>OX453059.1:22718235-23202546 GCA_949699795.1 Spicauda simplicius
TTCAGCGTTCAGACAAAATTTTAAACTATTTATATAGTAGCTACTGATTCTTTTCGATGCATTTCGTACCGCCAATCACCTCAAGACGCTGACGCTTACCACTATGATGTGAAAGGACGTTCAATTATGGCTATTCGCCACCGTCCTTCCTTCCCCAACTTCTTGTCATTACATCTGTCATTGGGAACCTAATTTTGTATCATATTATTTTCCATCAACAAGTAGAGATCGACCTTGGCCTACGATAGTGTTCCTGTACGTTTAACTCAAATGCTAAAGAGCGTTTCACCATATATAATATTTGGAAACGCCTTTTAAATAGGGTAAACTTGCTTAATTCGTTCCCCTAAGGAAAACCTTTAACATTTTGGAAATTAGTAAAGTCACATTATTTTTTATTTTAAATAATCTTCTAATGTTTTATTCGTTTATAATGAAAAATTAACATAAATGTTATAAACTTTTAAGAAACCAGCAATTTACAAAACCTTAAAAAAGTACAATTTAGACTGTTAATTTTAAATCGTACTTTAAGATCTCATCCAATGGTTTAGAGTGTTAACAATCATAATCGACAGAATTAATGTATAAGTACGTATTCAGATTAAGTCTCAGTATTCCGGCAGATGTTCTTCGCCAATTATTCTTGGCAGTCATCGCAGCAGCGTTTCAGTTCTTAAAACGTATCGTACTTGTAAACGATATCGTACTTAAGAACTTGCTCTAAGAACAAAATAGGCGCAAGTGACGAACGAATTTAAAATTTGCCTCAAAAAAATTACAACAACCATGCTTGCCATGTTTTACTACATCAAAAAAGATTCACAATTATACGCACCAGTGCATCAGAAGTAGTTAAACAAGTTACAAACAATATACTTTGATGCAAGCCCTTATAAAATGGGTAAAATTGCAAAAAAGTTGAAAATACTTATTTTTTGATATTTTTATCGGGAGCAGCGTAACAAGAGTTACAATGTTCCCAACTAATATAGCCGACTATTATAATTGGCCACTAGAGGAGGTGGTTACCATTACCAAGATTTTCCTATACTTAGCCGTGGTACGATTTAGGCACAAGTACATATTAAGCAAGTTTACCCTACTTATTGTTAAGTAGAACTAGTAAGAGTTGTAGCTTTGCTAGGAGTAGCCTAGACCAGTGAACTGAGAAGACTTAAATCTCTAAAACCAGACCCATAAACTGAATCCAAAAATATTGTTTCAAACGGGGTGTCAAACCAGGAACCTCTTTCGTATTAGACCATTATGCAGCAACACTGTGAGCCTACGATGTTTGTAGCCGACATACATATGAGACGACCATCTTAACCCTCAGGTGGTAAATGGTGACTGCCGCTAATATAATGTATTTGTTAGCAACTTTACATAGAACATGTGTGTACCTTAAGTCAATCACATGTGCGTTGCTTCTTCTGAGAACTACGATGGTCGCCTCATATAAATTCTAATCGATTCCAATAATTTGCCTTATATTGCAATCCGTTCAGCCGTTTGGGCTATAGAGCTTGCCAAAGAAATGAACAGACATACGTACACACAAACATATATTTGAAACCACTCTTCACATACATATGTTTGAAACCACTCCTCACATACATATGTTTGAAACCACTCCTTCCATACATATGTTTAAGACGACCGTGTGGCGGAGCGGTTACCATACGGGTCTGACGCATAATGGGTCCCGGGTTCGATTCCCGGCCAGACAGGTATCTGAATGATGAGTTTAGATTGATATTCTGGGTCTGGGTGTTTGTGTATTTGTCTTGTAGGTGTCCATGGTACCCACGACACAGGAGAAAATCCTAGTGTGGGGCTATGAGAGTATAAAGCGTGTGTGTTTACTCCTTAGACCAGACCGTGCAGTTGGGTGAAAATGCAGGTCAAACGTAAAAACCAAAAACCGATAATATTTACACACAGCAATGTTATGAATGGGAGAATTTGAAATTGTAATACCTTTCTTTGAAGTCATTCAAGTTTTTATGTAATCCTTACGCCAAAAACGTCACAATGACCGCTCGAAAGAACATAGCGGTGTGACATGAATATCAAATCAGTATTGGAATTTGGACAGTTCCTTGTAGCAATTTTATGAATGAATCTTTGTTTTGATTTGACGTGCCAAACTGACCCGACACTATACTGAGGACCTCCCGGACGTCAGTCTGTACGAGATTAGAGAGGCTCTCAAACAGCTGAAAAACAACAAGGCACCGGGCGATGATGGAATCACAACAGAGCTGCTAAAAGCTGGCGGTAAACCCGTACTAGTGGCGCTCCAAAAGTTGTTCGATTCCGTCATTACTAGCGGGACAACCCCGGAAGCGTGGAGCAGAAGCGTAGTGGTGCTGTTCTTCAAAAAGGGCGACAAAACTCTTTTGAAGAACTACAGGCCCATTGCGCTTCTGAGCCACGTGTATAAGCTGTTTTCGAGAGTCCTCACTAACCGCATTGCGCGCAGGCTAGACGACTTCCAGCCTCCCGAACAAGCCGGTTTCCGAAAAGGCTACAGCACCATGGACCACATTCACACGCTGCGGCAGATTATACAGAAGACCGAGGAGTATAATCTGCCGTTATGTGTTGCTTATGTGGACTATGAGAAAGCCTTCGATTCTATCGAGCACTGGGCGGTGCTGGAGTCCCTTCAGCGATGCCAGATCGACTATAGGTACATCGAGGTGCTGAAGTGTGTATACACAGCCGCCACCATGTCAGTCCGAGTACACGACAGAAGCACAAATCCAATCCAACTGCAGCGGGGAGTCAGACAAGGCGATGTTATATCGCCGAAACTGTTCACCGCTGCGTTGGAAGATTTGTTCAAGCTGATGGAGTGGAAAGGTCTTGGCATTAACATCAATGGCGAACACGTCACGCACCTTCGATTTGCCGATGATATAGTCATCTTGGCAGATTCGCTGACGGACCTCAGCACAATGCTAGGCGACCTCAACAGTGCCTCACAACGGGTGGGTCTTAAGATGAACATGGACAAGACGAAAATCATGTCTAATGTCCATGTCACACCCGTACCGGTAGTTGTTGACGGCACTCCTCTCGAAGTTGTCGACGAGTACATTTACCTGGGACAAACGATCCGGATGGGTAAGTCCAACTTTGAGAGGGAGGTCACTCGTAGAATCCAACTCGGCTGGGCTGCGTTCGGGAAATTACGTAGTATCTTCTCGTCCAAAATTCCTCAGTGCCTGAAGTCGAAATTATTCGAGCAATGTGTGTTGCCAGTGATGACCTACGGCGCCGAAACGTGGTCCTTCACTGTAGGCCTCATTCGGAGGCTCAGGGTCGCTCAGCGTGCTATGGAGAGGGTTATGCTCGGAATTTCGCTACGAGACATGATTCGCAACGATGAAATCCGTAGACGAACGAAGCTTACAGACATAGCTCTCAAAATTAGCAGGCTGAAGTGGCAGTGGGCCGGCCACATCGCTCGTAGGACCGATAACCGATGGGGAAGGAAGGTCCTCGAGTGGCGACCACGTTTAGGCAAAAGGAGTACAGGTCGCCCCCCTACCAGATGGACCGATGACCTGAAGAAGACAGCGGGAAACCGTTGGATTCAGAGGGCACAGGACCGGTTGGAGTGGCGCCATTTAGGGGAGGCCTATGTTCAGCAGTGGACATCAAAAGGCTGATGGATGGATGGATGGATGGAAAGATTATTTTGTATATTATCTAATTAAATAGGATCTAAATTTTTTAATATTGATACAAGAGAAGAAATAAGTAAATCGTGTAATGGTGGTGCCAACCCATTATTGTCCCACTGCTGGGCACGGGTCTTTTCTCAGAATGAGAGAGTTTTAGGTCATAGTCCATCGCGATGGCCAAGTGCGAATTGGTAAATTGGTAACTCTCGGGTGTGTAGGTTTGCTCACGATGTTTTCCTTCACCGAAAAGCAGTGATAATTAATTTTGTAATAATCATGTAATAGTAATAGTGTATTTTTTGGACAAGGGTTTGGTTGTGATTTTTTTATTTTGGATACGTACGTACAGCTACTCATCAAGTGTTCTGACCGTCCTAGGCCAATTAGAAAGACCCCCCCTCCCCTCAGGTGCGTTACAGTTCGCCTAAAAGTTGTAATTAATTTTGAATTGCTTAATTTGAAAAATTTCTAATAGTTCACAATACCGATACAAACACACTGCGTAGTGTTTTGTCTCGGTCGGGTTGAAATACGTAGGGTAGATGCAATGATGCTGGATTAATAGTACATGCCAAGACACGATATCACCGCGCCCCGTCGATCCTGCGCCCTCCTCGCGCGAGGTGCACAGGTTCTACAGGCAGTAGAACCAGCGTAGTTCAACCGGAGAACTATTACCGCCACACCTATTTTGAGCGTGAAGAATTTCTTTCGTTTCGATGTAAGGGTCTTGTTGACGGCACATTTTTATATGAGGCGATCATCATAGTCTTCGGGCGTAGAAACACATCTGTGATAGACTTCAGATAGAACCCTCGTCAAAAAGGTTCTTACAGATGTCCATGGACGGCAGCGACCACCTACCAGCAGGTGGATTGCAGACTTGTTTGCTACTTCAATCAGAAAAAAATAGGTTGCAGCCTAATTAGCGTAAGGATTAATCAGGTCCTGCGCACGTATCCTGTGTTATAGGGAGGGCAGTGCATACCTTCAGCAAGGATAAACATATATTGATACGCGAATATTTCTGAGCATTATATGTACTATATTATATTTGTACTATGAATATTTAAATGACATAAATATAAACGAACTCAAACACGAATGACCTAACCTTGATCGGGAATCAAACCCGAAACTTTTAAGCAAGGAAACTTAGTAGCGCCACCTGCGTCATAGACGAGTCAATATTTGAAATACGCTTTTTGTTCTAATAATAGGCATTTAAGACATAATAATTATGAGTATATTAGCTTTGTTCTCTACATAGATAAAGCAGTATTAATGTCTTAACCACGTAGTTGTGGTTTTTCTACTAATCTGCAAGGTACTCAACCGTAGTGTACAAGACTCCTGTTTAACGTATTTTTATTTCTACATCTGCATTAGATGCGCCAATGTTTGCCAAAGTGGAGATACTTCTAGCTAACTATCAGGTTAGGCGACAATTTGAGTTTCTCGGAGTAGCAAAGAATCTTTGTTTGATTTCAAATAGACTTCTATTCTGTTCTATACGAAGTACATAGTATAAAACAAAGTCACTTCCCGCTGTCTGTCCCTATGTATGCTTAGATCTTCAAAACTACACTACGGATTTTAATGCAGTATTTTTTAATAGATAGAGTGATCCTAGGAAAAAGGTTTGTAGGCATAATATAGTGGAGAAACACTGTCAATTTTAGATGTTTGACTTTTAGGCGGAACGAAGTACGCCGAGTCAAGTAGTTACTTATAAATGTCCTTGGGTAGGAGTTACAATTTACCGTAGGGTGTTTTTCTAACATTTGTAAAACTGTCGTTAATGACCTTTACCAATGTTTAGTTAATTACCGAACCTAATCATTAATTGATTTCATAAGCATCCGTAGACAGCAGTTTTTGCAGATGCACAGCACAATCATTCAATAGATTTATCACCAGAATTTAATTGTGGAAATCAAGTAGATATTTTCAAAGTTAAACGTAGTTTTTAAAGTAGGAAGAACAAGACAGACGAGGTTTTAATATTTAACTATTCACGACAAGCAGTTTTTAGTTTGATGTTGTGTGTGATTAAGATTATACTTCAATGAAGATTGGAGGCATATACACTTTTAATTTGAATTTAAACATATACATCCCACGAAATCAATTTGATCTACTAGATGTTCCACGGGGCGGTGTGATCATAACATCGGACAACGGTTCAGACTAAAACAGCATCTGATAAAAGATATTCTTTTAGTTAGATTTCTGTATTCATATTAGGAATCACATGGTTTCCGGTTGCGGTCGTTCCGAGTTCCCGGAGTCTTCTTTATAGTGCCGAGGACGGCCACTGGGGGGTTTTTAGTGCGGTCCAAATCCCACATAATTCTGCGTCGCTCCCACGGCGTCGGGTACCATTTGAAGGTTTCCCCCTCGAGAACAAAAAAAAAACAAAAAAGGGATCCCATGGTACCCACCACATGGATTGCAATTTAGTGTAGAACTACGGGTCCAGAAAGTAGTATTACTTATTTCCAATAGATAAGTACGTAAAATGTCATGGCAATGGTGCACGGTGGGCTTAATACCATGGTTGGAGCGACTCGAGCATGACCGGGGACCCACTGACAGACTTAGGTTATGTCATTGGTGTGCCTATGGTGTTTCATGGTAAGTGGATTCATCAAAATATAATAAACCGAGGATATAAAGACCAGATAACCATATTTAATATATTTTTAAATCAATATAGTTTGTCGACCCCCGTGGCAGAGCGGTCACTATACCGGTCTGTCACGCAATGGGTTCTGGGTTTGATTCCCGGCCAGGTAAATTTCTGGATGATGGAATTTAGATGTCTGTTCTAGGTCTGGGTGTTTTCGTCTATGCGTGATCATGACACCCACGATACAGAAGAAAATCCTAGTGTGCGGTGTAAGCGTAGAAAGCGTTATTTAATTATTATATACACAGTTTCTATACGCATCGCCGCACAATAGGATTTTCTCCTGTGTCGTGGGTACCATGGATACACACAAGACGAATACACAAACACCCAGACCCAGAACAAGAATCTAAACTCATCATTCAGATACCTGTCTGGTCGGGAATCGAACCCGGAACCCATTGCGCGTCAAACCACAGACGTATATTTATTATACTTTTTACCTACTCGTAGTCAAAACAACGTATTGAAAATAATAAACGAGCATACAGTCCACCCGATAGTCATTTCTGCCTAAGTAACTGTGTTCTATATGGAGTCAGTCACATTGCGTTGTTATTCCAGAAGACTAAATAGTGGTCACCTCATATGGAACTGAACTGGCAATCACACCCGGGATGGTGTGGGAGAACTGCAGAAGTCGGGGAGGCGGTAGTACCTCTCAGTACCATACTCGTTCTACCACACATACTTTGAAGATGGTAGAACCAGTGTAGTTCGACCGGGGAAGTACCACCGCTACCTATGTCTAGCGTGAAGCATTTCTTGCGTTTCGATAGAAGGGTGTGGTTGCCGACACACTTTCACATGAGGCGACCATCATAGTCCTCAGGAGTAGCAACGCATCTGTGATTGACTTCAGATGGAACCCATGTTCTGTATGTAGTTGATTACAGATGTCCATGGGCGGCAGTGACCACTTACCATTAGGTGGACTGCATGCTCGTTTGCTACTTCAGTCAGTTAAAAAAACAACCACGTTGCCTCCCTTGTATGACAGAACAGCTACTGTAGTGTAATTACAACAAAGTAGCTGCTAATACAGGTGACAATCGGAGCTATCTTGTAGCTGTGACAATACTAGGTACCGACGTGGGAAGCGTTTTAAGCAAATAATTTAGCAAGTACTTCGGACGTAATTAAATGTTCGCGGGCCGCTGTGGCCCCACGTGACTTCCCTACAATTATGTATGTCGCGAACGAAATGTGGATTTAGTCGTTTCACATAATTACCAGCCACTTTTGTATGAATCAAAGTAATAAATACTTGAAAATAGTTTTGACCTTTGAATTTCGAATTTAGTAAGTTGTGTTCATCGCTTTCAGATTGAACTCTGTATCAGTGTCATTGAACTTTTATATGTTTTAATAAATTTCGATTATTGTGTTCAATTTGTAAATGTATAAAAATGTGTCATTCATTTATATTTCTAGATACATACTATGAACTGCTGATCTAATGCGTACAACTAAATCGATACATTCGTCAGATTTTGAGCATCTATTTATGGTGGGGTATAAATGAAAGTTTTAGCCAATAGACACTGCATCTGGCATCCGTGTTTGTAACCGCAATTGGCATTGATGCTACACGGGAAAACGCTGCTACTCATCTTTTGAATTTTTACCCTTAGTTACTTGTATCACATTCATAGATCGATAGGGGGTATGTTGCTATTCACTACACGGCCAATGTATGAAATAAAAAATAGCATAGGTAAATTGTATTACTGCAATAAATACGAGTTCTTACCATTACTCTAGCACTTTGTTTTTCATTAGAAATGCGTAGTAGATGGACAATAGACGGTAGATAATCATTTTTTTATAATAAAACAACTAGTCCTTTTTTAATTTGATCAAATCCACATTTTAACTACAACATTATGATTACACCTACTTACATAGGTACTTCTAGTAATCGAAGTAGTATATACTTATTCAAACCGTATTCTCGTTAAACTATCATTTATATGTTCTATACATATTTCAAGTTGCAAATGTATTTAAGATACTCTTCTTAATTTTTGTTCGTAATGAAAATGAGATGTGAGCGAAGTATTATCATCGTATATACCCTATCATATATATCATATATATATGAAGTAAAGATTTTGATGTAGGTATATAAGTATTATTGAGCAGTGATAGCCTAATGGTTGAAACTTGCGCTCTCGATCGGGAGGTCTGAGGTTCAAACCCAGGCACGCACTACTGATTTATCTAAAATTATTTGCATATTAGAAATTAAATTAATTATCACTGCTTTTCGGTGAAGGAAAACATCGTGAGGAAACGTACACACCCGAGTTCTTTACAAAAAAAAAAAGTTCTCGGAGGTGTGTGAAGAACCAATTCGCACTTGGCCAGCGCGGTGGACTATGGCCTAAACTCTCTCATTATGAGAGAAGACCCGTGCCCAGCAGTGGGACAATAATGGGTTGACGAGAAGAGATATAAGTATTATTATTTGAAATAAATTATTCGTATTATAATTATAAATCAAGGGTAATAAAAATAACTAAGTAATTTGTACAATATAGACTTCCTATTTAAATTACAATCCGTTAACCTCACTTCTTTTAATTTAAAAAATGTAAAAATATTTCCATAATCTCATACAGCTCCTTTTCTCAAATAATTGGAGTAAGCGCCATCTATTGTGTCTTCCATAAACTTCCACTTCATTTCAGTTCAAGTACCTATCACAGCACAATCACAGCCACTGTTCAATAGGTGCGAAGTTAAGGTGGGATTCAGCGTCTTGGAAGTTCGCAACACTGCGACCAGATGGTGCTCGGTTTCTAAAATATGCGGCGACGTTGCCACTCACACTGCCGTATGGAATACCACCTGTAAAAGAAGACAATTCATGAATTAATTTTAGTGTCATAATTAATGTTCGCTTTTCATTATTATGGCTGGGCTACAACTAGGAGAAGGTTTCAACGTATCATACTGCAACAACACGATATCTGAAAGACACAGACGTTGTACGTGGCAGATGTGTGCTGTGGCAGATTAAATAGTCACCCGTGAAATAAGACCCTAATTTAAATAAAAAAACTAAACTTCATATTGTCCAAAGTAGAACAAATATTTGTCTAATTTAAATAAATGTAATAATTTTAAAGTTATATTGAATTCACCCGTTAAAAGTAAAAACAGGTTTATTCTAAGTTGCATTTAAAAACAATAGCGGGTATTTTGACAAAGCCATCTGACATTTCTGACGTTATGTTTTCATAGTAAGATATTGAATGTTCTATTTTTTTTATTATGTATGTATTTGTGTCAAATGCAAGGTAGTGTGTGTAATGTGTTTTTAGTTGATTTTATGTATGATTTAATCATTATTTGAAAAAAATATTAGCATTGCGCAATGCTTCTCTACATCAACCTTAAACGAAAAATATTGTATAAGAAAATATAATTTTGTCTGTCTGCGGCACTTTTAATCTCTGTACAACCATCGTACTGGAAAATTTACAATTGGAGGGTTTAGAAATAAAACGCTTTTAGGTATTTTTTAATGTCTAGTTCACGTGATTGATATTGCTTTAAGAATATAATTATCTCGTTTGATGACAAGATATATTTTTTCGTAAAAATGAGCTAACTGCTGCATTTTATTGTGCATTTTATTATTTTTATTGATATGAATTTACTCTAAATAAGTGATAATGATTACATGATAACCTAATAATGATCATCTAATACGTAGTGTATTAAATGATCATTATTACTGCATTTTTCGTTAAATTTTGATCGACTTTGAAAAAACTTTTTTCATGAACCCATTAAAAGATAACATTTTTAATACAATTACCACCATGAACTCAATTTGACAAAATATCGATCACTGCGTTCTTTATTACGAGGACAGCGTGAGTGTCAATAAAGCTTTAGTCGTGTGAGTCTTGTTAGATGTTTTTAAGCTCAAAAAATCTTCGACGTTTAAATTCTACTACAATAAGTTATAACGGCCTTTTCCATAAGCATACGCATGCTAAGCTGGTTTCATATATAATTTCCTTTCTTTCATATGTTCTATATGCGGATCCAGCGTGCCAGAAAAAATACGGTAATAACTATTATAACTATTATATCTTGCATTTCATTATAATGTAAAAAACATGATTGAAATAAAAAATACAACATAACAAAAAAGACATACCCGCTGAGTTTATTCCGGATCTTCTCAGTTGAGGTCGTGTTCCGACCCGGTGGTAGTGTAAAATAAAATGTGTAACTGACAATTTGTAAGTGCCCCCGTCGGCCTATACAAAATAAAGGCATTTGATTCCATTACACACAGAAAAATTCATACATACCATGAGATATGCCTGGGGGAGGATCGGGGTAGTGTCCCGCGCTGTCGGGTCGGGCAAGAGTTGCTGCCACTAGTGCTAGCAACACGCATATTAGGACCTGAAATTAGTAATATTGAAACTATGAGTTATGGTAAGAAATTAAATTGTATCTTAAAGTGATTGAAACATTTTATGATTAGAATGTCAAATACATATATTATAACAACAAACAATACTTTCTACATTCGTAGCCCCATACTAGGATTTTCCCTTGTCGTAGATGCCATTGACATATACAAAGACGAATACTGAATTCAGATATCTGTCTTGCCGGTAGTAGAACCCAGAACCCACAACGAGTATACGGTAGGTATATAAATCGCTCCACCACACCGGTCGTAAAACGTATAGGTACACACAAGTGTCCTTATGTTTGTGTGTATGTCTATAATATGTATAGACATACACACAAACATAAAGACACTTGAAAAATAATACCCTTTTTCTGACGTGGTCGTGGCTCAATAATACTAAAAAGACTGTCTCTATTTTATTACTAGTATAGTCATATGTAATATATCGTGTCACTGTTTCATTTTACCAGTAGCATGACATCATACAGTGTACACGTAATTTACAAATAAAGTAATATACTTATGTAAGTGTTTATGTTAAAACATGTCCCACCTATTTTTTGTGGCCGTCGTAAACTGATTACATTATTATATTAACGGTCTGTAACTAACTACTTTTATATTTTTAATACTTTTATGCAACCGTAACACTTTTGTAACTCCTACTTTTGTGTATAATTTACCAATACACTACAGTATTATATATTTCTATATATTTGTAGCGTAGAGAACTTTAACATACTGGGATCCTACCTAAGTTTTACTACATATATAATTTAGCAGCAAACGAACATGTAGATGGGAATGTCCACAATGGATACCTGTTATCACCCTCACATAAGATAACAATTATATCTGTGGTTAACCATATATGCGCTGCTTTCCTTTTTTTGATTCTCGATGGGGAAACCTTCAAAAGGTACCCGACGCCGTGGGTGCGGCGCAGGGTTATGTGGGATTTTTACCGCACTAAACTTCCTGAATAGTTAATGAATTCAAGTAACTTTATTTATTTATTTATAAATAAAATTAAAGTTTTATTATAAAATTAGTTTTATGTTTTATGTTTATGTTTTATTAATAAAATTAAAGTTTTAATATAAAATTAATTAGTATGCCCCAAATCTAGTTGTGTAACATCTAATAACATAAAGTCTTATCAAATGACAACACACTGACTTTGAATGATATATGATATTATGTCATATCGGTGACGCAAGGTCAAGTTTGCCCGAGCAAGGTCGGGTGACTTTCGCTAACACAATGATCCAATTAATCTCGAATGAGAACATATTATATTTATTCTGTCATAGATCAGTTACAAGTAAAGGGCGCAAGGTAATTGTCAGTTGCTAAGGTACATATATAAGCATTTGTATAATATGCTAGCTGATTTTCGTGGCTCCACCCGCTACCGTAAGAGTAAAGAGTATCTTATATATATCAATCCAGGTTACAAACTATCTGCCAAATTTCAGTGGAATGCGATATGTAGTTTTTTCGCGATAGAGCAACAAACACACATAGTTCGTTATGCCTCTAAATTTTTCATATTTATACTATTAACAAACTTTTGCCCCGTGGCTTTGCTTGCGTTGAACAAACAATTATATCAGATATTTTTATACAAAAAAATATGCTTTGTTTTTTATACCTCAAGAATAGTTTCAAGATAATAAAGTTTTGATGTGGAAACATAACAAACTTAAATTTACATTTATAATTAGTAGAGATAAGATGTACTAGGATTTTCGCATGACATTTTAAAGCGTGTTTCCTTTCATTTAAAAACTTATATTCTTTTATTTTCCTGTCACATCTTAACGCCACATCAAGCTGACATTACTTTACATTATTGTGAGAGGATATCATTTGCCAGCAGTGGGACAGGACGAGTTATTGATTATTAAGATATTTAAATTTAAACGTAGCCTACTCCAACCTGTGTTGGGTGGGGTAGGTCTTGTGTTCTCCTTGTTATTAATAGGATCATGCAAATTATCGTTATTTTATTTCTATTCTCGCATTTTTTTACTATACATACCACATACATATACTATGTTTGATGCTTTCCGAAGTCGTGGTAACCTTGGAAAGAGAACAATATATGTATTTTATATGTTATTTGTAAATAACTAGTCACCCGTCACATCGATCGAAATTCGACCGTATTTTAAGTTAAAAAACTAAACTTCATGTCCGTAGTAGTACGAATATTTTTCAAATTTAGATAAAAGGTAATAAATTTCAAGTAATTTTAAAAGCACCCGTTAAATATAAAAAAGAGGTTTAAATAGCTAAACCGCATTTAAAAGCAATAGCGGGTATTTTGACATTTCTGACTTTACGTGTTTTCATAGTAAGACATTCAATGTTCTATTTTATTTAATATTTACGTTATTAGTATGTGTAACGTGTTTTTGGTTGATTTTATGTTTTAAGCATTATTTGAAAAAAAAAATAACATTCTGCACTCCTCCTCTACTATAACCGTGCAAAATTTCATACTAATCCGTCCACGGCATATTACTTAATAATGCTTCACAAGTTTTTGCTTCACGTATTAATATATAGATATAATGAATAAATATGATATTTTATGATCAAGAATGAAATAAGTATAATAGTTGACAATATACGGAAAGCATTTGTACGCGTTGAAGTCTTTTATATGGACCGAAATAAACACCTACTTATGATGTGTAGGTATATAAAACAAAGTTGTTCACATATATATAGAAACTGTAATTCAAAACATTATTTCTTTATAAAAATATTAAGTAATTTATCGAAGGTTAAAGAGATACTTGGTAGTTTAAAAGTTATCAAAATAATATTAAGAGGCTGTATGCAACAATTTCCGTGAATATAATATTCTTGTCATGTTTTAAATTTTGTGTCTTGAATATTAATTTACCGCTACTGGTATCACTTTTGCAATATTTTTGCAACATATCCACTACTTACTTTTTATAATAAGTGTTCATATATGTTATAAGGTTATTATTCATTAGGCAATATTAAGGTTATTATTTATTAGTCTTTCCATTTATGTCACTTATTATTAACAATCCCCCCCCCCCTATTTGTGAATTGTTTGATCAAAATTACAAAAAATATATAATATAATCACATAATCTATTATAAATAAATAAATAATCTTACTATGTTCTCATAATTTATTAAATCAAGCATTTCAGGTTCACTTATAAATGTACGTCAACACCACACGTTTTTTTCAATTTAAGCGTTATGTATAAAGCATTGTTTTGTATATTCCAAAAATAAACAAACACGCACCTGACGCACACAGAGCATTGTGGAAACGGTAACAAGCACTAGTGTGCGCCGCGCGCAAAACTCTTGCTATTTATATCGAGAGATGCGGCTGGCGTCAGCAACCGGGCAATTCTACTACCGACTACCTTTTTTTAGTTTACACATGACAAGTAAAAAGTAAATGACTGAATGAAGAAATATAAATAAAAAATAAAGGTTTTGTGGAAGTGTTACTGCCAACTTTTTTTAACTTACCATGCTTACGAGCCATATACATTCTACCAGTTTGAAATGTAAATTTAAATTATATACAGAGATATTACATAAAATCTTTTAATATACACGTGCCAATACATAATCGATCATATAATAATTATACCTTACTTTTCCATCATTAAATCTGTAGCCTATAAATTATAAAAAACTTATCTCTAGCAGTGATATGCATTACATTAATTATATACAGATTTAATAAAAAGAAATACTATACCTTATGTTTATGAAGATGTTCCAGGTCTCTGTGACTTTGGAAATTGCCCAGCAGTAAGACTTTATAAGAGTTGTACCCATTATTCACATAATGTTTTTTGAAGGTAAATTCAATTACCTGTTCATAATTGCGACTGCACTATGTTATGTGTATGCTATTATGGATTTATTAAATATATATGAGATGATAATATACAAATTAATATTAAACTTAATAATATAAACAAAAATAAAACGCAAAATGTAACTGGAAAATGTACAGAATCTCCCCACAATTCAAATAGTGCATATCGATATATTTAGTTTTAAGATCAAAACACACAACGAGTTTCCGTCACTCAGAAAAACGCAGCGTTTTTTCTAATTATATTATTTTCTTTAAAATATTACGATACTTTTTCAAATTGTGACTTAGTATTCCTGAAATGTATATTATTGTATGAAAGTATTAGCTCTATGCACTATTATATTATAAAGAATATAACTATATAATCTGATGGTAAGTAGCTAGTTTCACCCATAAATGTCTGTAACCAAGTGTAAATAAATTTAAAGACATACGTATGTATTGTACTTGATGTCCACTAAAGATGCATTTCTACTTCTGTTTCTTACTTCTATTAAATATGTCTCTACTTCATTACATTTTTTTAATCAGAACAAAGTATTCAGCAGTTCTCAGTTCTCCTGTTACAAAAGAAAAATAAATGATATGGATAACCTAACATAAGACTCTCGTACTATAATTATTATATAAAAAGTATTCTAAAAGCCGAACGCAACCAAACCAGATAGGTACAGCTAATTTATTCCATATTTACATAATTAAACTACATATTTATCTTTACCATAAGCATGTTACATACATGCTTTAATTATGCAATCTTAATCTAGATCTTAATAGCCTATAATACATAATTATTTCGTAATACACAAATATAGACTATGGCAAATTATTATGTATATACTGACCTCTGTATTTCCAAAACATCTATATCTATTCCACTTTTTTTCTATCTCATGTAATATAACCGCCAAAACTCCGCGTATCAATCGCTCCTTCCATTTACAGCCTTAGTAAGGCCTTGACAACTGAATGCCACATATAAGATAGCAAATAAACCGTATGTCAAAACTAGTTTCATTGTGATACGTGGCCTTAGTGACGAGGAAGTCATAAGACATTCTATTGTATCACTCGTATTAACGCATCGGATAATTACTATGAATAAAGCGGTACATTTGCGAAGTGGTAACGTATATGGCTCGACCGAGGAGGTGCCACTGCCACACCTGCATATTTCTAGCGTGAAGATATTTTTACGTTTAGTGAAAAAGTATGGCTCTTTTATGACGCGATCTTAGTCTTCTGAAGTACCAACACATCCGTAATTCACTCCAGATAGATCTCTCTTTCTGTATAAAGTTGCATACATGTCCATGGGCGGTAGTGAACACGTAAGTGTATGGGAACACCAAGTCTTTTTTAAATAAAACACACTTCCTACAGTTACAGCCCCACAGTAGGTTTTCCTCCTGTAACGTGGGTGCCATGGATGTATAAAGACGAATACACAAAAACCCAGACGAAAAAAGCGTTATAGCGCTTTTGTTTCTACCCCTGGAATGGATCTCTATTTATTTATTTATTTATTTATAGAACCACCAACAGAAATACATGTAAGAGAATTGCACAGTGAAAAAATAAAGGCTTAAGTTGCTATTAACACGTAAATCCAATTATAGGTAGTTACAGCACGCAAGATTGTTGTACGATAACATGAAATGATGAAAAAAAAACTATTACTCAATACATGAATTTTGGACGGAGACATCTAAGAAAGAAAGAAAAAAAAAACATGCGTGCGTACAAAGTACACATGTCAGAAGTGAAACTTCTTTGGCGAACTAATTTATAAATCTTGTTTATATTTATACAAATCTAAAACTTTAAATTTCCAAGATTAAGAGGAAGGGAAAAAGGCGTGATACGACGTTCGTTCTGTCATACTTTTTCTCTCAATCTTTCTCACTCGCTTGCTCCCTACTCTCACTCCACGGCTAGTTGCTCATGCTACGTTCGCCCTGTCTTACTCTCTCTCAATCGGTCTCGATCACTCTCTCTCTCTTTTCCGACACTTCCGTTGCATACCGGCGTGACGTTTCATCTGTAAAAATTTTACCCTCATGCGCCTAAAGAAGTTTCACTTCAAAAAAACTAAATACTACTAAAAATAAAATTATTACTGGCTGAAGATTGACAAGAGTACATCTTTCAGTTAGTAATTGATGTTTTTATGATTTTGGCTTTAAATGTTGAAAGTTTGTCTTTGGTATGAGCGAGTGATGACCTAGATTGGTTTTGTAAGTTTTATGTGTGAACAGAGGAATAGGATGCCGCGGCGCACGAGAGGGAACTTTAAATAATATTTGGTTCAACAGCTCGGAGTTGTCTATGGTACCATTCATAAGCTTGTGTAAAAATACCAAGTCGTATAATTTACGTCTATCAGATAGGCTATTCAATTTAAAAGCCTTGAGTCGGGTAATATAAGATGTTTTTATTTGATCCCGTGGAATAATATTTTGTGAAGCTCTACCTTGTCGTGGTGAGGAGGCTTAGTAACCGTGGCTTGGAGCACCACGGTGAAGCCAAGAGGGATCCCAGGGAGGGGACGCTCTGAGTGGGCTTGGCAGAGGCCCCGCTCTGGATGCATCCGAGAAGCCCCCTCGGATGCATCCATAGCGGGGGACAGTGTTTTCTGGCCTCTGCAGCCAGGAGGGGTCGCGGGAGGAGAGGTGTCTCGGTGTGTCATTGCCGTGCACCCTGTCTTCCGTGACCAAACGTGACTCTCATTCTGAGAAAACACCGTTGCGTGTCTTCTTAGAGCGAGAGCGCCTGAAGTGTTGATACTTTTTTGACACCAACGTGCTGAAAATGCATTAGCAACGACGCTCTATATATGCATATGTCTATATGCGTTAAGTAAATATCCAAAATTTTAACAAAGTTATTTAAACTCGCGGTCTGTGTAAAATTGTTAGTGAAGTATGCATACTAGACATTACGGTATACATGTGTTAGTGATGTAACGAATATTCGCATTCGCATTCGCGAATATTCACATGTTTTGCGAATTGTAAATTATTGAATCGTAGTGTTTTGCAAAAGAAAAGGTCACCAAATTTATATAATTATAATTCGACTGCAGTTTGTCTACAAGAAAGAAAAATGGTAGCCAAAATTGATATCCCTCGGCACCCTTCACCAAAAACTGAAAAAACCAACATTTGCATTATTAATTTGTATTCGTGACATTTCTGTTTTTATCATTATTGACATTTGCATTTATAGTTATTATTATTTTATTAGTATATTATTTCTCTATTTATTAATTTTGTAAAATCTTATAATTATCTTATAATCTTATAATTATTGTAATTTTATGACATTTACCGTTAATTTAATAACGATAATGTAATATCTACTGTAGGTGAAGTACTGTAATGTTAGTTGTAAGTCTTGCAATAAATAAATAAATAAATAATGTCGGTAAGTAATATTCGTATTCGCATTCGCATTTGCGAATGTCAAATAATAACACTCATCACACCACTAATATGGCTACTAATTATGATTAATGATATTAGCGAGGCCGTTTCCTCGTACCGCGAAATCTATGAAATGAAATAATGAATGCTATGAAAATCTATTTTTATGATATAAATTGATATTCGCTTTCCTCTCTTACTACTTAGCTAATGTGTAATAAACTACCGTGTATATTTGTTAATAAAAATAGATAATATTAAGTAAAGTGTAATTGGTTTTCGCAGTAAACATCTCGTGTTACATATTGAATATTGTATTAAATTACAGGTTTCGGTCCTTTTTAGTATAATTTTATTTTTTGCAAGCTTTTTTGTAACATCCGTACATGTTATATCCGAAGTATGAGAAAAAGGAAGTATAAGCCACAAAATGTATGTATGTGATTGTATTATCATAAATTGTTTAATATATCTTTTCAATTTAATTAAAACTACAAAAATGATCTTATTCAATTGTCCTAATCTATGATGATCACTTTATTGCTCGATTATTTTATAATTCGTTTAAAACTAATCTTTTTAGTTTTCTCAAATTAATTGAACCGGAAACAAGCCGGAAGTGCGCCATTAACTTCTACGGTTATGTAAATTACATTTATTTATTGGGTTTTCTTATAAAATATAACAAACCCGTTTTTGTGAATACACCAATAACTTCCGTAACTATTTACTCAATATTTGCTTACAAAATAGCGCAACAAAAACTCATTAAACCTAAAGTCTAAAAGCAATATAAATACACAATATTTCCTTGACTTGCATTTTCTAATCAAGGGTTGCAAAACTTGTCGTTTTCTGGATAATGTTGCAAAATGCAAATCAGACGACGACTTTGACCGACGAACTCTCGTGTATAAAAACGGTTAAATAAACACTATGAAAATAGTTATTTATGTCAATACTAAATATAGGTTCTGTATAGTATATTTAGTACAGTCAGATAGTTATTGGGTAAGACATCCAAACATATAGTAATAATGATACATTTAATCATAACGAAAATACCAACCGAGCATGTAGCCCACCTGATAGTAAGTGGACCCTGCCGCACATGGACATCAAGCACCTTCATAGAGAACTGATTGCAATCTGAAGTCAATCCCGGAGTTCTCCACGCAGCGTTGAGGATGGCCACCCATTTGTGAGGTAAAAATCCCACATTACTCGGCGTTGCTCCCACGGCGTTGGGTACCTTTTGAAGGTTTCCCTCTCGATAATAATAAAAAGTATACCGACTCACTTTTACTACACTTTTACTTACTTTATATGCAAAATAGTTACTACTTAGATTAATCACACAATAAAAACCATTGTAATTAATCACCTGCCGATCCCTAAGAATCGAGAGCGGATCTAATGCGTTCCAACGCCACCAGGTGTCGCGTCATACCGCTAGTAATTGCCACCGTGCCGAATGGTTATAGGCAGTTTCGTTGTTATGAAACAGCCTATAACAATGATTATAACATAACAATGTGGCCAATCTTTGTTTACCTATTGTTTATGATGGCTATGGCTTTCGTTTTGTAGCGATTGCGATAAACTGATTACGTTTTACTAGTTTGGAATCTGCGTTTAGTTGTAGTCAAAGTATAATTTATATATTTATAACCAGTGAATAAGGAGGAAGGTATGTTTTCTGTTTTAAAATAAGACTGCGTATGTACTTTTTGTTTTGACTAAAATATACGTCACTATATGTTAAAACTAATCTTTTCGTATGCAAAACATTAACAAAAAGAAATTCTGTGCTGCTGTAATACATAACATACTTCTTCTTCTTCTTCTTCTTCTTCCTGTGCCACTCCAATTACTGAAGGATAGTAGTCAGCTCAGCAAAGGTCTTTTTGTTTCTCGCGATGCCAAACAGTTTGGCGGCACTCGCGACTCCTATCCACTCTCGGATGTTCCGGAGCCAAGATTTGCGTCTCCTTCCGACTTTCCTCTTACTTAAATTTTTTCCCACCAACAGCATTTGGAGAAGTCTTTATCGGTTATTGAGGATGATATGACCTAGGTATGAAATATGAAATAACATGCTTAGCCAAAGTTAAAAACCGATTAAGCGAAAAAGATATAATAAAAACAACAACACCAGTCAGGAAATAAGGTAGTATAGTTGTCCTAAGCACAGAGGGCATTGAATTAGATCCCCGGTAAGGCAATAGATAAGTGCAACGAATTTAATACCGGATCTGATTGTTGTCTTTTTGATTTGTAATAGGTTAGTGTTTGACCGCAATTTCACCCGATGGAAAGCTTAAATGCGGTGTAAAGAGAATCTCGCTTCTCTAGAAATGCCTATTAACCTTGTCGATTTTGTAAGATTTATGATTTTAGAATAATATTACCGCTGAATAGTTACATTTTTAAAATTTGATGGTTATCACGATACGCAGTTTTCAAATCCTTTATTTTTACCAAAATTTCAACTCTATTATAGAGATCGTTGTTACGTCGAAACTGCGGTAGTGTGAAAAGCCGTTGACAAGTGATAAATTAACCTCTCTACCCTACGTCTGAGTTTACTGTACCTTACGTACAAGTATATGTACCTTTTTTTTTTTTGTTTTCGAGGGGGAAACCTTCCAAAGGTACCCGACGCCGTGGGAGCGACCCACTAAAACCCCCCCGGTGGCCGTCCTCGGCGCTGAAAAGGAGGACTCCGGGATCTCGAAACGACTTCAACCGGAATCCTCGAGCGCGCTGCCCCATCGGGCTCCTCTCAGATGGGCGGCTGGGCCCACCGCTCCGTCTAATCTTTACAACGGTATGCGACCACACATACCGCCGTCCTTCCCGGGATTGCCTGACCGAACGGTTCGAGCTCCCACTCTAGCCGTCTGCAACCCCGGAAGCCGCTTTTAGTCGCCTCTTACGACAGGCAGGGGATACCGTAGCCCTATTCTGACCCCGAGGCTACAGGGACGACAAGTATATGTACCTACGCTACGTTTTATTTAAGTTATCACTAGTTGACCCGGCGAACTTCGTTCCACCTAAAAGTCAAAAATGTAAAATTATCAGTGTTTCTCTAATATAGTTCTAATATATTATACATAAAACACTGAATCACTCTATCTATTAAAAAACTGCATTAATATCCGTAGGGTTCTAAAGATCTAAGCATACATAGAGCTATCTCTACAGCGGGAAGTGACTTTGTTTTATACTGTGTCAAATGTATATCAAGACACACAACACTGTTCTATCGCGCCAAACTACAACTTTTGTGATTAATGATAACTAAGCACTGGATCACGATATTTTTAAGATTAATTCAAGAAACGGCTTGACACCAGTGTAGAAAAACTATTATTATATCTACAATAGAATGTAGTGCTCTTGTCTTGTTAATCCATTATTGGCCCACTGAGTTTAGGCCATAGTCCACCGCGCTGGCCAACTCCACCAATTCACACTTGGCCAGTGCTCTTAGTACGAGCATATTATATTTCCCTAAAACAATAATTGTTTGGGTTTTTGACCATGCATTGCTCTATAACTAAATTGCTAGTTTACGTTTTCGATTTTGATCAAACCTTGCAATGAAAATGTTAACATTAATTGTTTTCAGGAAACGTAATTTCGTTATAAGGGTGCGTAAGACTGGGTACCTTACCTTACAATAGTTTTCGTGTAAAGTAATTTGTAACGCAGTATTGTTACGCATTCATTGAATAAAAAATAAATCTGTATTTATTTTCGTATGAATTGATTCGCACACCTTAATATTTACACACTGATATTGCAACATAATATCGCAATTGGATCGCATTTGGAGCGGTATTACAACTGAAATCTTCCCAACTATACAGTTGGTGCACCTCATCTCATTAGCGATTTAGCATAACACGAGACGTAATTCAGTAAAAGCATAATTCATACCGATATCCTGCTAAATAACTTGTGAACAATAAACACAACCCTGTGTGGTGACTCACAGGGACATACTTATAGGAGCCTTTTGAACGAGTTTATATATGTCGGCAGGACACCGCATATTTACGAAAAACACGTTGCCGAAAATAATTATTTTAGTTAGTTTAAAGATCGAAAATTGTTTGTTTATTAAATTTGCAATATTTGGTGATTTCTATAAATATTAATTTAGTATACCCTCGATAAAATTGTTATTGTCACCTCACCCAACTTTATTAAAAAAACGCTAGCGTCTGCCGGTAGGAAAAGATTCTTGTTTAACCGTCGAAGCGATCGGACCTCCTAGACTGTGAATAAATCGAAGAAGAACTCCTGTGTTTTACTTCAAATCTTCAAGAATGGATAGTAAATACCTCGACCATCCTGATATCACTCCCCATTTCGTTATATACTTTCCTCAAAACAATAACCGTTTACGTTTTCAATCGTTACAAAGTAAATTGCTATGTATGGTCAAAAGTCGTGAGCCCATTACTATCCCACTGCTGGGCATGCCTTTTCTCATATAATAAAAGAAAATATTACGCTATATTCTATGTCAGGTGGACTGCATGCTCATTTGCTACTTCAGTCTAAAAATAATCCTATAAATCTGAAACTGTCCAAAATTATGTACATGTAAATACATCTTTAGTTTAAACGAAATATGCATTAAAACAAGAAAAAATACAAAATATACCTTACACATTTTATCACTTATCTTTCATCAGATTTTGCTTTCCGCAGATATTTTATTGATAATACACAATTAACGGTTCGTAATGTAATAGCGTTTGCAAATTAAGAATTTCATTTTATCTGCTACTAATAGGTCGTTTCGCTTTACTTATTTTTTAAATCAAGGTTAGTTATCAAAAATTAAGCATTACCAAAGAAACGAAGGTTATTAAAATATTAAATTAAATGTTTTTTTCATTTTGTTGGTTTACAATAAATTGGTAGCGACACTTGATATTTTGTAACTTTTGTACGTTCTTTAAATATCTAGAAGATACTAGCAGAACTCTGCAACTTCACCCGAGTTAAAAAAACGATCTATCGATTGTCCAACCAAATTTTATGAAAATCGCTCCAGTCGTTTAGACGTGAAGAAGTAACAAACATACACACTCACAAATTGTCGCCTTTATAATATTAGTATGATGATATGATGAATATCATGCAGTCCAGCAGATGGTAGGTGGTCAATGCCGCTCATGGACATCTGTAATCAATCTAAGTTAACATAAGTCTTACCTGAGGTTAGTCGCGAATTCGCATATACAACTATTTTTTATACGATTAAGGTAACAAACGAGCATGCAGTCCACCTGATGTTAAGTGGTCACTGCCGCCCATGGAAATTTGTAAGCAACTTCACATACAACATGGGTTTCTATCTGAAGTCAATCACAGATGCGTTGCTACTTCCGAAGACTAAGATGGTCGCCTTATATAAAAGTGTGCTGGCAACTACACCCTTCCATCGAAACGCAAAAACTGCTTCACGCTAGAAATAGGAGTGGCGGTGGTACTTCCCCCGTCGAACTACATTGATTCTATAAGAACTACCTATAAGAACTAAGTTGGAACTCCTTGGATAATTATCCTCGTTTACCACAATCTTCAAACCAAAACGTTAGATTAAATAGAACAATAAAATGATTTTATTGTTAATAAAAAAATTGGACTTGTTTTGTAACATAGGGAAGAGTGGGACAACCTGCCATAGGCATTTATTTAAACAGATCCATACAACAATGTATATTTGTGTACATCTTGTTGAAATAAAAATATTTGTTATTTCTATCCTTAACTTATTTGTGTAAATTTGTTCATTTGGAGCTTCTGAAGTGTTAAACTTACCTAGAATTATAAGAATTCACTCCAATAAATCGATTACACCTATAAAGTCACAGCCGTAAAGAATTCTTATCTCAATTTTATAAATATTTCATGATATTGTTCAAACAATGTCACTTGTAAGAATAAAGCTAAGAGAATTATCTATGGTGCTCGGATCTGACCTAGACCTGGTTCACTGACACTAGCCACCTGTCTCCAGTGACCTACAGCTGCTAGAATCTATTGATTCTACTTAAAACACAATAAAGCGAAAAATTGGAAAATAAAGAGCTCTTGCTTATTAAAGCTGAATATAAATAAATGCGAGGTCTGCCTCCGATTTCTAAACCTCAATTTTTGAGATCACGATTAGTGATCGTAGACTAAACTTAATAATGTATTCTGTTTTGGTGTAAAATACGTATTGATACAGTTGTACGTGGTGTGTTATCGTCTGTTGTTCCGAAACCAGAATATATCTTAAAACTTAAAACGCTTTCTACACTCATAGCCCCACAGTAGGATTTTCTCCTGTGTCGTGGGTACCATGGACACACACAAAGACAAATACACTAACACCCAGACCCAGAACAAGAATCTAAACTCATCATTCAGATACCTGTCTGGCCGGGAATCGAACCCGGGACGCACTGTGCGTTAGATCGGTATGGTAACCGCTGCACCACGCAGGTCGTCAAATCTACGGTACGCTTGTCTGAAGAGGCGTCTAAAAGGGGTTTTCCAGTGTTACGGGCAAGAGAATTCGAACCTGGCCAGGAACCTCGGAAAGAGCGGCGGTATGTGTGGCTGCATACCACCGTAATCATCAGTGCGATGGACTAAAACGTTAATCTGGCCTCAGAGGGACGAGTTCACGCACTCAAAGAACTCCGGTTGCATTTCTTTGGAGATACTCGTATCCTCTGCGCACCAGCCACTGCGCTGCCACACCATTTTACAAGGTAAAACCCCCACATACATAGCTACACTGCAGTGGATACCTTTTAAAGGGTTCAACCTCGAAAAAAAGGTGTTTGTTTTTTATAACTTTGAAGTAGCAATCGAGGAAGCACCTGGTGGTTAGTAGTCACCAGGGCCTGATTAACCCTTAGGCTTATTAGGCTGCAGCTTATCGCGCGAGGATTGAGGGGGCGCGCTGATATCGTGTTTTCGCATGCACTATTAATCTAGCATCATTGCATCTACTCTACATATTTCAACTAGACCGAGACTAAATACTAACCCACCGGAGGATGTAGATTTGGCGACCTCTTTTTGCTCGACAAGCTGTATTTAATACTTTTAGGCCGACTGTAACATACCTGGTGGGGGCGCGTCCTTATTATTAGCCTAGAACGGTCAGATTTCCTGATCAGTCGCTGGTAGTCACTGCCGCCCATGAACATCTATAAGTGCAACTCCATATAAAACAAGGGTTCTATCTGAACTCAAGCACACATGCACACACCCAAGGATTAGGTGTATGCCTCGTATGCCTTGCAATGGACCTTGAGTGCTAATGGGTGAATAATTATCTAGTTTTCGCCTGATGGTTGAAATTTAAGACTTTCTTATAAATAACAAATTGTTGCTACCAATACAATATAGAGGATAATTAATGAAATACAAAAAGTAGTGAATGTTTCGTTTTCGTCTATGTAGGTGCATATATAGATTTGTATGTTTGGACCTTTAATGGATCTGCAGAGCAAGGCAATGTCAGGCGCAGTTAGAAGATGGATAGGAAACCGAATTTTCAACCTATTGTTTTCAATTTTCCTTAATTGTTACTGAAGCCTGTCAATGTCCCCTTACATACTAAACAAAAGAAAAAAATGTTGCTAGTTAAAGTAAAAAATATTCTTAATTGCTTTGTGTTAGCCTATTAATATATAGATGATTTGCATGCTTACCTGTAGTATTTGAGAGGGACAGCGGTTACTCCACGGTTAACTGGTCGCGGAGTTGCGAAGTTGTATCCCTATTATAGAATAGCTTTCCGCAAAGTTAAAGCATAATACTGTTAGCTATTTAAAATATGCTTACAGTTTGGTGTCGATATTAAATAGCACCACTCCCACTCTGTCCGTGGGTGTGTTTGTCGCCGTTTAAGATATCTACGGAAAATCCTGGAGATGGGCAGATTTTCTGAGTAAAAATAGCCCACTGTGATCAGCGACACGTATGCCACCCGCGGTAACTATTGCTTAAAACCGTCTAAAAGGTTGATGAGTGAATAGATTCATACTAGAGACCATTTTATAAAATCGTAATATTTTTATAAACTCAATCATAAAAAGACTTATAAATTATTAAAGTAATTTACAAGCACCATGTGCATATAGTATGATTAAATAGTTGAAGTTATTAAACACCATGTTGCATTTCTGATATTTTAATCTAAATTAATCAAAGCAATAAAAAACTACTTTAAAGTCTACTAGTTGAAGTTATATCACCCCCGCCAATACTAACCTACTAAAAATATGACCACATATTACAATTAATTTATCATTTACTTCCATTATCCGAAGTGACTAAAATTACAACGAGCTTTTCTAAACCACGGGTACATTGCGTCGGTACCGACGTTGCATACTCCACATTACATCAACTCCGACAATTGTTCATTCCAATCGATTGACCAGTAAATTACATAAAGAAATGCCCCCTCAATAGTTGCACAAATACTATTACCACCGAGCTGTTGCGTCAAACTCGATAAAGCCTTCCATTTTCGTCAATTAGACCACCTTGAACGATTATTCTCGAATAAAGAAACCCAATTAAATAATAATTATCGATCTTACACCATTCATTGTCATTTTAACAGCTGCTGTGCTAACAATCTCGCCATAGAATCTCAATGAAATAATTTTTGGGCACATAATAAGATTGGGATTGATCGTGATTTTAGAAAATATAATACAGAGATAACCGAAGTTCGTAAAAAATCAACACAGCTTTATTTAGGCGTTGTTCTATTGACATTAAATATTAATAATTTTCTCAAATCTAGATCATTAATGTGTGAATTTTAAATATTTCCGAGATCTCCGTTCATATGGTAGGCGTCATGTTATAATGTTGTCATGTCGAATATGTTTTTATATCTTTTCTCATAGAAGCGAGTGCTGAACATAATAAAGCAGAAAATCATCCCTATTAGTAATTAAGATGTAATGCAGTTGCACATTATTTTTTTTTCTCAAATCTCAAACCCTTAATATTGCTGGTGATCTTTATACAAAATATTATATTGTATTTCAAATAAATCACGAATATAAATTCTTGTTTTTTCCTCTTAGTGCTCTTTTTGAAACAGCGACACTATATTGTGCTCCGGTTTAGTTTTTTGAAAGTGTAACATAAATTTATGTACCTATTCTATCTAAATGCATAACTAGTGGACCGTAAATACTTATGATGACAGAGCTGAGTTCAGATTGCATGATTCTTTCGTATTAAAATGACGAAAATTTAAAAATTTAGGACTGCTTCATGATTCCTTTAAGAGTTCGGTTATTTGGCACTGATTTGTAAATTATCCACAAAAACTTGAATTTAGCCTTCACTAAATAAATGTTTAATTAACAGATAAAGCATCTATAATATTAAATTTACTGGACCAGAAACAATTATTTGAGTTTTATTTTTCAAGTAACCAATTATTTCCATTACATTGTAAAAGTTGCTCTTTTATATAAAGCGGTAAGGATTAGTTTAAAATAGTACATTATATCCTTTTACTTAGGATATAAGCCTCCCATAATAAGGGGTTTTCCTAATGGTGGTGGTTACCATGCCTGGCATTCTTGTTAGTGGTTGCAGTATTTTTTTTATAAGATTGAAGTAGCAAACGAAAATGCAATCCACCAGATGGTAAGTGGCAACTGGGGGCCATTGACATCTATAAGCTAATTGAGATAGAACAAAGGTTCTACCAAAAGTCACTACAGGTGCACTGAACTCCCGAGGACTAGGATGGTCGCCTCTTAAAAAGTGAACCGGAAACTACACTCTTCCGCCGAAACGCAAGAATTGCTTCACACTAGACATAAATATAGATATATAGTTGATACCTCCTCGATCGACCTTCTAAATGTTTTGAGTACCCATGGCATACCCAAGAAGAGGGTGGTGCCCATGTCGTAGATTTGTCCCTTAGAGGCCTCTGAGGACAGCCACGGAAATAAAGAAAGTAATACTATTCTAGATTGAGACCATAACTCGAAATTCAATTACTACATAATATTCGATATTACGTAAATTGAAATTGTGACCGGACAGCAAAATCTATAGACATTAACATTAAACTCGATGCTACAAATCGTTTTTTCAAAGTGTAACGATGTTTTCGTCTTCTATATTTTTATTAAAAACAGAACATCTGATACAGATTGTATGATAAAAATGTTGATACCTTAATCGATTTATTAATATTATAAATTAATTAAATTAATGTGAAACTTTGTGAGGATGTAGGTACGTGTGTGTGTTACTGTTTCAAGGAAATACAGATAGTTTCCCTGAAAATTGACCTTCTGATTGAATTATGTATAACACATATATTATGATACTCATTACCATAAACACGGTCAAGGCGGGTGGAGTCGCAGGAATAAGCTAGCAAGATGATTATTTATAAATGGGATACTGAAAACGTTTTAAAGAATAGTTAAATTTCCTCTCTACTCATATTAGCTATCTTTGTTAAAGACAATAAAAAATAATTAAATTTGGAGTCATCATTGCAACACCCATTATTACCAAATAACAAGAAAATAGATTTTAAATTATATTTATTACTTTACGGTACAACTACTTACAGGCGTACATACGTATGTACTACGAGTATAATTACATTTCTAGGCAAATATTGTGGTCTGCCCACATATTTAAATGTAGTTAAACAAGATTGGCGCAAACGAACCACGCAACCTCGCGGCCTGTGTAGATTGTAACTCGTAACCGATCTACAAAGTGAAGCAACATCGGGTGTGGTCGGGAGGTGGATGGGTGACCGCTGACTTGCGCGCTCTCATGCTTTAAAGGACATGTTCAGTGGGTGATACAAGGAATTTTAATTTGAATGTATACAGACATTAAACCTTGTCCGGTCATGTCATTATTTGGACATACGACATGATATGATCTAATCCTTCCCCAGATTCGAGGCGATATGAAAAATAATTGAAAATAAAGATTATAAACATATTTATTAATTTGAAATTATTATGTAGCAATATCTGTAGATAACTTCATACAGAACAAGGGTTTAATCTGAAATCACAAATACGTTGCTGCTTCCGAGGACTAAGATAGTCTCAATAAATGTGTGCCTACAACCACACCCTTCCACCGAAACGCAAGAACTGCTTCACGCTAGAAATATATGTAGCGGTGGTACCTTCCCAGTTGAACATTTGTTATACCACCTTGTAAAAACTAATACAAAAAATAGTAGAACGATTACGGTATGAGTACGAATTAACCCGAAAATTATCACAGCTAAAACTATTTCTCGCCCTGTATTTCCGGGATCAGAATAGGGCTACGGCATCCCCTGCCTGTCGTAAGAGGCGACTAAAAGGGGCTTCCGGGGTTGCAGACGGCTAGAGTGGGAGCTCGAACCGTTCGGTCAGGCAATCCCGGAAAGGACGGCGGTATGTGTGGTCGCATACCGTCGTAAAGACTAGACGGAGCGGTGGGCCCGGCCGCCCATCTGGGAAGAGCCCGATGGGGCAACGCGCTCGGAAGATTCCGGTTGAAGTCGTTTCGAGATCCCGGAGTCCTCCTTTTCAGCGCCGAGGACGGCCACCGGGGGGGTTTTAGTGCGGTAAAAATCCCACATAACCCTGCGTCGCTCCCACGGCGTTGGGTACCTTTTGAAGGTTTCCCCCTCGAAAACAAAAAAAAACAGACCTATTTCTAACGTGAAATGTAATATCAAGGACACATATTGGGCAGAGCAGATTTTTTCGACATTGATGTTAAGTATCACTAGTTTTATACTACCTACCTATCGTTTATTGGGATCTTTCATATGTACCTATGTATTAAACCGCTTTTAGTTGTTATCACGAATTCAAATCCAATGTGACTTACACTTCATAGATTTATGCGGTCGTCAAACTACATAATTTCTCACTCCCAGCGTAGAAGCGATTCAAACCATAGTCCTATGTGCTGCCCAAATGTGAATTGATGGACTTCACACATATATTAAAACTTTTATTTCTTTAAAGCGTTCTCAGGTGTATAGGCCATTCATCTAAATTTAGCGGTAACATTAATTTAGAGATAAAATAATACACCCATCATTTTAGAAAAACCAGAGGTCTTTCGATTTGAACCTCAAACCCTCGGTTAAGAGGCCAAGTTTCAAACATTTGGTTATAACTGCTCATGCGAGAAGGCTTATTTAGAAGATTGTTAATTTATACAACACCACTCGATACTTTCTCGCTTTGATCTACATTTGGTGTACAGTGGAGGTCATTTACTATTCGTTTTGTATGCATGTTGATCAGTTCGATGCCCTTTCAGCGGCGATTTCTCGTTAAATCCATGCGATATTTACGTTGTTGTAAATTTTCGACATTTCGAAATGGGCGTGCTAGGATTAAACCGGACTGGTTCTGATTCTTTGAACGCAATTGCAGTTACCGACGAAAGTTATCTAGCTCAAGTACTTTCACACTAACCTGCATCCGGGTAAATCTTTGTCTTAACACCATAGTTCATCTTATCGTTCTGGTGATCGTTAAACTTGTGTACACTTTTTGCTCAATTTCTCTGTCGTTGAAGCGACCTCGCGTGCAAGTGATGAGCGATAGCGATTTTCTTGTAAGCCAATTCTAGACACATTATTATATAAAAATCAACGGATGTAGCAAGTGAGTCCCACGTCCCACCTGATAATAAGGTAAAAAGTGAAGAACTTTAATAACTGACCAAAAATAAAGTGAATCATGTTTTAAACATCGCAGACGTTAAATACAGCAATTGAATACCACCGTTAAAAAAACCTATGTATCATTTTAAACCTAATAAAAGCGTTTTTACTCTATCTTCCAATGATCGGAAATAGTTCATGCAACATTATTTTATATAAATGTACATACCATATTACATTCATATAAAATAATGTTACATGATTGAATGCAGTCTTCGGTAGATTTTAGCATCAATGACTTACAACTGCTTGATTTACTCGGACTTAAAGTATCTTTGCAATATTATTTTTCATCTCACGCTGAAACTCGTTATGAAAGTCTATAACTTAATTATTTGTGATATAAGTTACGATTTAATAAATAGAAACAATTGTAAATTTTATACATATATATCTACCCTATAAGACTGGAAACCTACTTGAGGTCGACATAGTCGTTGAGGGCTTAGTTGAAATACATATTATGTTTTCTACACCACACCCTTCAAACCTGAATACAGCATCGCTTAACACTGATATTATCACTCAGAAATAGGTTTAACCGTGAAGCCGCCACAAAGGGAGCACAAAGGGTCCTACCAGCTTACAAATATATCCGCTTTAATTTCATAGCTTAAGGCAACTCACAAAAGTAAGCAAAGAGACGGTCGAGCAATCGGTCCGCGACGACGACCCGAGGAGATAAATACTCTGTCCGCCCTCCGGCCCGGTTAGTCAACCGCCTTCCGCGCGCGCGATGTCACCATGCATGTCACAGTGGCCACCCTCCTGGCGCTGCAGTGCTCCCTGTGCCTCTCCATCAGGGTCCCTGTTGTGTGGAATAATGATAACAGTGAAGTGAATAAGTTCGCAGTTGAAACAATCCCGCCACAAAACGCTGCGGCTACTCAGAAACCCATCCCGAATGAATACTTCCAGTACACAGCCCAGAAACCGAAGTTTGCTGTGGACATCGCGCAGTTCCATGGCGTTCAGTCACCGGAAAGTCACTACAAAGCGTATCCGATCAAACCCCACACTGCAGTCCCTAAACCAGAGTTGGGAAAACACCAGTTGTTAGACAAGGAAAATAAAAATTTTCTCCCATATCAAGAGTATGTGAAGAATAATGAAGCTCTTCGCCATGTTACCCCGTCCACAACGAGCTATGAAATATTTCATCCCTATAAATTGGAGGAACCCGCTTTAAAGGAACTTTACCAAGATCCAGTTATGGATAAAATCAGAAATGATTTACTGAATAGTAAAAATAGGTTACAAAAATATGAGAAAGAAGCGGGGGAACCTGACATAACAAAGGCTGAATACTTGGAAAGCCCCGAGGAAACAGATCGGAAGAAAGTTCCTCAGAAAAACGTGCCCGCAACATACGAAATACATCGACCTCAACGTCGGCCAGTTTATTACAGGCGCCCTGCTCCACATAGTCATCGAGAGAATCTTTTAAATCAAAAATTAAGACATCCATGGCATCAAAATTATGTGAAAATCAAACCAATACACTATCGTCCTGTTAAGCATGACTTACACCGGTTGAGGCAACAACACGCATTAAAATATGATGACGAGAAAAATGAATACCCTCAAGTACTTCCACCCGAAAAATATAGCGAGCCCTCAGATGGTTACGACATTTTTGAAAAAGGAAAAGAAAAATTTGTACAATTAAAAAATAATGTTGATGAGTCTATAAACGAAGCTGTTCAAAGGAACCGACCTGTTGTAAGACAAAAATTAGAATTAACCAATGATCAACCTAATGATCATACAACTGAAAATGATACTGAAGACGAAGAAGACGATTTTGTTCCTATAAAAAATTATGCTCAAGTTAGAAAAACAGAGACGACTAAACATCTACCCAAGGAAGCAGCATATCATGACGCCGATACATTGGAAGAAATTCAAAACGCCCCTCGATTAAGAGAGGCGGTAAAAAGTACTAAAGCACAAACAGTTTATTCAGAAGAAGGGTATGAAGATTCCGCTTATGATCACGCTGGTGAACAGAAACATGCGTCAGATCATGAAGCTCATGGAGGCTTTTTAAAGGCAAAGGAAAACAGTGGTGGAAAATTTAAAATACCCACATTCAGTGCTAAATTTGAGGATGGTGAAGGATCAGAATTCCAAGATAAAGTACTGGATGGTAAAAAATGGAAAAATAACAACAAAGACACAGAAGAGGATACGGAGTCAGAGGATTATTCAGAAGTAGACAAAGAGCATTCTGATGAAAGTGATACTTACAGCCATGAGATAAACAATAACAACATTAAAGAAGGTGATAAAATAATTGATCGTTCATCAAATGAGGATAATGACAGAATTAAACGAGAAAAAACGGAAAGTATCTCTGAGACTGATAAGGCTACAAAAAAATCAGAGGATTCCGAACATGACGTTAATAAACGTGAAACTGATATAGAGGTTCCAGAAATCGACATAGATAGAACATTACTAAATAAAAAAGAAATTTCAAATTTATCAAAGCTAAAAGTAAACCCCAAAAAAGATAACATTGGTGAAAAATATCCATATTACTTTAAGAAACTAAAAGCAATAAACCCAAATTCCCCGCTACGTTATGCTGAAGATCTTAAATTGATTCCAAAAAAATCAGAAGGTGGTACTGAATTTTATGATTCAAGGTCTAAATACGAATGTCCGGAAGTCGATGACGATATTGATCCAATACCGGAAAAATTGAAAAAAGATGGACATCCGGATGACTCTGAAGAAGACACTGAAGACGGTGAAAAGGATAAGGCAAAGAAAGATAAGTCTGATTTTAGTGCATTAGAAAAAACTCCTCGACTAAGGGGTCTAGGTGATAAAATCGACTGTTTTAAGGCCAAATATTTTGGAGAAAATCCCTTAGACAGTCCTTTCTTTAAGGAAGAAATTATACCCAATCCAGAACCAGTTATTGTGCCAAGTATAGACATTTATAAGCTTAAGCAAAAAAAGGAACAATCTGCGCCAGAGTCTACCTTAAATGAAGCATTAGATTTATCTAAGGAACTACAGGAAAAAGGCAAAATCGACATGTTTACATTATTAGACAAATTATACCCGAAACAAGTGATTGAAATATCTGCTATTAAAAAGGATGCATCAAATATTTTACCAGTTCAGAAAGAAACAAAATCTGCTTTTGGATCTGTATTACAAACTCAAGTTGACTCAAGAGATATGGAAAATATCACAAATAAGGCTGTTCAACAAAACGACTATGTTAAAAAACCTACAATCTCGAGGAAAAAACGTGCAGCACCTTTTGTTTATGAACCATACAAAATAATTAGAGACAGTCAAATTCAAGATTCGAAGAAAACTACCACAACTAATAATATAAGTCCTCTGATAAAGCAATTACAATCAAGTAGAGTTGCAACGAATCAAGGAAAAGAACAGGTTGTTAAGCGCAATGTTAATGCACGAACTTATAAGGATATTGGCAAAAGCGACAGGGAAAAAAACATTGCAAAAGAAAAAGGCTCTAAGCCTGTTTCTGATACAAGTTTTGTTGATGTAAGTGTAGATCAAAGACGTGGTGAACCTAGGTACGAATTAAGACCTGTAAATCATAAAAGCCAATATACACCCGTAGAAAACAAAAAATCCATAAGTAAGGAGGATTATAAGGCTCATACAAAAAGTGACATAAATTCCGATGATTATGATTTAGTAGAAAGACAAACAAGAAGAGAAAATGACAATCATAGACAACGAGTAACAACGACTCGGCCATTTTTTGATGTAACAAAATTTTTACCATCTACAGAGGAAATATTGAGCAGAGATCGATTAAACGGAAAAAACAAAGAGAAAACAAGTAAAGTACCACAACCTCGATCGGATAAGTCTGTAGAAGATAGTGAGAGTGAAGAAGATGATAAGGAATATGATGAAGATAGTGACGATGAACGTAGAAAAGTAACGACTACAAATTCTCCATCAAGAAAAAGAATTTCAACAAAACCAATTACCTCTAAACTAAAAAAAGAGGATGATGACGATGAACTACCAAAATTGCGATTAATAACTAGATTTCATGATGACTATGAGACAGAAAAGCCTAAAACTAGTCCAGTAAGAACTGAAACTTCGACTACTAAAGTATATGATACTGATGCTGATGATGAAATTCATGAACCTAAATATAGAGAAAAGAAAAAGAAAAGTAGAAAGAGTACATTAGTCACGGACACAAAAAGTTATGGCGTAAATGATGATAATGATGATGATGATGATGGCGATGATGAAGATGATTTAAGAAAAAAAGAGGTTGATGCATTAATTGGTGTCAGACACGATGATAAAGAATATATGCCAAAATATGAAAAAGATTCTCTTAGAAAAGTAGGCCCTACTAATAGTCGTCCAAAAATTGTAGACAAAAGTTATAAAGAAAGAGATCACTATCATGAAGATGACGACGAAGATGACGATGATGATGATGATGATGATGAAGATGACGATGACGATGATGATGACGAGGATGATGATGACGAAGAAGAAGAAAATGAGGAACCTGAGAAAAAAGTAGAAGCCAAACCTGAACTTACTACTCCTGAACCGACAAAAAGGACTCTCATCCGAACTACAGAAGCACCTCCAGCTACAACAGAGTCTCAAAGTGCCAGGCTAGAAGTTAAACCCGTAGTCGTGAAGAAAAAGTTTGAAAGTCACAAAGAGTTGCCGGTAAACAGATCTTCGCCACACGTGACTGAATTTAAACAAGATATCAAAGAAGTTGAAATCATCAAAGAAATACCGGTCAAAACGAAAAAGAAGCCTCAAAAGAACTTAGAAGCTTTAGAATTATATAAAGACGAAAATCTTGCTAAAGACGTAAACAAATTAGGAGGTGTTGAAATATTTAAAGAGGGATTAGACCTTTCGAATGGCCCTAAACATGGTGGAAATTACAGAAGGGCTGAAGATCTTCCAGATGATTCAGCTGCTTGGCCATCATCACGTAGAAATAATAAAAAATCGCCAGCCAGTGATGCAATGGCATCTCAAAGTACTTCTAAACTTGTTGAAGTTAGAGGTGATCCGTATTCCCGGAGAAGAAGTGATATAGAACGCGCAAGAAAAAGTCGCGGCAGAAGTGCAAAGCTTATAGAATTAAGTGATTCAACTGAAAGCCCGCCAGCCAGGCCAATGCACGGTGGAAATTTCAAATCAATACATGAAGTGCGACGTGGTGGACGAAGAGGTGGCAGCAGAAACGCGAAAATAGTCGAACTAGACGAGCACAAATCTAGAAATGATCAATCTTCAAATACTCATGGTAGTAATTCAAGATCGTACGGGTCTAGAGGCGGTGGTAGACATCAGATGCACGGTGGAAACTATAGAAGTGCTAAAATTATTCAAGCAGAAAGTAAAGATAAAGAACCAGCAATAGCTGAAGACACGACTAAGAAAGACAGTTCCATAGATGATAAAAGCAATGCAGCAGTGATTTTAAATACCTTTGCAAGTGCCGTACCCGTCTTGGACACAACTCCTGCGTATATATTGGACCCTAGTAAACGAATGTATTACTATGTCGACGCCTAAGCCTATTAACCCTTGTCTTAAGTATTTAAAATGATTAATAGGATATTAGGAAAGATAAAGTGCCACAAAATTCATATTATAGTGACAAAATTTTGATGTTATGATTATGAAGGTAGATTGTTATTAGTTTTAATTATTATAATATGTACTTAATTATTATATATTTTTAAGCTTCTGTGATAAATACACTTTTAATAAATGTTTATGGTATATTCTTATTTAATTCATGTCGAAACTTGACTTGGAAGAAATTCAATATTAAATTTCATTATTTAGTTTTAAAGTATGCAAGGTCTAAGTGATAAAATGTAGTGAACTTATTTCGAGTCTAAATGAACCGCTTACGAATCTGTATCGACAAATTGAAACATGCTATTCTTCGCTTTGAACGTTCACTTCCATTCAATAACTTTCTCTTTCTTTGGTATTTGTTGGTAACACGATTTCATTTAAGTCGATCACTTCGTATCATTAAACGAACAGTAGGTAGCACTCCACAAAGTATTACATTAGCTAGCGTATCGAATCGTTAAGGCACCTATTTCAGGCAGTCACGATTATGTCATTTCTATGTCAAAATTTAAAAGCTCTTTTAAAGTTTTACAATTTATTATCTGGCAAGTCTTTCTTTGCTTACATTAATATGATAACAATTTTAAGATTAAATTTCACATATTAATTACATCGCACTATAATTAAATAAATAGCTAACAAATTAAAATAAATAAAATAATTTACATTGCAATTTCGATTTGGTATCGTTTAAGTGTATAAATATAAAATAATACCTTACATTACTTAAATGTAATTAATCAGAACCTATGTAATTAAAGTATTCGTAGGTTTCATAAAATACTTAAATACTAATTATTTCATACTTATATAGTAAATTAAAGAAGATATTAAGCTAAATTTATTTATGTTTCTTCCGTTCTGATACTTTAGAAGACTTAGTATTTCGTGAAGCGGGATGGTTGATAGGTTTCCATTCCGATTCAATAGAAGGCACGTATGTAGCTACGCTGTCTTCTCGATCTATAGACTCATCTTCTTTTTCTTCATCATCAAAGAAGTCTATTATAGGATGATAATTGTAATTGACTCTTTTTCCAGTCGATGTAATGTTCTGTCGTAAGGATTTAACGTGTTCTAGTGGCTTGAATGTAGTTGACACCAATTCGGTAGTAACTGAGTGCAGTTTGGGAGATATGGTTGGTCTAGGAACATTTGAAATTAATTTAGGTACATCTGGTTCTTCAAGATCATCGTTAAAATCTTCCATTGTTTCTATATTGTCTCCCGAAAATGCACCAACTGATGTACTTCCAGATGATACTAAGTCATCGGGTACTCCTGATATTTTCTTTCTAATGGGTCTTCTGCTTGGCCTTAAGGGACCACGTTTAAATGACTCATTCAACTTGTATTTACTTGAAGTATCTTTTGAAAATGAAAAGGAAGATGGGGCTGAAGGCGTTGGCGGTTCCAAGTAGCTAGGTAAGGTAACTTGATCAAAAGAATTCATGTTTGATGGATTACGAGCCTGAAGAGGTCTCTTCACATTTCGTATTGAACTAGCTTGATTGAATGAGTCCGAAAAGTACGTATTACCGTAAGAATCCATTGGGTTTGACGGTGGTAAGTTCTCGTATTCATCGTTTTCACTTAGTTTTGAGCTTTGAAATGATCCTGGGATGACATTGGGGTTGTTATCAACGAAGGGTGAAAAGGATTCTAAAGGTTTGTTGAACGTAAAGGGAGGAGACTTGGTCACACTAGGTCTCTGTATGGTAGATTGTACAGCTTCGAACGCATGGTTCCCGTGCTCTGAGGATAGATCCTCGCCCGGGAATTGTTCTGAAGACGTTTCATGTATCCTGTGGCCAAGCGGAGGAAATGATACACTGTATCCTTCGATGTGACAGGAACAACAAGTGGGTACCTGAAATATTATTATACACAATTAACAAACTATTTAATAATGTATAAACTTCATGATGATATATATTGGTCAGAAATCCTATAGGTACATAGATAAGTTGTTCACGGCTAACTATTAATGATAATGTTTTCAATACCTTAAATATGTCCATATGCAATCCATTCTGCTGATCCCACGTGAGAAGTCGGTGGTAGTTGTAAACTTGGACACATTTAGATTTAAAGTTGTCAGTCAAATATGTGCAGGACTCTTTCGGTTTCCTAAAAAAGATAAAAAAAAATATTAAGTAAAGACGCCATTAAATATTACAGCAGATAAAAGCTAACAAAGAAGTTGGTTAACAATATTATCGTAACCGTAACTATTACGTACGTACGTATAGTCATACTAATATTAAAAAGAGGAAGAGTTTGTTTTCTTTTTCTTCGTTTGAACGCACTTTTTCCTGGAAGTACTTTATATACATTTGAATATATTTTTTACACACTATGGTACGTCATTTATCGAAAATTGCTTTATGCTATATTTTTTTATTTAATATCGGATGAGAGGTGCAACTAGTATGTAACTAGTAGCAAGCCGTTACTGTTCCTAATTTAAACATTTTCCTTAATTTAATAATCATTACTAAATTTAATCAGGATTCATTTTGGCAACTTTTATTAATCAATGAGCGTGTAATCTCAATTCTAAGGTGTTTGTAATCTTTGATCCAAGGTAACTCACAAACACTTCTCAAGGCGCAAGGTCTGGGTATGCTCTCCAGTGTTGACGATGTACTTCCACTGGCCGGAGGTGGCGCGGGCGCGTTGTGGCCGTGCGTACTTCACTGTACTCGGGCACATGAAGCCAGCCTCGCCGGCTCCGGCGAAGTCTCTGTTCGCTGTGTCGCCTCGCCTGAAGAATAAAATATATTTTTATACCATAATTTCATCAAAAACTGTTTTAAAAATCTACTTTTTGGATACATCATTTAAAATGATGGATCAGATATAAAAATTCGGAACTTATTAAGGCATCGGTGTTTTTTAAATATATGATTTAATATAGTACTAGAAAAAGTAGCTGCATTAATCATATTTATTAATATAGACATTACTCTATACTATCTGATATTAGATAGGTCGGTAAAAAGTCAAACTTTAGTGTAAAATATCGACTTAACTCAATATATTTTTATGTATGGACTTAAAAAATGATACCCAATAAATATTCTAATTATGCATTTACACAAACATTTGTTTACATAAAAAAAACAACAGTTTCCTATATTCCATACCATGTTTTTGTCTAGTAAAAGTACTGATAAATAAAAGCTACGGTACAAATCTGTTCTTAGGACTCCTAAAGTATTTTACCCGAATCTCTAGTAACCTATAAATCAACAAACATTTAACAATGACCGGTGTATTTGCAACTTATATAAACATTACCACCAAAATACCGGTTTCTTCTATCAAATCGAACGAGTTATTGAATAAAACATAGCTCACTGGGACAAAGTGTTACGTCGATCAGGAAGCGAAGGAAGGAGAAATAAGAAATAAAGTCCAGTTATGCAATTGTCTAACAAATGGAGCAAACAAGTGCTTTGAATAAATCAACCGAAGCACGTACGGTTGTAGCAACTTTAATGTAAGTTACAATACAAGAAGCTGTTTCATAATATTCGTTGGTTATGATCTACATTGTTCGGTTAGTATGTTTGTTATATTTGACCTCGTTTTTTGACTTATTGATTGGAACTGTTTCGTTTCTCAATTAGTTTTTTGGTGCCTGTAGGAGTCTCGATTTTGTTGCAGTTAACAATTTTCTAATATTAATTTAAATTATTAAGCACCATTGTTGACGATTCGTCTATACAAGTTTCGACTTATACCGCCTAGATTTGGTAGAACAATTAAAAACTTTTCGGTACTTTTACTATTACTAAAATTAATTCAATAGAACTTTATAAAACCCTAATTTGGTATAATTATTAGTAATTATTCCAATGGATGTTATAAATGAATGTTATAAATGTTCTATACAATGAAATTATATTGCCTAGTTAGGTGGCAACACATGTTAACCGAAATTTCAATGGTTTAATGAAATCTCTATGAATAATAGAGTCAGCTCATATAGAAGTGAGTGCGCAACCACACCCTTCGAAACGAAACGCAAGAACCGCTCCACGCTATATACGTTCTACCACCTTAACTACTATCCTCTCCTTACGCTTTTTGCTATCTTTCAACTTAATTATTTTTATGATTTGTTGCTGTGTTTAATTTTTATAGCTAATTATTTAATTTGTATGTTGCTCTAGTTCCTTATTCTAATTTTTGCACCCTACCTTATCTCTATTTTCATCTTTGCTCTTACTCCGAACCCTAAGGTTGTCTGGAAGAAATCGCTGTTTAACGATAAGACCGCCTTTTGTATTTCAACATTGTATTATTTCATTTTTTGGGTACATTAAAGCATATTATAATAATTATTACTATCTATAAAGTTGTCTCAAAAATGTTGGTTAAATAAAGCATCATAAAAATGCCAAACCGCAATTGTCACCAAGATTCGAAAACATAGACAATGATTTCCTATTATCATCGGTCCATTATTGTTCCACTGTTGGACGTACTTTCTGGAATGATTTAGATCATTATTTCACATCTCTACTTTGATATTTTTTTCAACAACTACAACAACAACAACTATCCAACGTGTAGGTTTCCTCAGAGTGATTTTTCTTTAACATTCAAATATTAAAAAAAAATCTAATACAAGCTTGTCAACGAAATCTCTCCTAGGATTTGATTCCTGGACTGGCTTACTGTAGAACGGTTTTAGACTAATATTATTGCGAAATGAGGTCTCATGATTTGCTGTTTCATTTTGTTTTATTTTCTTTTAGCCGATATTACGACCCTGTTCAAACTCAGGAGTTTAAGTTAAATCTATTGAAATATCGGCTAAAAAAGATATAAAAAAAAGAACACATATGGTGAGTACCCGTGAGAAATTAAAATATAGAAGGTGATATATTACGTACCGGTTAGAAACAAGATAGTGTTCCGCGGTGTACTTCGCCTCCTGGGCAGCTGTGATGCCGTCCACTGCTCCCTCGCCCGGATCCTTAAAGTCAGCTAGCAGGGCTCCAGCGGCTGCTTTGTTCCGCCGGATTGACTGGACAATCGCATCTCTGTAAAGGACAATAAAATAATATTAAGATTTCATAAAAGCACGTTGTGGTTGGAACAATTTAAGGAAACAGACCTCTAATCCAAATCAACTGTAATCTAATCAGATTCGCACAAATTTGTAAGTATATATATTTGCGCACTATGGATAACAAAAAATAAGAGGTTTTTTTTAAGATGCAAGTGAGTTAGTAAGTAGCAACTATAGTCCATAGCGAATTACCTATCCAAAGGTTGTCCCTAGAGTCGATATATTTTGACAAACCTGAGTGCCAAGTATGCCGGCAACCACACCCTTCTATCGAAACGCAAGAAATGTTTCACGCTAGAAATAGGTGTGGCGGTGGTACTTCCCGGTCGAACTACACTGGTTCTACCACCTTGATAATTTACTTATTATGTTATATAAGGTAGCAAAACCTATATACTTTGACCAGAGAACTATCACTGTCACATCTATTTCTAGTGTGAAGTAGCTGCTGCGTTTCGTTGAAGGGATTGCGTAGCCGGATCACTTTCATGTATGACGACCATCTCAAACGTTGGAAGTCCAACGCATTTGTCACTGACTTCAGATAGAACCTACGATATGTATGGAGTTAATAACAGATGAGCGGCAGTAACCGTTCACCTGGTGTATCTGGTACACTGCTCAGTTGCTACTTCAATCTTATTATAAAAATGTATTCAAATACACTTGGAGACAATTTTTCAAAAAGACATTACGTAAGGCTGAGAAATGTACTTATGTAAAATAACTAAAATAAAGGAGTTATTTCTGGTTTGTCACATACTCGCCATTTCTGTTTCACAAGACTTTCATATAATTATAATTCTGCACTGATAGTATGTGCATTGTATCGACGCATGCTGATGAGAGTAAATAACTAAAGATAACAAATCCTAAACGACTGAGAAGAAAGTTCAATCACTACACTGCAGTTCTCAGCTAAAACTTCGTTTAAGGTAATATGAGAATTATTCAGAAGAGCTAAGTTGCTTAATTTTAACGATACTTATTTACTAATCACACACACATCACACCATTTTTTTGTTATCGAGGGGGAAACCTTCTAAAGGTACCCGACGCCGAGGGAGCGACGCGGGGTCATGTGGGATTTTTACCGCACTAAAACCCCCCCGGTGGCCCTCCTCGGATCTCCAAAGAAACGCAAACGAAATCCTTGAGGGCATTGCCCCATCGGTCTCCTTCCAGATGGGCAGCTGGACCCACCGCCCCGTCTAGTCTTTGCGACGGTATACGACCACACATACCGGCGTCCTTCCCGGGATCGCCTAACCGAACGGTTCGAGCCCACTTTAGCCGCTTACAGCCCCGGACGCCCCTTTTAGTTGCTTCTCAGGACAGGCAGGGGATGCCGTAGGCCAATTCTGATCCCGGAACTACAGGAACGACACACACATCCTACACTCACAACCCCACAGTAGGATTTTCTCCTGTGTTGTAAGTGACATAGACATACAAAGACGAATATACAAATACCCAGATCCAGAACAAAAATCTAAATAAATCATTCATATCTGTCTGGCCGGGAATGGAACCCAGAACCCATTACGTGTCAGACTGATATGTTGACCGTTCCATTACGCGAGTCATCAATTTACTAATACCATAAATTATTTTACATTCATAATTTATTACACCTTCATTTTGAAGGTGGTAGAAACGGTGTTGTTCGACCGGGGAAGTACCACCGCTACACGTACCTATTCCTAGCGTAAAACAATTCTTGCGTTTCGTTGGAAGGGTGTGGTTGCCGGCACATTTTACATGAGGTGACCATCTTAGTCCTCGGCAGTAGCACCTTTTCTGTGTTTAACTTCAGATAGAACCTATGTTCTATATGAAGTTGCTTACAGATGTCCATGAGGGGCAGTGACCACTTACCATCAGGTGGAATGCATGCTCGATGGCTCCTTCAGACGAATGTAAAAAAGGTGGACTACATCCTCATTTCCTACTTCAATATTACAATACTATGACTAAAGTCCTTAAACTGGTAAGAAGTCATAAGATATATCATATAGAAATTTAATTCGCAGCAGCCCGCTACCAACATATATGATACGTAAAAGACGCGGTCATATTAAATAACCTAAATGAACACTTGGATTGGATTCCATTTTATTGACTAAATTAATCAAGCAAAATAAAAAGCTAATAAATGAAGATAAAGTAGAGTCCTTGTTACTGAAAGTCAATGTTAAAACGAAACAATAGCGAGGATTAATAACACAAATTACGTAGATCAGACAATACAGAAATAATTCTAAAGAACAATACCTCAGTCATAAGTTTTGGCAAAGATATGATTGAAATCGTACGATAGCATTGTGTCTATGAAACTAAAGTTGGCGGAGGTTGCATTGCGTAAGTAGAACATCGCATTCGAGAAAAGTAAGAGTAAATAAAGGTAAATACCGGTGCGGCCGCGGAGGACAGCGAAAGTGGTAGCACGTGTCTGCTAGGCGTTGACCTGGTGCTCGGAAAAGTTCTCGAGAACAAAAAGGTAATTAAAAGTGGAAGCAGAGCGGGACATGTAAATATTGGTCATAATATTAATGCGACTGGGAGAATAAAATAAGGTAATATAAATAAAATAGTATGACAAATTTAGACATTACAGAAAAAATAAAACGACCGGGGAGGTACCACCGCCACACTATTTCTAACGTGAAGCATTCCTTGCGTTTCGATGGATGAGTGTGGTTGCTGGATCACTATACATATGACGCGACCATCCTAGTCCTCGGGAGTAGCAACGCATCTGTGATTGCCGTCAGATAAAACCTATGTTCTATATGAAGTTGCTTACAAATATCCATGGGCGGCAGTGACCACTTACCATAAAGTGGACTGCATGCTCGTTTGCTACTTCATTATTATAAAAAAGTAACTTGAGTTCTATACGACTTGATTTTTATATGTCTGTAGACAGCAATTAATTCAAATGAAAGAATAAATGTAGACATAGTTCGTAGGTTTTAGTCTCATTTCCAATCAAAATTTAAAATAACAAATAAGTTATGAGGGGAACGGCTCACCATAACAACGCAAATAAGACAATAGCCCTACATTTTTTTATAATTAATTCGCTACTAACATTGAAAAACAAGTTAATACTAATTATAATATTAGTATTTACCTGCATGTGTAAGGTTTTTTTTATTATTTAAAATGGTATATTAAAGATAAATAATCAACTTTCGCTTGAAATTTTCAATTTTATTGGGTTAAAAGCGACGAATAGAAAACCACGAATAGCAGAAGATCGACCTTGATTACTTTTTTCACACACTTCTTAGGTAAACTTAATTATTCAGGTTATAATAAGAAAGCAAGATACATATACATCCTCTCCTTTCTTTTTAATTGAAGTAGCAAGGGAGACTGCAGTCCACCCGACGGTAAGTAGTCACTGCCCCTCAAGGGCATCTGTAAGCGACCTCATATAGATAAAGCATTCTATCTGAAGTCTATCACAGATGCGAGGTTCAAACCCATCACTGATTTTTCTAATTTCCAGTGAAGGAAAACGTCGTAAGGAAACCTACAAACCCCAGAGTTCTTAAAAAAAGTTCTCGGAGGTGGTTGAAGTCCACTAATTCGCACTTGGCCAGCGCGTTGGACTACCTATAACTCTCTCATTCTGAGAAAAAAAAACCCGTGCCCAGCAGTAGGACAATAATGGGTTAACGACGAAATATGAAGTCAATTGATAACATGTATAATTTCATCTAAGCTGAGATTATAAGGCGTATTTGTTTTATGTATCATCTCAAGTATGATCCAAAAAAAATCAACATCATATAAAACATTTTACTTGCAAAGTTTGATAGTATACCTTAACTGCACGTATGGGTTATAAAATACTTACGTAGGATAGTCTTCAGCGTGCAAACACAATGTGTTGGTGAATAGTTCGCATTTGGCCTGTTCTCCGGGAGGTGATGGCAATTTCCGCACTGGTATCGGACGGCGGCGGCTGATAGGGTTGAGGGCTGGTTCTGCGGTGGTGCGGCGGGTAGCGGGTGACGGTTTTGGTGGATAAGTACCACGACGAATGAGATTGCCTGGAACAGTAAGATAATTTATGAACTAACGAGTATAATAGTAAACTGCTGCCCAGCCTGGAGATCTGTAGAAATAAAAACATCGTCCATATGTTTAACCAAAGTGGTCAACCAACCATGAATATCTGTAAGTAACTTCATACAGACCAAGGATTCTATCTGAGCTCAATAACAAATACGTTTCGACTCCCAAGGGCTAAGATGGCCGCTCGTATGACAGTAAGCGAACAAATGCACCCTTCCACCGAAAAGCATGAACTACTTCACTTTAAAAATAGGTGTGAAGGTGATAGACCCCGGTAAATCCAAGTAAAGACTTGTTCTACCACCTTGTGCTACAACACACCTAATGTGTAATTAAATTAATTTCTCTTTGTAATATTATCTATAGTGATAATTCAATATGCAAATATTTAATTAGACTAAAGATTTTTCTTTTATAAAAGCGGCGGATACCTAATCCCGCACAACAATTGACAAGGATACGGCTGAAAAACAGCGCTGCATGGGATTTCTATCCTGTGTCAGCAAACGCTGAGCCACCTCCTTTTGCCTTTCGACGAAGATAACAGTTTACTATTTTTTTACATTATAATTTTCCAACCTGTATGTTTTAAGGCAATAAAGTATTATTATATATTTGCTGTAGCACAAGGTGGTAGAACAAGCTTAAGATAATTTAAATTGTACCTTTTCTATCAATATATCTGTTCAACGAACGCAGCTTCTCTGCAACCGGCAGATCCTGGGACAGTGTCTGGTTGGTAGCATCAGCTGTCAAGTCCAGGGTACTATTGTCAAATATCTTGGTGCTCGTTTCGAATCTTCTCTTGAATGATGATGCAGGAGGCTCAGTTGTCGTTGTAATCCTTGTAATGTTTCGCTGGAAGGTTTGTAAGATTTTGAAATATTCAGTTTAATAGTGGAGAGCGTCTTTCTTCATAATACTAAACAATTGTAACTGCGATTGATCGCAAATCTGTTTTTTAATGCTTACTAGTTTAATATAAGTTGATCTTATCTGATTGAAGTGGCAAACAAGCGTGTAATCCACCTGATGGTAAGTGGTCACTGCCGCCCATGGACATCTGTAAGCAACTTCAAACAGGACATGCGTTCTATCTGAAGTCAATCACAGTTGCGTTGTTACTCTGGAGGACTAAGATGGTCGCCTCATAACAAAGTGTTCCGGCAACCACACCCTTCCATAGAAACGCAAGAAATGCTTCACGCTGGAAATACGTGTGGCGATGGTACTTCCCCGGTCGAACAACACTACCACCACCAAAGATATTGTACAAATAACGTTCTTTACGTACAATAAGACAATATCTAGTGTCTAAATAGAAACGGTTTTACAAATCGCTACAAATCTACAATTGCTTTGCGGTAAGTACATAAGTTTATTTGCGGTTGTCTGTTTAAATATAACAATAAAAAATATTTTGTGGTATAAGTAATCTGAGCGTTGAATAATAAAATTGAATGTATTAATATAAATAGAAATCAACATTTAACTATCTACATAAAAGTATACGATCCACTAATAAATTATTCATTATATCAAGATTATTATGATTAAAGTTTTAAAATATATTTGCTTAAAAAAAGTGAATAGATAAAATTTTAAGAAACAAACATAACCTCATTGAAAATATTGCACAATGATTGAGAAAATATTTACGAAGATCTGTGCCGAAAGACCTGTTTTTTTTATTTACGTACTACTTACATTATCCCCAGCTTCATTTTTAACAGTAACCTCATTGAGTTTCTCTTGAGTAATGCTTTGTGTGGTGTTTGTAATTCTATTATCTTGTACGGTTTTCCTATCAACTGGTGTGTTTTGTTTCGTAAATGTTGGTATATTTCTTTGTGGTCTGATTCTGATGTTGCGACTTCTTTGTTGTATCGATTTTTGTGTTACTTGTGGTGCTTTTGTTGTCTGAACTGTTTTGTTTTCGCTTGCTATTTCGAATGGATCGTCGTCTAGTGTTGTGTCGTCATCTTCTACGAAGGAACGTCTTAGGAACTGTGCCTGGGGTTGAGCTGGTGTTTTTACTTCTCTCGGCTCCTTGCCAGGTCTGACCGCGCGTCGAATCAAATTCGCCATGTCTAATAAAATTGGCAGCATTAAATCGGACGTTGCATTGTTGTTCTTACCAAACATTGATCTCACCTGAAACGTAAAAACGTCAAATTTGGTAAGGTTACGAGAAAATCATTTCTGTATAACAGATTAGTTAATTAATTTCGATTTATTTAATATTTCTATATCCTTAAATATATTTTAATACACTTTATTCTTATTTCTAATTTTACAACACTGTCTTAAATTAGTTTATGTCTTACATGGACATTTAATACAATCGTTACTACGATCTCAAGTACCAGGATATGAGTTTCTTCTATTATACATGTAGGTGTCGCTATTGTAATATTCTTTAAAAAAAATCTTTGAGCTATAATGAAATGAAATATCTTTATCTAGGGCAACTTTACGGGAGCACTTAGAAATTGTCAATTTCAATATTTCTTCTACTACAGGATCGGAACATGATCTCAACTCAGAAGATATCATGTGAAATCGTTTACTGCTCAGAAGAAATATCACTTGAAATAAGACAAATAATCTATACTTATTATCTAATGATGACAGTGCGCCTTAACTTAGTACTTTATTTATAAGTTGTTCAAGAATCTTAAAATTATTATGTATTTTAAGTGTATCCGAGCACAATTTATGTGTGCCACGGTCAAGAACGTGGGCTGGACAAATTGTATTATCTAACGCTATTTGTACCATCTGAACGAGCGGTATAATGTGCACTTGCTTCGCGGTCATGAGAAACACTCAATTGTGGGACCACTTTCATTATTTTAATACACCACGTTTATTGTGCTTTTTCGGAAAGGTCAAGAGATCTCGAGTTTAGTTATGACTGTTTAAAATTATATCTTGCTGAATGCTGAGTACGCACGTTACAGTTTGTTTTAATGTATTTTCTTTTTTGTTGTTTTATTTGCTACTTTGCATATCATACTCTCGTTTTCACTGGTTTCATTTTAATATATTACTGATGTACTAAAAATTAAGATCAAAAGTTTATTGCATTTTTGTATTGGTAATGAATGGTTGGAAAAATGCGTAGAAGTAAGGACTTATACAGTAAAGTCCTTACTTCTACGCATATTTCCAACCTATGTTATACTGTGTATTAACATATTGGGGGACATAATACAAAAAAATAAGATACTATATATACAAAAAATAAGATACTATAGTATAAAACAAAGTCGCTTCCCGCTGTCTGTGATGCTTAGATCTTTAAAACTATGTTACAGATTTTGAAAAGTTTTTGTTAAAAGATAGAGTGATTCAAGTGTTTATGTAAAATACATGCATAATATAGTGGAGGAACATTGATAATTGACATTGATAAGATTTTTGACTTTTAGGCGGAACGAAGTTCGCCGCGTCAACGAGTGTTATTATAATTCAGCGCTCTTAAATTTATTTTTCGTTTAAAAAAAACAAATATATTTTTTTAGAAATATAAAGGACATAAAGAACTGTCCATCTGTTGGCATTTTAGAAGGTTATTAAATGATAATTTTGAATTCAAATTATTTGTAGTCGTAGTTTTGTAACCACGTACTGTTTTTTATCGTGCAAACACTAAAACCTTTTTAAATTGTAAGTATGCTAAGTGTTTACACTAATAAGTCTGAATTTATTTTGAGGTAACTTTCACAAAAAATAAACGTTTGTGTAAATGGTTACAAATATTTCATTTATATTTTTTAATGTCTACATAAAATATACAAATCCGCGCGCATGAAATACGTTGTGTCAATAGAACTGGAAGCGACCATGCTGTGCGCTGGATGGTAAGTGGTCACTACCTTCCATAGACATCAGGAATATTGTGAAGATAAGCTTCAAATCTTACCTAAAGTTGGCCACAGATACCTTGCTACTCTCGCTACCCCTAAAGACTAACAATAAATTATAACGTCTTGGATAAGTATGTCGCCGTTATTATGCAGAAGTGGGTTATGTGTGTGTGTGATACCTATTACAGACATGTGTGTGTGAACAAAGATTTGTGTAATGTAGTAATCTTTTTTTTATAATAATGAAGTAGCAAACGAGCCCTGTAAGCAACTTCATATAGAAAAAGGTAATATCTGAAGTCAATCACAGATGCGTTACTCCCGAAGACTAGGATGATCGTCTCATATAAAGTGTGCCGACAACCACACCGTTCCATCGAAACGCAAGGAATGCTTCACGCTAGAAATAGCTGTGGCTGTGGTACTTCCCAGGTCGAACTACACTGGTTCTACCTTTAATCCTCTTAAAAATGTATCGATTAGTGATGTATTGAATGTGAATGCGAATATCCACTACCGACATTCGCGAATTATTTAGTTCACGCCAAAATAGACGCTACTATAGGAGGAGTTTAGGGTCCTGCAGATTTAGCGACCGTTTTTTTGGTTAGCAAATTGCAGTTGTATATTCGCAAAAAAATCGCAAAATCATTGCGAATGCGAATGCGGCTATCGACTTACAAAACTATCGACAGTTTCATACGAAATGTTTTATTTGCATAACAGAATCGTGCGGGAAGTTCGCATGTCTCCCTGGCTCATCACAGGAAATCGATAATTTGGCATGCATCGCCTAGTCGCCTATCATTATTAATTTGCATACCTTGTATTCTTTTTTACCTCTAATGACCTTTTTTATGAAGAAGTTAGTTTGAATTGATTGATCGAATAGTTTGAGTTATGTGTTACGCTAAATACATTAACAATAACCGCAAAATATGTCAATTTTTGTTGAATAAAATTCGCACTTGGCCAGCGGATATTTAGCATCTTATTCAATTAAAAAAGTGTGAAACCTTTATTATTTATTAAATTACCACAGCGGTATCACCCGCGTTTACATTTTTTTTTACATTTGTCTTAATTATATTTCTCAATTCTAACTTATATTTTTTATCTAATTGAAGTTGATTATGTTGACCAGTCAATATAATTATATTACTGAGTTTTCTTAAATCAATAAATAATAGTTAAAAAAAAACTAAAAAACACATTTTTTATAGAAAACCGAACTAAAAAATAGAAAATAAATTTAAATGAATTTAAATTAAGAAAATAGTGTTAAAAATTTCAATAAATATAAATTAATAATAGTGTGAATAAAAAATAAAAAAAATATTTTAAAAAAAGCGTGGGGTGCATGGTGTCAATGGTTATAGATATTTTATTGACAGATATGAGTAGAGTGATTATCATTTCGATAATATCTTAAAAAGCACCACACGCTTTTTTTTAAATAAAATATTTTTTTTTATTCACACTATTATTAATTTATATTAATTGAAATTTTTAACACTATTTTCTTAAATTAAATTCATTTAAATTTATTTTCTATTTTTTAGTTCGGTTTTCTATAAAAAGCGTGTTTTTTAGTTTGTTTCAACTATTATTTATTTTCTACTTTTTAGTCAAATTAAAAAATGGAATAATTTTATCAAATTAGTGTATTGTCATCGGTCCTCAATAAATCTACAAAGTTTGAATAAAATCTGGCGGTTTAAAGTGGGTCAAAATCGCGCCCAAAGGTGTCGGTTACAAACAAACAGGTGAAGCTAATAAAAAATGTTTTCCTTTTAATAAGTAAAGTGATGGACATCTACAAGTATCTTCGAGTGCAGCAGCAGATATTGTTCAATATTAATGTGGCAGTTAAAAGCATAGCTGGCCGCCATTCAGGTATAACAGAGAGATGCTTGTGCGTTAACTGTTAGTTCTCGATAACTCATCTGACACAAGTAACATTGTTAAATTTGTGATTAGCTTATGAACTATTCGCTTTAGCTTTTTTGTTCTTTTAGAGAACAACTTATTAAATTTATCGGTTTCTTGGATTTTGCATCAAAATACGTAGTATGATAAAATGTTTTAATATAAGTACGTATGCATATTTATATGGTTAATATAGTCACTATACTGTGTTTAAAAAACTAGTAACACGTCGCAACGGTCGAAATTCAACCATCTTTTAAATAAAAAAACTAAACTTTATATTGTCCATTCTATGTATGGGCGTTTATTGATCTGATATGTTACAGTTAAAATAATTTAAGACTAAGGAAATTCCGAAAAATGTTTTTTTTTTTAATCTTATTTTTTTAGTATCATAAATGCGAAAGTTTTTGATAATTTATGTGTGTTTATTGTACTTTTACGTAAAAACAATACGTCGGATTTTACTCAAATTTGGAAGATCTTATTTATAACCGAGATTAACACATGGACCTTCTCTTAACTCGTCTGACATGACCGAAATGAGCGAAACGGAATAACCTCATATGCATATAAATGCATACAGCCAAAAATAAATAGTTTATAAATACTACTGGATTATATTCATAGATATGAGGCAATATCGATATAATATGACGTATTTTTCTCGTGGCACTATTCTAGCACAATGGAGCTCTATGTAAATCGAATTATCGTGCGGTTTAATTGCGATCCGGCGACGGAACGGGGGCGTTTTTTACGCGGTTTACATTTCACGCGTTTCCTATTGTCTATTAGACCGAACAGCTAGTGACTATACCTCTAACTTGTCTGTTAGACAAACAGAAACTAATATTAATCCTGTTACAAAATCATAACACTTATACATCTGCGTACAATGCACTAAATTATACATACCACGTAAATTTAAAGGATAAATGGTCCTATATATATATATTAAGCGTAATTGTAAGATTTCTTTAATTGCCAACGTTGCCACTACCGCACATGACAGTGCGATGGTGACCGATGGCCTAACGTGGAGCTAAGAAATAAAGACTTATTGTTAAAAAAAAAGAAGAACTATTGTGACAAAAGGCACGGACAATCAGTTTGTGGAGATTTTGTGTTATAATAAAAAAATAATAAAAAAACAATCCTGTAGAAAAAACTCACGAACTCTTATTCAATTCTGTTTTGCAATTAAGGAAGTTTTGAGCAATAAACGACTAAACTTTCACATTTATGTGGCTACTATGATTAAGATATGATACATTTTATAGTCTTGGACTTATTTTAATTTGGCTGTAAATTTTATGCCATATTAACGATCAAGTTAATAAAAATATTATAACTGTTTGTTTAAAAAACAGTTATCAACACTCGATCTCGTAGTTCCTAAAGTGAATAACTATTTTAGCAGCAGATAGAGTTAACACCAGTAATCATAAACGAACTTCCTACTAAGCCATTTATTTATAAACATAAAATCTATTGAACTGTAGACAGTGAAAAAGGCTAATAAAAAACTATTTATCTATGTCCATAGTAATTATAGTTGAGTTAGGTTTTTTTAAACTTAAACCTAACGATAAGGCAGACGATCTACCTGATGGAAAGTTGTCACCGTCGCCTATGGACGCCAATGCATCGCCGGCTTTTTTGAAGGAGAGCTCTTTTCGCACCTTTTTTTGAAGAGCCCCATGTCATAACGTCCCGGGAATACCTCAGGAGGAAGCTCGTTCCACATCTTGCACGTCCGTGGCAGAAACGAGCGTGCAAACCAGACCGTGGAGGACCGCCACGGGTCCAGTTGATGTGGATGGAACTTCATCCTTCGGCGAGTGGTGCGGTGGAGGAAAGGTGACGTAGGCACCAGGGTAACTTTGATTTCCAAGTATTTATTGTTTAGTATTACATAATAATGTAATACTAAAAAACAAAAAAATAAATTTGATGTAACATTTAAAGATTTTTATTTAAAAATTTAATCAACTAAAACAAATTTTAATTTTAATAAATTACAAAGTATTGCCATTCATAAACATCTGCAATAGTAAAAATACTGTGTCGCAGCGATTTACGCCCATCCCGAACCATAATCAAGGTAATTTCAATTATTTTACCTTTCATATACATCTTAGTTCATTCAAAGTTAACCTGACCTGTAGGTAGCTCTTTTTCCGTTTAATTTTAATGAAGTGAAAACATTCCCTATCCACGGGAACGCTGCCGTTAAACTGTTGCACAGTTTGACAGACATTAGAGTAAGCGTTACTGTATTTTTATAAAATAAATAAAAAAACATTATGTCGAAATAAGCGGACCTACATACCTACTATATTATTTAGTTGCATTACTTACTCTAACAGACAAGTCAGAATGGTGTAATATAAATTACCATGTATCGACGGAACGTTAACAATTATTATTTGAAGAAAACTTAATCATCTCGAACTATGGGTACATATGTATAGAAAGTTAACACTTGGTAAAATCAGGGAAACACGGAAATACATCCGGCGATTTATACACCGCAGCGGAACTATAAATTAAATATAAATCTTAAATATAGATAAAAGGAACTCGAAATTTGCCAAAAAAACGTTATGTATCCGCTAACAATATAATTTCTCTTATTTTATTAAATGTTAATTATGTTTTCACACGAAATTGCGACACTTAAGACTTATGAATGGAAAATAGTAAAAAGCTCGTTGTGGGAAAGAATTTCGTTCTGTCGTGTCGTTAAGTAAGTAGAGCATTTTTGTTGGACAATGGTATGTGGAGACAAAAACGTTAATTAGCTCTGAACAATGAACCTCAGGAATGAACAAAGAACATGGATTAATAGTTCAAGTTAACCTTCTGAACATAACTCAAAGATCTGTGAAACTAGCGTTAAGTCAATCAAAGCGCTTCTTTGATTCTTGATTCATATTTAAGGTGGTATAACCATTGTGATTCGACCAAGGAGGTAAAACCGCCACATTTATGTTTAACGTGAAGCAGTTCTTGCGTTTCCACCAATGTTCACCAATTCACACTTGGCCAGCGCGGTGGACTATGGCCTAAAACTCTCTTATTCTGAGAGAAGACCCGTGCCCAGCAGTGGGACAATAATGGGTTGCGCCTAGTTCTTGCGTATCGGAGAAAGGGTGTGGTTACCAGCTCATTTTTAAATAAGGCGACCATCATATGTATTGGGAGCGGAAGCTTATCTATGATGGACTTCGTATAGAACCTTTGTTTGAAAAGCCTCATGCCAAAATGCTTGTAGAATATTCCGAAATTCCAGATTTTGCACGTCCAGGAAAAAAGGAAGGAAATAAATGTTTAATTTTCATATAATTTCTTGTAGTAAATCTGTATATATGTATTTATGTTGTAGGAGATTAAAGTAGCAAACAAGCAGTTCACCTAAACGTAAGTGGTCCCCTGGACAGATTTATATAGAACAGGAGTTCTATCTGAAGTCAATTACAAATGCGTATCTAAGATGGTCGTCACATACCTACCAAAATAAGTCGATAACTACACCCTTCCTTGCAACGAAATGCAAGAGCAGCTTTACGCTAGAAATAGGCGTATAATTATGTGTTAAGCTATTAACACAATAAACGTACGGAATACTTAACACTACAATTAAGTAATGCAGCAATTAAAAACCACAATATAAACACAGACCGCGGACGTTCATTAGACTGTTATTATTTAAATAAATAAACGCTTTCTACACTTCTAACGTTACACCAAGATTCCTACATTATAGATACCATTTCTTCCGGTTCTGTGGTTTAAGATCTGTATAGGAATCAAGTGATCATTCTAGTCAACATAATAATATACATAGTTGTTAAAAGACAGACATCTGTAAGTAACTTCATACAGAACATGGGTTCTATCTGAAGTCAATCACAGATGCGTTGCTACTTCCAAGGACTATGATGGTCGCCTCATATAAAAGTGTGCCGACAACCACATCATTCCATCGAAACGCAAAAAATGCTTCACGCTAGAAATACACTGGTTCTACCACATTACAGTAATACCAAGTAATAATGTCTAATACGACAAGACACAGGTCAAAAATAAACAATGTCAAAGAGTCTACAAAGTCTACTATCAATGTATAAAACTCCATAGAAGCTATCAATAAATTAACCAATTATGCAATTCTTTAACGTAATATGTGATGAGATACTGATCAGCGTAGAAAAAATAGAAACCTTTTTCAAAATATATATGTATATTCTGGTATAGGCGTATATAAAAGAATACGATCATTTTCATACTAAGCGACCATCTTAGTCCTCGGGAGTAACAAAGCATCTGTATTAGGCTTCAGATACAATCCGTGCTCTGTATGAAGTTACTTACAAATGTAAGCAACTTTTTACAGAGCATGTGATGTCTATGGACGGCAGTGACCACTTAGCACTAGGCATGGGATGCAGTGATCACTAGTACACTAGTACTTTCCGTGTTACATTAATCTTATAAAAAAATTATACAAAAAACAATTTGAAATTTATCCTACCCAATACTTAAGCAACTATCTACCTAACAACTAGAACTCTTAAAACTAACATCTTATTACAGAGCTCACGTTTACCGATTGGACACGATAACACTGATATAACATCACTTTCAAGTGTGCTTTAAATCCAAATCAGATTGGAAAGTTATTGCACAATGATGGCATCCCATCGGCCATTAACGAAATCAACGACGTTAATACGCTAGGTCTTTTCTATATCTTTTTATTTATTCTTTATAATGTCATTAAAAAATTCGAAGGTGGTAGAATCAGTGTAGTTCGACCGGGGAAGTACCACCGCCACACCTATTTCTAGCGTGAAGCAGTTCTTGCGTTTTGATGGAAGGGTGTGGTTGCCGGCACACTTTTACATGAGGTGACCATCATAGTCCTCGGGAGTATTGACTATATATACACTATATTTGACAGATAGAACCCATGTTCTGTATGAAGTTGACTGCAGATGTCCATGGGCGGCAGTGACCACTTACCATCAGGTGGACTGCATGCTCGTTTGCTACTTCAGTCAAATAAAAAAAAACAAGTTAAATCATAATTGAATTTAAATAAATGTTTATGGTTATAAAGCATGACACCAACCGAAAACCTAATTGAACCCACGTCAACATATATTTTTTAGTCTATTCAGTTAATAAAGAATATTTTGATTTATAAATTTGGCAACAAATCTAATATTGCATAAAACGCTTTGTGCTTATCTAATCGTTTAATATAAACTAATACTTTTAATATTTTGCAAGATTCTTAATGTAAGATAAGTTTTCTAAGATTTATGACGACAGAAATTATTTAATTAAAGATTAGTCTTGAAAATAACAAGTATAAACGAAAAATATCAAAATACTTAAATTGAAATTGAAATACTTGCTTACTTAAAATAGATTTACAACAATTTTATGTAAATAGTATTATGTAAATAAACAGCGGGAGAAAACATTTGAGCACAATTAACCTAGTCCGCACTGTTGTATACTATTTTTATTTTATGCATATATAGAAATATTTGTTATATAACATCAACAATACAAAGACTAAAAATAATGATAGATAAAAATCGGATAAGAAGCTATTAACACATTTTAAAAGTGATACTAATCTGAGGACACAAATGCATAAGCATGCATTATGAAAACATTATTAATATTTCTCAGAATAGTAGCAAAAGTTAAATCAATCTACTCACAATAAAATGAAATGATTTATTTTGTATAAGCCTACCGAGACACATAATTTTTTTGTTAAAAATATTTCTCTTTTTCCAGAATCGAAAAACGACCAGATAATATAATAATACAACATGCAATAAATATGTATAAATATTTAATATAATAAATCAATAAATTTTTATGACGTACAACCGCATAATTATTTATTATTATCAGCCTAATTATTATAACCATATGAATCGAAACAATTATATCTTCTTACTATCAAAGAATAAGAAGATTGGTCGATGACTACTCTTGTCTACTTGTTCATGATGATAGCACTTGACCACATGACTATATATGCCTGCATCTCGATAGGACCTTTAACTAAAAACTCTGTACTGTCTACTAAAACTACTCCTGAAATTTAAGGCTTCCTTCTCTTGTTTTAGCATTAACGCCACCGAAACTCATAACACCTATCATTGGCATATTTTTAATGATCATAACAGTGAATTTCAAAAGTATACGTATACTTAATAATATGTATTGTATGAAAAAAATATAATAACATTAACGTTATCATACATAATGTTTATATTGAATATGAAAAACAGTTAAATTAACCAATTTGTATCAGTTTGAATCGTCATTTATTTATTTTAAGTGTCATTTCAACATATAAACTAAACTAATGCAATAATTGTTATTAATTAAAATAATCTTATAAGTTTCCTTATTTTCGTAATAACAGTATCTACTGCAATTGTTTCCATGTTTGTTTTCGCACCTTTTTATGTCTATACATCTAAAGAAATGTTCTCACACTCTCTAAATCTATTGTACCAACAAGCTACTATTGTGGTTTGAAGTAATGCTTGCTCATATTAAGTCAGTAACAATATTTGTACATAGGTTTTTGTTTATTTATACACTAGTATGTATGTTTCATGTATTATTGTTAACTCATAAGCTTTTGTTTACGAAATTATAATCATTATCATATAGAAAAATAAATATTACATATCAGATTTAACTAGAACCGAGAAAATGATTAAATTGGAATATAATTTAAACCTACACAACATAAGTACGTACTTAAGTATGATATTTTTGGGAGCAATTTAAGATGGCTATAATAATAATTTAAAATAAAAACACCAATGATAGCAGTGATAGTATGAAGGACATAAAATCATTTATTTAAATGTGAATAATTACCTGTGGAAGATTAAGTGGCTGCCTGCCAGGGGGAGTGCTGACCTGGCTGGCCACTAAGGAAGCCAGCGCCACTCGCTGGTTCCCCGACATAGCCCGGATTATCGGCAGGATCTGCGCGAACTTCCCCACATGGTCCTTCCTTTCCAACGCCCTTAGCACCGCATCTCTGATCATCCCTTCTTTCTCCTTCTTCACATTGTTTGTCTTGAACAAGTTTCTTCTAGTTGTCGTTTCAAAAAAGTTGTCCAGTTCCTCATCAATCAAATCCGCTTCCAAGGAATCCAGGTTGTACTGCGGCCTGTGCGAGTTGGTCACACCACTCGGCTTTATTATCCTGACGGGCGGTTTCACCACAGTCTGATAGTGCCTCGACTCCTGGGCTATCATCATTTCCTTAGAATCGAAATCAAAGTCTCTTAAATCATCGCTGGCGTTCGAAACGGCCGCTAAACATAAAATAATTAAAACACGTAACGCCATCTTTCACGTTTTTTGTCAGTGAGAAATTTTCATTTTTTTTCACGTGTGTCTGCAGAGCACATAATAACGCATGGCACGTATAAACGATTTGGTCGCGATGCGCGCGCGCCGCTTTCTGCCCCGGCGCCGAATGAACGCATACACGCACGCAACTCTTGTTTACAGGTGTCAGATTATGCCGGAACTGGCAACTTTCACCGGGGTCAGATGTAACCCGCTTGACCGCTGAGGTCACATTTGGCACGGGAACAATACATACCTATAGCGTACTTGCGTAAATTTCGACAATGACAATAACTAACAAATGTAAGCCAAAAAACAACAGTCGATAGAAACTGGCTCTTATTCCGGTGTACATAAGAGTAAGTAATAATTTCTTCGATGACATCAGCTGTTGCTTAGTATCAGTACTAAAGAGATGCTTTCACAGAAGTTACGTCAGAGTTATGAAAGATATCAATGGAGGTCGCAACGCTGATATTGGCAAACTTACTTTTGCGTTTGAACATTTCCATCGGCCAATTCTAAACTTTCTCTCTTCATAATAAACGCTGTAATGCATCTTTAACTATTTTGTTACAAAAATATAAAATTGTAAAACTTGACAGACCACTAGCATGAATATGCATATATAATATGTTATTCAATCATAATTTTAAATAAGTAATAGTCGTTTAAAATTCTAGATAATAATCTAACAGGTTTTGTTTTATTAGGTAGGCTGTACTATTACACTGACCGTGTAAATGTAATGGAAACAAATTGTTTTCAACTTTGTTAGCATAAAGGTTCAAATTATTTTCAAAATTAATTAATTGTTTATTTTCTCTTTTATTTGAAGCGTGAAATCGCTCTTATATTTTGGTGGAAAGTTGTTAATGCCGGTTGACTTACTAATTAAAAGACCATCGTAGTCCTCAGTCGTAATTTATCTTTGATAGGTAGAACTTATGATCGGTAAAAAGTTAATAGATGTCCATGGGCATCAGTGGTCACTAACCAAATGGACTGTATGTTTCCTTTTTTTATAATTAAGAATATTCATTCTAGTTTGATCATACTTCAGATTATTCATTTTCTTTTGTGATAGTTTTAATAGAGAGCACCCTGTATTAACACGTTCTTAGATTACTGAAAAAGTTCAACGTAACTTTCTTAATATATCGTGTAGATGATATTACACTTTTTGTGTAGACTACACTTTTCTTATTTATTTTCTCATAGTTGAATTTCACATAAATTCTTAAACAATGGTGATTTAAAATGTTAGTGTCACGACATAAGGCCGTAACGGTACAATATTATAGTGTACCCACGTACTAACTTTTTGCAAACGGTACGATACGGGGTGTTCTTTATATTGTTATATATTTCTTACGATTCAAGTAAAAATATCTGGAGCGACTAATTTGGGATTAATTATAGTCCATTAATACAAAATCTCATGTCAGAGATCATAAAATACTATGAACTGTATATACTGCAAGTAACAAATCCCAAGCAAACAACTTATTAAGTAATTCTAAGGATCGTAATAATAATTAGAAGGATGTTTTTAACGAGACAATTTGAGTATTTCTTTGGTATGTATAATGGTGATAGTTGTTTCTCTTGTTTTTTTATTCCGATTAAAATAGCAAAGGAACATGCAGTCCACCGAATGGTAAGTGGTCATTGCCACCCTCCATTGACGACCTTCATCTGAACGCAACTTCACATAGAACGTGGGTTCTATCTAAAGTATGTGGTGCTACATATGTGGTGCTACTTCCGAGGACTAAGATAGTCGCCTCATATAAAAGTGTGCCAAAAACCACGCCCTTTCATCCAAATGCAAGAACTGCTTCACACTAGAAATAGGAGTGAGTGTGGTTAGCCTACACTGGTTTTACAACCTGGTCATTATTCATTACCAATAAATACATACAGCTACTACTGTAAACAAATATATTTCTCTAAATGTAGCGATAGTAAATAAAGTTTTCGGTAATACAACAAACACAGCTTTCCGAATTGATTTTCTCTAATATAAATTCTCGTAAATTGTAAAACAATGGCAAGTAGCAATTTGAGTAATGCCATCGTAACGGCACACGACTGTTGCGTAGCTGGGAAGTGCAAACTACTTTCCTCGTAACCACAGCGCGAGATGCGTTATACAGGCTGATGTTTTAGTAATGTGATACTTGATGAATTATTATTTTTATATTTAGAGCAATATAATCGTAACAATTGTATCTTCGTTTAAGTTGAAGTCTAAGTAACTCTGATGATATCAAATATGTTTCTTCTTTTTTTTCATTATAATTGATTACTTATTTGTTATATATGTTTTTTGTTATATATGTATTATTTATTGAACCCATGTTCAAACTTATGTTCAGTGATTACTAATAGCCACGGATATCCGTAATCAACCCAAAACAAACAAAATACCACCCTACGGTCCACAGTCGTATTACCACCCTTGGGGATTAAGTTTTATACCTACTTATCTACTTACTTACCTACTCTGCCTTTCTAAGCTCCACAAACTAAAACGCAGTTTTAGAAAACAAATTTAAAGATTTTTACATAATTCAACGATTTCACTATTCATATTTCATCTATTAGTTTAGTTTACAAGGAACATTGATGTTCTTAAAAATGTTGATGTAGTCATAGTCAAAATGCTCGTGTCAATTTATGTGCCTATAAATGTCAACAGTAGATAATTATAATTAATTGATTATTAAATAATAAATTAATTATTATAATTGTTAATTGCACCAAAAGACGTAGTCATATGTATGTAAACCCGCATTAAATGATTTAATGATAATACATTTGTAAACCACATCAAACCAAATTATTTAATTTTATCTAATTTAATTTTAATTATTTAATTTTAACTCTTGTTTATATTCCTTATCTTGGGGTTATAATTATTTACTCTTTCTTTCATTGAAATCTATCGACTTTATCAAAAGTAATTCCAATTTCAATTTAAATAACACAAAGATCTCATCAGTAAATTATATTTTCCTCATGAATTTACACCAGCCTGAAGGCACAGTACAAACAATGCTCTAATCACAAAGAAAGTAACAAGTCACAACTAAACCGCAACCTTTTAGTACTGTTGCTTCTTCCATTACACTGCACTATTACCTTTTATGAGCCATCATGACAAACTAAATTCCACCTCATTGTAGTAGAGTTCATATTAAGACTTGCTTTCTCTAATAATGCTTGTGGCATTTAATAATTTGTTTTTGAAACTGCATTACGGTATTCTTTCTAACAATCACTTTGCAAGCGATGCTAAGTGTTACGTAAATTATGAATTTAAATTAAACCTTTGGTGATGACTTGTTGATTTTTTGTAACTCGTTGAAAATTGATGGTGGTATCCAAGTTCATAGGAAGTGTTCAAGTTTGTTACCTCATAAGCCGGGTAACTGTAACTTTTGCATGCACTGTCGAAAAAAAAAATAATGTGTACGTGGTTCGCGAACCTGTTAATGATTAAATGCGGTTTTTTTAGCCGACTAAAACCTGTACGAGTATATAAGTGGGCATAAAAATATAGTTGGTTTCTCAATACTATTTGTTGAAAAAGTAGACGGATTTTTTTGGAACATATTTTGGGGTGACTCCTTTATTGCCTCGAAGTGTTCAGACCTTTACATTAAGTGCCCTTATTTTACACTCAACAGCTTTTTTATTGGATTGGAAAGATAGGACGCTTCATTAACTTGTCATGTAAGAAAAACCGTAGTTATATATATGCATGTTGTCAGATCCATTTCCTCACAGGTTCATCACGAGCCACCAACTTATATAACCGGGATAGCTTGACACTATACATTAGCACTAAGAGCGCATTCACATTAGGACGCATGTAGCGCGGCCGCAGCGCGTTACCTGCGCGACTGCGGAAAATACATTTTTTTACCACTATATCCGCGGGATTATTTTTTGATTAGGTTGACGCGCTGTTGTACTTTTAAAATTGTACTTTTATAATGGAAATAATAATATAAATAATAAATACTGAATAATTATTTCAATAATAGGAAAGCATCCATTGCAGTCGCGCGGCTGACGCACTGCGGCCGCGTTACTTGCGACGTAATGTGAAAGCGCTCTAAAGACAACCTTTGTGTCTATAGTCTTGTACAACGTAACGATGGTATTTGCATAACACTGTATGTTTGTATGTATATATACATACGTCTTTTTAAGTTTACTGGCTACAACAAGAACGTAATTTATCAATAAACAATAGGCATCCTCTTTGTTTAAGGTAATAATTTTGTCTTTTGAGTATTTATTTAGAATTGTCAATTTTAAAATGTATGTGTTTGTGTAGAAAAATAAAACACAACATATATTTCAATACAATATAATAAAATAAATCTTTCAAGCTTACCCAATTTTTCAGATCTATAACAATCCATAGTTCCATATAATTTTAAAGACTAGAAGTAATATTGAACTGAGATTGGAAGGGATTTTTATAAAAGACATTTTTGTAACACGTATAAAATATATCGGATATTTACAATAACAATAAGTAATTCATTTTTGGATAATAGAATGTTAGCACCACTATGATCCAACTTTATAGAAAATATTTTTTTAAATATTTTTATTCAACATCAACCTGTATAAGGTTTTATTTAAAATATTATTTGTAGGTAACAAAGTGTATTCTTTATTGTTACGAAGTATGTAACTTCATATAACGTAAACAAATGTTTACAAACATAAACAAGATATTCTCAAATACACTATATACAACGAAAATATATACATGTTACAAAGGCAGCATGAACTTAGCTAACTTACATCCGTTCTAAGTCAAACATATACAAAAATAATTTTATAAACTCCGTGCATCTACCATTAAAACTAAAACTTATTTACATTTATCGTATTTCGTGTAAACACTGAACACTACACTCACTGTAACGAATACAGTCATAAATTAATATTTACAATATCAACACAAGTCTTAAGTAACATAATTTCAATTAACTGAAATTGAAACTTAAAGCAATACTATGTCATGATCACACGTGTGCTTAAAATCGTGTTTGATAATTCACTCAGTGCCTGTGAAAACATCGCACACATGACAATCCTACGTTTAAAAAATATTTGATATGTTTTCCACAGACTGTCGTCTTTGCCATACATGTAGAAAATTCATCTGGATTTTAGTGCAATTGATCCAAGAGAAACGGTCGAAATCCGCTGCTTTTGAGCTGTTTTAGACAATACAACTTTTGACATAAGGTTTTTAATTTTATGAAAAGGCCTCAAAATATTTTGCTAAATCGTACATGGCCTTTCTCTCATATGATTTTTAAATTCCGTATTTAAGTACACTTAAACTTTGTTTTTCATGTTAATATGATAGACATTATCACATATTTTCAAAATAAGGTAACAACCAATCTAAATTCAGATCAATGCGTCCCCGATTTTTCAAAATCATTGTCAAGTTCTCTTCAACTCCTTAATTCCTCAATTCCAAGAGTACGAAGTACATGAATTCTATTTCCAGAATCCATTCGGAAAGAATCCAATCCACGAGAATTTCGAAACTAATATCGAATTTATATATCGCATTCAAATTCCGGTACTCGTTTGTTTCTGCCGTCACCAGTCATTTGGAAATGGGCGTCTCTCGCGCCGATTCTCGGGAACCCGTTAAAACTGTTTCTACTGACCAACGGATTCTCCCTATCCCGTTCTCTGTGGAAGCTAGAAGTTGAGAGTTTCCCGTCCTTTCTTTCGGTGAAGTTCGTGTCGGTGAAGTTGCGTTCGTTGAACTCGCCTTCGCTGAAGTTTCTCTCGTTGAAGGGAACGTCCCGTATGCCGAAGCCACCCATTCTCGGCGTTCCGATCCCGAATTTGTTTCGCATTTCCTCGTCGCGTAAGTTAAAGGGACGATTCTCGAATTTCTGAGGACCCGTTTGTAATCTGTAAGTAAATATAATAGTTATATTATTATGCTCACTTGAATATATTTGTATATGATAACTTATAAATTTATTGCTTTTCGATAACTGAACGATCATACACTTTTCTTTCGATATTGTATACCATATAAAATAAAAAGAAAAACTTTGTTTTTTAAAAGATCCTGAAAGTTAATCTAAGAACTCTTCTCTATAAATTATCAATAAAAGATATATTTAACGTTTTTTACATATATTCAGATACTTACTCTCTAAAGACCCGCCTCTCTCGATCATACTCAGCTGACAACCCATCATCATCATGAATTATCGCTGACGGGTCGCTATACACTGACGATTCCTGATAGAACGAGTCCAAATCCACATAGTTTCCTTCTGAGGGTTCGTTATCTAGTAGCTCTGCTAGTTGTGCCTTGAGTTGTGCGAAGGAGGGCCGCTGGGAGGGGTCTGCGTGCCAGCAGGCGTGCATGGCACGGTACAACTGTGGCTTGCAGTGCGGCGGCCGCTCTAATCTGTAGCCCTCCGTCACTGCGGTAAGGACCTCCCGCCCTGACATCGCTGCGTACGGCGTTGAACCTGGAATTAATAGTAGAAGGTAAATCGGCTGTAAAGATTGTTCTACTGTTGACTAGAGAACTCTTTACACGATGAGTCTTTGGAGCGTGCGTCTGATTTAAGCATGTGTGATCTTCCATTCTTATTTCCAACCTCAACTATATTACGCGCGAAATATACACAAATAATAATAATTTGCACTATGTAAACCCCAGTACATACTCATATGTTACAAATACACACACACGTGTTAAGTATTTGTCATAAAATATGGTCTACTTGTCATCTAACATGGAAATATGTTAGCAACTAGAAGGTGGTAGAACCAGAGTAGTTCGACTGGGGAAGTACCACCGCCACACCTATTTCTAGCGTGAAGCATTTCTTGCATTTCGATGGAAGGGTGTGGTTGCGAGCACATTTTCACAAGTGGCGACTATCTTAGTCCTCGGGAGTAGCAACGCATCTGTGATTGACTTCATATAGAATCCATGTACTGTATGAAGTAGATTATAGATGTCGCAGGGCGGCAGTGACCACTTACCATCAGGTGACTGGTGGACCATCAGATAAAAAAAAATGTTAGCAACTTCATAACTAATGTTTTCTGTGAAAACTTTCTACACAAAGTCAACCAAATATTCATTGCTACTCCTGAGAACTAAGATCGCCTACTATGACAGCCCGTCCCCGAGCTCTCCCGTCGACACAACTTTGGAAATTTAACGCATTAACTTTTATACATACCTAACGTAACAATTTCCCACAGCAGAATGCCAAAGGCCCACACGTCCGTGTGGTGGCTGTACACATTGTACAGTAGTGCCTCTGGCGCCATCCAGCGGACGGGCAGCGCGCCGCGGCCGGTGCGCGCGCCGCCGCCCGCGCATCGCGACATGCCGAAGTCGGCTATCTTGCACAGCTTGTTGTGGTCTACGAGGACGTTCCGGGCTGCTAAGTCACGGTGGACGATCTGAGAAGAATAGAGTGTAATTACGTTTCTGAAAATCCACTTGGTAGTTATGATTCTGATCACGCACAGTTCCTTTTAATTCTAGCTCAGCAGAGTGATAATTAAACTTTTTCTCTCTGAGGTCTACTCTATCAAAATAGATTTAACTATAAATAGTTAAATCTATTTTGATAGCAAGCTGTTAAAATGATTGCAAGCTGATTTTAAAATGTTTAAAAGTCGACAATTTCAAATCCAAAACGACGACATATTCATCGTTGTTACCCTTTTGGTTGTCTCACACTACAATTAAGTGCAATAATTTTAAATATGTACTCATCCTGTAGATCAAGTACGAATTGGTAGAAGACAAACAATCCTCCCATATTTCTCATAGGTTTCAATGTAGGTAATTCGTTTTAAAACTTTTATACAGAAACTATAATTACGATAGTTAATGACAATGTTATAACTTACCCCTTTCGAAGCAATATAGTCCATGCCCCTCGCAACGCAGTAAGCGAACACCGTAAGGTCCCGCGAGGTGAGCGCCCCGCTGCCGCTGAAGCGGTCGGGCCGGGACCGCCGCTCCCGGAGGTAGGTCAGCAGCTTGCCGCACATCACGTACTCCATTATCAGGAGGTACGGCTCTGGAATTGTAAGTTATGGAGGAGATTAGGTTAATGCCGCGGCTTCCTTCGCTTCAGTCACGCTTATCTCGTCTACCCATTATTGTCTCACTGATGGGCACGGGTCTTCTCTCAGAATGAGAGAGTTTTAGGCCATAGTCCACCGCGCTGGCCAAGTGCGAATTGGTGGATTTCACGCACCTCTGAGATTTTTTTTTAAGAACTCTCGGGTATATAGTTTTCTTCACAATATTTTCCTTCACCGAAAAGCAGTGATAATTAATTTCTGATACGCACATAAATCAGTGTTGGCGTGCCTGTGTTTGAACCTCGGACCTCCCGATCCAGAGGAGAAGTTTCAATCATTAGGCTACCACTGCTCTTAATTTATGCAATTATTATAATATTAAACTATAAGTAAAATAATGCTTAACGGTAAAGAATATTCCGAGTGTTAATCTAGGTTTTAAACTATGGGTATGCTAATTTCAGTGAAATCCGACCAGTAGTTTTTGCGTGAAAGAGTAACAACCACCCATTTATCCACACAAATCGCATACATTTATAATAATATTATATTGTCTTCTGTAGTTTTAAACATATTCTAATAATACTTTGGCCACACTTTGTAACCAACCATGTACGTTGATAAAAGATTTTGATATAAATCTGCAACATGTCAAGGGCCTGCAGCGTAGAAGTTGCTTCCATAAGAAAAGAGAATTGGACATATTCAAAAAAACCTTCAAGTTCATTCTGTATTTTACTATGTATTCTTGGATACAGATTTACCTAAAATCTAGCTTTATCGTGAATTTAGTATTACATTTACACATCTATAAACATATATTATGCATATATTTATTTTACGGATGTTCTTGTAATGTTTATGGTGTGAAAAATACGACAGCAATCAAAAATGATATTAACCTTGTTCAGTACAACAAGCAAGGAGCGTGACGACATTAGGATGGGTCCCGATCTTCTGCATGATGTAGATCTCATGCAGGAGCTCCTGCTTCTCCTTCTGTGAGGCGGTCTCCTTGATGCTCTTCACTGCCACCAGCCGTGTGAGACCGTCGTGACCGTTCAGGTCATCTGCTTCTGCCTTCCAAACCTTCAACATAAAATGGTTAATTTAGTGGAGTTTATAAAAAGGTCTATGGTAGGTATTAAGTGAATTCTGGCAAATAAAAGTTATTATTTTGTCTTTGATTTGATTTGATAATTACCAACTTAAATATAATTCCCATTAGGAAAGTAAATATTTTTTAAATTCTTGAAGATACCACATGCAAGTAATTCTCATTTAAAAGGTAACCGACGACGTGGGAGCGACGGAGGGTTATGTGAGATTTTCACCGCACTGAAACCCCCCGGTGGCCGTCCACAGCGCTGCAATTAAGACTCCGAGATCTCCAAGGGAACGCAACCGGAGTCCTCTGAACGCGTTGCCCAATCGGGCTGCTCCCAGATGAGTGGCTAGGCCCACCGCTCCGTCTGGTCTTTACCCAAACTTATAATAATAAAAAAACAAATACTCACCTGACCAAAATTTCCTTGTCCAAGTAACGTCTGTAATCTCAACTTATTTCTTGGGAACTCCCATTTTTGATCTGGTTTCGTAGGAGCTGGTAAAGGCGGTCTAGCAACGGGTGTGATAGGAGACTCCTTCTTTATATCAGCGTCGTCAAAGTATCCTTCGTATTCGGTGTCAATTTCTTTGGTCTTTTTAATCAGAATATTTCTAATAACAAAGGCAACAACGGCGGCTACTGGCAGAAAACCGAGACCGGCTAATACGTATGAAGCCGTGTAAGTCTTCTCAGCTTCAATGACAACGTCGTTCTGTGATTCGTCGCTTTCAGATTCTCTCGTTATATTGTTAAATGTTTTATTACCATCCGAATCTGAACCGTTAATAGGCACAACTATTGGTTTCGCGCTAGATTCCGAAGATGTTCTTGATGTGACAATGAATGGTTTAAATGTACTTTGCATCGACTCGTACTTTTCAGTAGCTGGTGGTAAAGTTGTCACTGGTGGTAAGGGCGCTTTTTCTGTTGGTTCAGCTGTAGTCGTCGTTGTAGTTGTCGGCCGTCGCCTTCTCAATATATTTTTCGATCTTGGCGTGCTACCGTTTCTCGAATCGTCAGAATCGTTCTGTCGGAATAAATTCGCTAGTCTTTCGCTTATTCTTGATGTTGTAGTTTCTTGTTTAAAATCTCCAAAATTTTTCTTGGAAAATTCACTGGCTAATGGAGAATCTGTTGGTTTAAATATAAATGTTGCAGGAGTGGAAGTTAGTGAGGAATTAAAACTGCTTTCGGTGGTTGTAGTACGTATTCTTATTCTATGTCTATACGGTCTAATAGATGTCGATGGAATTATAGAAGGTTCTGTGTCGTTTAGGGATACCATTTTCTGTGCTGTGATATTGCTTCTATCATCAACATTTTCAATTAAAGTAGAATTATCAGATTCTTTTAATAAACCATCAGTTTTATTTTGACCTTTCATTGAAGATGTAATTGATACTGAAGTAACTACTGCTGTATAAACAGATGTGGATACTTTTTCCGTAGTTGAATTTACAGTGACTGGTATGGTACTTTCAGTGCTGGATAAAATAGTTGGCCGCGATGGTCGCCGACGCAAATTAAAATAGTTTCTTGTAAAATTTCGCGTGGGCGCAACTGTGGTCTTGTTTGCAGCAGTTTCTTTCAGATTAGTCCCATTAATTTTAAGAACAGATTCCTTGACTGTTGCAGTAATATTTGACTGAATACCATCTTTATTTTTGTCTAATGAACTAGGTGTAACACTTAGTACAATTGTTTCAGTGGTATTAAACGGTGCGGTTGTAGTTGGAGGTTTTTGAGTTGATTGAGTTGTGCTGGAATATTTTCTATAAGCGTTAATTAAACCCACAGGTCGAGCAGGTGCGGGTCCTTTTACTGTGTTCCTTATTTTATTTTTCTCTATAATATTCTTAACAACAGAGACATCCATATCTTCATTAACTTCATCCTCACCAGCACTAGTATTTCTATATTTTTCTGTAGCGGAATATCTTGAATTGAATTTTCTCTTTTCCAACGGAGGTGCTATGAAATTTACAGATTTAGTTGAAGCTGAGAGTGAAGGGGAATTTGTCAAATTATCATTTATAATTGACCCTCCTAGTTTTTGTCCAAAGTAAATAAATGGTGCCATTTCTTCATCTGGTAGTTCGGTTTCGAGAGGTCGAAAATGGTTATATATTTCATCAGACATAAAAAGTGTTTGGTTGCCTTTATCTTTTTCATTTTCACTTTTAATTTGCTTATTATTTTGAATATCTGTACTATTAGCAATTGTGTTTGTCTCTGTTTTATCGTCCTTATCTTGCTCGTCTGGTTTGTTAGTAGTGGTTTTATTCACTTCTTCGTTAATGATGTTAGTTGTACTTTCGTTATATTTCGTCGTACTATTTTCATTGACTTCTGCATTTGAAGTTGTTTTGTTTAAAATTAACGGACTATTCGTTACATTATCGCTATCTGAATAGTTAAGTAAATATAAACCATGATTAGACTCGTCTACTTGAAATTCTTCATCTGGGTCTAATTCTACTTCTTTATCGAGACCTTCTAATTTTTCAGGTGGGATGTACACCACTGCACTTTCAGTGGCTGCTTCAGTTGTAACCACGGTCCTGTTTGTATTCCCTATATCTTTTCGCCTGTTATTAATGAATCCTGCTCTATTTTTATTGTCCTGGTATATCCTGGGTATAAAAAGGTGTCTTATCTCATGTGGCTTAAGGTCTTGTCTTATTTCTCTTGTCCCATCAGAGGTGACGAGCCTAAGCGATGGAGCTGCTTCATTACTTGAATTATCAAACGTAATTCTCTTGACAATAGAGTTGTTTGAAGCTCTAATTTCCAACTGGGCGAATGTAGTGTTGCCTCTGAAATGAATGAAAAATATAATATTAGTTAAGGAAATTGTGTTTTTGCTTTAAAGTATTCTGTTATGATTATATTGTTCGGGTTTCAAAGATGGTCTTAAGCCAAAACTGAAACAATGGTATTAAAAAAATGTTTTAGGTATCCCATGTTGTTTGACTACTGTGTAAATGTCTCTCCAAAATTCTCCATTGCTGTCTTTGTTAGCATATAAAAACAAATGATCATCAAAATCAGACGTCTTGTTCAACTTAAGGCAAAATATCTATGATACTAACATTTAACATAGGGTGTGGTTGCCGGCACACTTCTATATGAGGCGACCATCTTAGTCCTCGGGAATAGCATTTGTGATTGAATTCAGTTAGAACGCTTTATCTGTAAGCAACCTATATGAGGTTGCTTACAGATAATGGTAAGCAACCTCATATAGGTTGGTTGGTTATACATGGTCCATGGGCGGTAGTTACCACTAACCATCAGGTGGACTGCATGCTCGTTTGCTACTTCTTGATGAGGTGCTGCGGTTACTTCTAACTACCACTAATACTTTATCACAAAATAAAAATATTACTATGATACTAAAATTACTTACTTATGAGGCTTGTGAGCTAACGCGGATATAGTGTTAATGTGTGTGGTCAGTCTTCCCGTGAGCAGCTCGCGGCGCCGGGCAGCGAGCAACGACAGCAATTGCGAGTCCCTTGTCGCGTTGGTGCTACTCTGCGTCGTCGTGCGCCGTACTCCGCCTGCAATGGATAACAAACATAATGTTAAAAACGCTGATAGATGGAGCTAAAATCAATAAAAGCTATTTTTTATTTGTCAAATACTTTGCACAATTATTCGTGTGTTTTAACGGTAGATGCGTTTTAATGAACTTCATATGCAGAATATGAATAAACATAGATATATTTAAATTACAACAAAATACAATGCAGATTATTTTAAGATTCTTGGTTTTGTTTTATTCCACGTTCGTTATTATATAAAACCTTTTTTCAATAAAGAACGTCACCGTATAATTAGAAGTATTTCTGCTTACCCCTAAGTTATTACCTTTAATGCATGAGCTAGAAAGGTATGAAATCAATCATTTGAATAACATTAGGTATATGTTGTGTCATATTATATTTATGTATATACCTACTTACATAAATACTTACAAAATAACCCAATTACTAAGCATAACGTTTAAAACAATTTACATAAAATGGTAAATATGTATCAGAAAATGTAAATGAAACAATAATTTCCATTTAATGTGTTAGAAAACCTTGACTTTACTAAAAAAAGTAAGTTTCCAATTAATTCAATATTATTAAAATGTATTCTAAAGATCACTTCCTCTTAACGGCTTTATCAAATATTTCTTAAACATATAATTACCTCTGATAATAATAAAATGATTACCTCATCACTAATAATTCTCGTCAACCTATTATTGTCCCACTGATGGGCACGGGTCTTCTCTCAGAATGAGAGAGTTAGGTATAGGCCACCGCGCTGGCCAAGTGCGGATAGGCAAACTTCATACACCTCCGAGAACTTTTTTTTTTTAAAGAACACTCGGGTGTTTAGGTTTCCTCACGATGTTTTACTTCACCGAACGCACGTAATTTTAGACAAATCAGTGGTGCGTGCCTGGCCTTGAAGCTCGGACCATCCGATCCAGAGTGCAAGTTTCAACCATTAGGCTACCGCTGCTCTTACTTTATGCAATTATTATAATATTAAACTATAAGTAAAATAATTATTACTTCAAAACTAAAAAATAGTTTAGTCTTGAATAAAATTATGTGATAGACACATCTATAAGCGTGATATCGCGTGATGACAATAACAATAACTACACGTAATCGCATCCTTCACCCCAAAGCAACAATAGATTAGCCACCATGGGAGTGAGACCATGACACGCTACGGCGAAAGTCAGTATTATCTTTTGTTTGTAATATTTCTGAGAACTTGGAGTTTGGGTTAGTTTGAAATTATCTAATAATAGGTATGTAAGCAAAAAAGGGCTCCCTTGTTAAGAAATTTATGCGGACGAAGGAGCATGACATTTTGCACGTTAATAGTTTATATAGAGAAGGATTGCAGGATGCTATTAGTTTTAAAACAATACATAAAATCAACTAAAAACACATTACACACACTACCATACATTTGACACAAACTCAAATATAATGAACGAAATAAAACGTTTATTGCTTTCTTACTACGAAAACATTGTCAAAAATTTGTAAAGTCTTTGTGAAAATACCCGTCATTGGTTTCAAATTAAGATTAATCAATTAACCCTTTTTTCATTCGGTCGAAATTCGAACCTTGTGATTAGTAATAATTATTACTTCACTACCAATCATCATTTTAGTATTTTGAATAAAATTCATAAGCGTGATATATCGTGATGATAATAACAATAACTACCTACATGTATCCTTCACATCAAAGCAACAATATATTAGCCATGGGATAACCTGGAGTTGTTTCCACGGCGTCGGAGCAAAAAAACGCTTTCTACACTAATAGCCGCACAGTAGGATTTTCTCCTGTATCATGGACCCTCACAAAGACGAATACACCAACACCCAGACCCAGAATAAGAATCTTATCTCATCATTCAGATACCTGTCTGGCCGGGAATCGAACCCGGGACCCATTGCGTGTCAGACCGGTAACCGCTGCACCACGCGGGTCGTCAAAATGTGGTTAAATCATTCTTCAGGTATTTGCCCTGCTAAGCCTTAATCTTCAGCACTTAATGTCTAGTGACATGCTGAAAAACACTCAAGAATGCATCGCTCGGTGAAACTGAACCGCACGCGATAATTTCTAATTGCCGACTTAATTAACTTTAAACGATAATCTTCCCTGAGTGACACGAGTGCACTGACTCGAGAGTGACTGAATCATTTGTTTTTGTTTACGCTGAAAGAGGAGAAAGCGGAGTTACTACCTGATGTTAAGTCCTTTTTAACATCAGTATCTTACTAACCGTGCCGTGCTCCGACACACGTTGTTCGGAACTTGTATATATGCAGGGTATTGAGAATACTTCGATAACGTGTTTCAGAATTCTAGTAACGCCATCTCTTAACGAGTTGCAGGAGTTCGCTACAGAAGTTGTTTACTTCAGATAGGTTTTTTTTATAAGATTCATCTGATAACAGAATAAAATAATTATTAGTTGTAAAGGGACCTCCCGGAAACGGAACCCTTCGTCCGTGAGTCCGATTCGCACTTAGCCGCATTTATTCCTAGCAGGGGCAATTTCGAATCGGTTCAATAAAGTTTTGTTTTTTTTTCAATAGATATTTTGTTTATACGCATCTTAGTTTCCTATATAAGTGTTTTTATGCAATACTAGTTGACCCGGCGAACTTCGTTCCGCCTAAAAGTCAAAAACCTAATTATCAATGTTCCTCCACTGTATTATGCGTGTATTATACCTTCCTCTTGAATCACTCTATCTATAAATAAAACTACATTCAAATCTGTAGCTTAGTTTTAAAGATCTAAACATACATAGGGACAGACAGCGGGAAGCGACTTTGTTTTATACTACGTAATGATTTAAAACTAATTAGTTTAAGATGTATCCATTTGTGTACATACTCTTTTATCGGTGGTCCCTAGATTTTATACCAGATTGGTATTAAATAGGTTGATTTATCATAGTTTAAATATTGTAACAATTCTGTATAAAATCGTACACAGAGACTAATTAATAGAAATCAATATTTCACAATAAAATAACATTGGACAATTAAAACACCTTCAGCTTTTTAAATAATATCACGACAATGAAACAAGTAATTATTACAAACGTAAATTACAAAACACTACTCAATTAAAATCATCAAACATCTACGTAATGGTTAACTTATCATTGCAATTTAAATTAGTACCTAAATACTATGCCAAGGATTTACTTAAAAAAATATTCATGCATTTATAACTAATTATTATGGTAATTTAAAAAATGTCTTTATCTTAATTATTTATAAAAATAACGGTAAAAAGGCGTCCATAATTAAGTTTTACAGTAGGCATCTATACGAAGTGAAACGGACACAAAGTTAAGCAACGTCGGACGTGGACGGCAATTAGATGGGTGATCGCAGTTAAATGTTTACGTAAGAACACATGAAGGGTACTTAAGGCTGTCGATCTCGGTAATTATCTTTGTAAAGTATCCATTTAGCCCTCTAAGGGCTTCGTCCCTGTAGTTCGAGGATCAGATAGGTGTAACTACGGTATCTCCTGCCTGTCGTAAGAGACGACTGAAAGGGGGCTTCCGGGGTCGCAGGCGACAAGATTGGGAGCTCGAACCGTCCAACCAAGCGACTCTGAGAAAAAAGATATTATGTGTGGTCGCATCTTATAGTCCCGATGAAGTGATGGGCCCAGCCTCTCACCTGGGAGGAGCCCAATGGAGACAACCACTCAGAGGACTCTGGTTGCGTTCCTTTGGATATCTCGGAGTCCTATTCCGGAGCGCTCAGAACAGCCTCCGAAGGGTTTTAGTGCGGCAAGAAGACCACATAACCTTGTGTCGCTCCCACGGCGTCGGGTATCTTTTGAAGGTTTCCCCTTGAGAATACAAAAAATGCCTTATAAGGATAGAGATCTTATTAAAGGTTTAATACATCTAGCAAGGGTTGGACACTCAACCTCACATGCCTGCAACAAACTCGTTTAGAGTATGAAGGATTATGCAAGACCTCACAGTTGTAGGGAGACATGTCCACAATAGTGGAGCATAAAGTGTCGAATTGTGCTACGGCATCCCCTGCCCGTCGTAAGAGGCGACTAAAAGGGGCTTCCGGGGTTGCAGACGGCTAGAGTGGGAGCTCGAACCGTTCGGTCAGGCAATCCCGGGAAGGACGGCGGTATGTGTGGTCGCATACCGTCGTAAAGACTAGACGAAGCGGTGGGCCCAGCCGCCCATCTGGGAGGAGCCCGATGAGGCAACGCGCTCGGAGGATTCCGGTTGAAGTCGTTTCGAGATCCCGGAGTCCTCCTTTTCAGCGCCGAGGACGACCACCGGGGGGGTTTTAGTGCGGTAAAAATCCCACATAACCCTGCGTCGCTCCCACGGCGTATGGTACCTTTTGAAGGTTTCCCCCTCGAAAACAAAAAAAAAAGTGTCGAATTATAGATCATAGCAAATTTGGTAATTACCAAGGTAGAAGGAGAATAGCAACATCGGAAAGGTAACACCACCACTCCTATTTCTAGTATAAAGCAATTCTTGCGTTTCAGTGAAAAAGTGTTCTCGACTCACATTCATGAAACAACCTTCGTCCTCAGAAGTAGCAACACATCTGTGATTAACTTTAAATAAAATCTCTTTTTTATATAAATGCGGCGGCAATCCATACTTCCATACTAATATTTTAAATGTGAAAGTGTGTTTGTTTGTTCCTCTTTCACGTCGCCACATAGCTATATATGACATGGTTTATATGCTGGGAGATAGGAGGGCGGAGAGTGACGTAAGCTACTTTTCGCCGCGCTCTCTCCTTCCCATGAGAATATCAATGTTTTATTAGTTGTTACATATTTAGTACTTCTAGACGTTGTTTATAGGTGGCGTTAGTAAAATTTCCTTTGACTAAAATAAAAATAACAGTAAAATGCTAATTCCCTTTGACTGTGCGGGCGAAGCCGCGGGTAAGAGCTAATATTTTTATATATCATCATCGGCATGCTCGTTTACTAGACAGTTATACAGTTATACAAAAAATAATGATAATAAGTAAAGCCATAAGCGTAAAGCAACATCATTAAATTGAATAAGCATTAGGCTCGCAAAATACGTAAACTGTTGGTTATTTGTGATGCAATAACGCACATCGGTACGCTTAGCGGTAAGGACCGGGCCATGGGAAAATTTGCTATTTCGAAACTAGGGCTGCGCGCTTAAAATGACGCTTTTCAATGTCCTCTTTAAAGTGCCCACTTCATTTTTACAGATTTGAATATTACTGCAGATTTTTGTTTCATTTAAAATTAAACAGTAGGTTTCAAATAAATATTTACGAAACGTTCTTAAAGTAGGGAAGATCTAATATAATTATGTAGAGGATTAATAAAAGTAATATATTAACTGAAATTTTAACTTTATTTAAAAGGTATGAATGTTGAGGTAGGTATGTTAAAACATATAAATAAACTTATATAGACTTTACTAAAAATCCTGTTCTATTAAAAGTTGATCAAATATATTTAAAAAATACTAGGAGCCGACTAAGTAAATTAGCAAGCCCCTACAACGTTAGGTATTGTAGAAACATATAATTATGTTAAGTATTTACATTATTATATTACACATTAAAAATGTATGTGTCAAGTAATTACAGCAACATTTTAGTGTCGCAGTGGCCAGTACCTCGTAATCGGATCGGAACCGTCCCTTCGCCGGCCGCATTCATTTATCGCTCCTTTACCGTACTATATCTAGACTTGATATGCCAGTCCAATAATGAAAGTAATTGACGATAACCATTGGTCTAATACCTTACAAATAAAGTAATCATTTAAATCTAGGAATAATTAACTTGTCAGACAAATGTTGCAGCAGACAAGAGTTTGGTTGCCGGCACGCTTTCACATGAGGCGACCATCGTAGTCCTCGGGAGTAGCAGCGCATCTGTGATTGACTTCAGATAGAACCCATGTTCTGTATGAAGTTGATTACAGATATCCATGGGTGGCAGTGACCACTTACCATCAAGTATACTGCATGCTCGTTTACTACTTCAGTCAGATAAAAAAGACAAAACTATATTCTCGGTGCACGTTCAGTCTTTTTCAAGTGTATATAGGTACGAGGACCAGTGCCGGATTAAGCCAACACGGGGCCTGTAGCGAATTCTGACATAGTTTGCCTTAAGTAAGGGTATAAAATAAAACAAAACTATTACAATATACTTTTCTGGATTCAATCTGGGAAAATTTAGAGATGACACTTTCTATATATACTTCCAGTTTAAGATTTTCAGGATAGCAAAGATAGTAAAATATAAATAGACGCGGGGCCTGTAGCATTTGCTACTCTTGCTATGTGACGAGTACATGTTTGTATATACGTCCCTTTCTCTGGCAAGCCCAAACTGACTGACGGATTCTGAAGTGATAAAAATCGTTTGAATCGGATCCTTTGTCAGAGTGAAATAGGCTATATAATTTTCCAATATGGTGTATGTGACCAGAGGTATAGCAATATGGGTACAAAAAGAAAGCGACTAAAAAGGCCATTACATGAATTTATGGACTACTAGGTGAGATATTTTTCCACATTTAAAAGTATATGTTAATCCAAAGTGTCAACTAACTCCCAACCTTTTATGAAAATCGCTCCAGCCGTTTAGACGTGAAGAAGTAACAAACATACACACTTACAAACTTTCGCCTTTATAATATTAGTATAAAGTATGATTTTGCTGTTATGATAAAAATAAAAATACACAAAATTACCGACTGCAAATTTCGTTTTAGCATTCGGGTTTATTGTTTACATAATAATTTCTTGTCCATCGTATGCCCAAATATAATTTTAATTTGGCGGATGTAGATACTAACTATGAGATTAGTGTTAAAGAAAATAATGTGTTCTTTGTATACTACGATTGATTGATTGCATGGTAATGAATGACAGGTATTGTAAATAGTTGGGTAGAAGATATTTAAGTTAGATTCAAAGTATACGTAAATGTACACATTACATGACTATAGATTTTCCGTTAATAAATTTGACTTGACTAAATCTTGCATTTTGTAACAACTGAGCGTAATTAAAACATATAGTGTAATATCTAGATAAACCATTAAGTAAATTTAGTTGAAATCTTTACTCCGCAGATCAGATAAAAATGATTTATCCCGCCATGGCAAGCGCGTAAGGTATAAAACAATTATCTTTCACACATTACTTCTCACGTCGCAACATCGGTAGAACCTGTCGCCCAGCTTTCCGCTGTTTGCAAATACAGTCTTACAGTAGGGTTGCTGAATATATAAACATATAAACTTTTATTTATGAATAAAAAATGTGAACATCGTTTGGGCTTGCAGAGTAGATAGTATTTCTGTAAAATATTATAAACAGACAAACAAGTGATACTCAAATCAAAATAAAATAAGGACTTACCTGAATAATAATTTAAATCATATTACTCCTGAATAAGGCAGAAGATACCGGCTTTGCCAGGGGAACAAGTATGGTCTAATTCACAAGAAGTTACTTAAAGATGAGCAATCCTTCTAAAGATAAGCTATACTGACCGCTTATCATTCCTTCTAGGATTTCCTATTTGTTTTCCACTTTACTCTTATAAAAAATATCTTCCCGGCTTTATTTTATGCAGGACTGATTTACATGGTAGCAACTCTTTGCAATAGGAAAACTTGAGATCTGTTTTTAGAATACCTGCCGCGGACGGAGGAGTATGAAATCATGGACGGTTATAGTTGATGTAGAAAAGCATTACGGAATGCAAGTAATTCATAAAACATACATAAATCAACTAAAAACACATTACACATAGTGCCTTGTATTTAGCACAAAGACATATAAAAAAATGTTCGTCAAAAATGTCACATGTCTTTGTCAAACTACCCGCTATTGCTTTTAAATGCAGCTTAGTTAATTAAACCTCCTTTATCTTTAAACTAACTTAAATATTAATACAATTTAATTAAATTTGAGGAATAGTGCTACTTTGTAAAAAATATCAAGTTTAGTTTTTGAGTGGAATTAAGGTCGAATTTCGACCGTAACGACGGGTGACTAGTAACCTTAATTACCCTTAAGATATTCATTAGTTTATGATATCCTTGCAAAATTTTCATGTGACTGCAGGTGCTAAAGCTATTTATTGAATTACTTATCCATTCTTAATGTTTTACCATAAAAGTTCTGGCAACCCTTGCATATAGCAATACGCAATGTGTGCAAATCACATTGTTCGTACATCTGTCTCATGTCAGTCGCAAACCGCGCAATCGCGCACATTACAAACGGATTTTAATAATTTACGTATAACTTCTTGTTAATTAACGGGTTGCGATACAGATTTATCTGTGGGCGAGTGACTTTTCCCAGGATATTGCCAATATTTGCTCATAACAAGCTTGACGTTCTTTGCATTTCAAACAATAGTATTTTGTGTTTTCACTTGTATTTCTCTTATTTGCAATCTTTGCAGTGCTATGAGAATTTGGTTACTCCACATTATATATGTACATAGTACGATGAGTGATTTAGTAATGTTACTTTAAGATTTATGTTAAGTTAAATCCGGTTAGCTTTGATAAAAACTATGTATACTAGATAATATATAGTTTTTAGTGGACTCCAGTTAACTTGTTTGCATTTAAACAATTTGTACCTCATAATGGAAATATCAGAGGAGGAAGCACTGCACCTTAATATTAAGAAGCAATCAAACAAATAGTACAACAGTTCTACCACTCAGGTTGACTTACCAAAAGTCTAAGTCAAATTTACATCTCAAACTCTGAGATAGGAGACAGATTCATTGTCGCTCTTGAGAGCTACATTGTGACGACATTATATTTTTATTTACTTTGATACGCATTTTTAACAACGTACAAGATTACATACTGATCCGATTGCGGCCGTACGGTGCGAGGAGAAAACACAGTGGGGGTTTAGCCGGTAAGAGTCCGGCATAACCTAGCTACTGCCCGGATGGCTGGGTATCCAGTACCCACTTGAAAATAGGTACTGATCTGATAAGATCGAAATATAAGAAACCCCAAAAGCTCTACTGTAATAATAGAATACATTTCATTAAAGTGCCAAGGTGCGTCCTGTCCTGTGCCTTCCATGGACATCTGTAACCATATTACTACAGAAAAGGGGATTTCGTCGAGGTCCATTTCAGGTGCGTTCCTACTTCTATGGATTGTAGGTGACTGAAAACGAAATATACCTGTTGTTACGCTAGGAATGGGTGTGTATTGGTGGTATTTTTTCGGTCGCACCACACTTATTCTTAAAAAAACGCTTTCTACACTATTATAGTGTACTATAGTAGGAGAAAATCTTACTATAGTACTACTATAGTGTATAGGTAGTAGAATTTTCTCCTGAATCGTGGATACCACGGATACACACAAAGACGAATACATAAACACCCAGACCCAGAACATGAATCTAAACTGATCATTCAGATACCTGTCTGACCAGGAATCGAATCCTAGACCCGCGTGTCAGACCGGTCTGGTAACCGCATCACCATGCTGGTCGTCGTACTTCCTAATGTAGACTCACTTTATTTACTGACAAATGCTCAACATTGACACACATATTTAACATTTACTACCGTAGCCTTTGCCATAAACGCCACAAAACTATAAAGGCTATTGTAACGTATGACTATATTTCGAAGACTATGCAGGAACAACGCATCTTGATGGCTAGTGGCCACCAAATAGGTGTTAATTGTCTTCGTGTTGCATTCGTGTCATTTTCATGCCCATTTTGCGTTACAACGTATGCAATTCGCTGCAGTTTTATGCAGTAGCCATCTTATAAAGTGACGTTGAGTAATACGGTGAATTTATATTTAAACCATTTATTGTTGTGTGGTTCCTATTTATAATCAAACTCTTAAATGCAATATGTCCAAAGAATTTTCGCTAGATCTCCGTTTCCTAACACGAATATCTATCTTGATCTATCTATCTCTAGGATTGATTGATTAAAAAAAACGTCAAGAAATCGTGTCAAAAGATCACTGTTTTTATTAATGTTGATAAAAAGCCTATTTGACAAAAATAGGACTTATAGGTACACGGTTTCACTAAGGGCCAAGATTTAGGATACATTTGAGTACCCCTTATAAATAGATTTAAATATGAATAAAAGTCATGTCACAATTTAATAAAAATCTATTATTTTATTTCTAGTGTAAAATAATTATCAAATGTCTAACTATAACATACATGCAAAAGCTAACTAAATCGTATTTTTAGTCGAAATTTATAATTGTAAAATATTCCTCTTTTTTATCGTGCTATCCTATTATCCTATTATCGTGCCTATTTTTACATTAATTAAACGCTTTCTACACTCACAGCCCCACACTAGGATTTTCTCCTGTGTCGTGGGTGCCATGGACACACAAACACAAATACACAAACACCCAGACCCAGAACAAGAATCTTAACTCATTCCGATACCTGTCTGGCCGGGAATCGAACCCGGGACCCACTGCGTGGCAGACCGGTGTGGTAACCGCTGCGCCACGCGGGTCGTCAAAATTAATTATATTTTAGATCCGTTAATTATACTTTAGATCCCGAACTTTCCAAGAGAAAGGATGAAAATAATTAATATGAAATTGTAATTATATGTAGTACTCAGTCAAATGTTTTAGTTTATTTATGCTAGATTCATGAGAGCCACGCCATCAGTATGTGCTTCACGTTGCAACTTTCAGCACATAGGTCTAGCATATATGTCTAGTGTCGTTAGCCTGGACACCGTTACAAAACTGTAAAGTGTCGACGTTTCTACCTATACAACCTGACATCTAATATGACTTAATAACACCGACTGACATAACGCACAGCTTAGACCTGCTGATCTAAAAACTAATATTGCACAAGAATTTGTTACATAATATTTGCGACAACTAAGTCGATTTTGTGTATATTGTATATTCGCGTTTTAGTAATCCATCTGATGATGAGTGGTCACAGCCAGGCAGGTTGTGATCACTCACCATCTGTCAATCACAGGAATATTGTGACACCCAAAGACTAAGATTATCTCCTTGTTGTAATAGTTTTTGTTTAATAACTAGTGTACTTATAAAAAAGTATATGAGTTTATGTGTGTGTTAGTTACTACTTCACGTAAAAACTACAGATCACAATTATCTGAAAGGCACACAAATAGTTAATGACCTGTGTCAACAAATGATATCTATATATTAATACGTAAAGCAAAAACTTGTGATCCGTTTTTAAGATAGTTGCTGCAGACGGAGGAGTATGAAATTACGCACGGTTATAATTGATGTACAGAAGGATTGCGCAATGCTAATATTTTTTCAAATAATGCATAAAACATATATAAAATCAACTAAAAACACTGACTACCTTGCATTTGACACAAACACATACCTAATAACTTACTATGAAAACACATAACGTCAAAAATGTCAGATGTATTTGTCAAATACCCACTATTGCTTTTAAATGCAGCTTAAGTAATAAACCTCTTTTTACCTTTAACGGGTGCGTTCAAAATAACTTGGAAAATATTCCAATTTATTTAAATAAGAGAAATAATGGTGTTACTTTGGACAATATGAAGTTTAATAAACTATAAATATATGAAACATAAATGTGGCATCTCACTCTCTCTCATCAACCCATCTCGACCCATCTCAGCATGAGAGAGTTTAGGCCATAGTCCACCGCGCTGGCCAAGTGCGAATTGGTGGATGGCATAAAACTTACTAAATCATGAAGTTCTACGTCTATTATTAAATTACTTACAACTCCAACTAAATCTACGTATTTGTTTTCATATCATCTCAAGTATTTTACCAAAATAACTCAGCTTGCAATATATTTCTAGCAATTGGACAACAATTCCGTTCTCTTGCTGCACCTGCGCCAGTGACCGGGAATGAGGTTAACACACGACCCTACACTCACACACTGATAAATCTAACACGATATTTGTATCGTGTATAATAGGAATAATTTGATATGTGACAAATCGCTTGACAATTTAGTAGAATCAACTTATGATAAACCAATAATTATGGGAGGTTAATCACACAAATAGAATAGAGCAGTGATGGCCTAATGGTTGAAACTATCCCTCTCAATCGGGAGGTCCGAGGTTCAAACCCAGGCCATTATGTGCGTATTAGAAATTAATTATCACTGCTTTTCGATGAAGTAAAACATCGTGAGGAAACCTACACACCCGAGAGTTCTTTAAAAAAACGTTCTGGAGGAGTCCACCAATTCACGCATGGCCAGCGTATGAATGTATGGGTTAATAACCTAAGCTATGATGGAAATGAAATGAAATGTCTTTATTTTGCATGGGCCTACGAAGGCACTTACATACACTTGTTTTGTATATTTTTTTTTGTTCTTCGGTTCAATAGTTTAAGGATCATCCAAAGATAATAGTTGCATTTTGAAGGTGATAAAAACCTTTGTGGCTCGACTCCGTAGACACCAACGTCACAAATATGTTTGTCTAATAACAGCAATATCACGCGAGTATTTTTGACCTGAATGGTATGATAAAAGTATAAAGATATCGTCGTCATGGGTAGCATCGAAGTCTCGTCAACCCATTACTGACACACTGCTGGGCACGAGTCTTCTCTCAGAATGAGAGAATTTAGGCCATAGTCCACCGCGCTGGCCAAGTGCGAATTGGTGGACTTCACACACCTCCGAGAACTTTTTTTGTAAAGCATTCTCAGGTGTGTAGGTTTCCTCACGATATTTTACTTCACCGAAAAGCAGTGATGATTAATTTCTAATACGCACATAATTTTAGAAAAATCTGTGGTGCGTAACTGGGTTTGAACCCCGGACCTCCCAATCGAGAAGGCAAGTTTCAACCATTAGGTTATCATTGCTCTAGTATCATCGCAGTATATCACGCATCGCAGTAACGCAACGCAACTAGGGTAAAACTCTGACCTTTTTTCGTTTAGATTACAGGTGCCAAATATACAGAAGGTGAACCACATGATCATTTGTTATTTTCATTCCAACATGCCCTCAGCAGCTCGAAAATACGAAAAATATAGCCACTAGCAATCACCCACCTAATTCCTGAACGCGCTTGCTTAACTTTGTAGAGCGGTTACAACCTACACAAGCCGCAGGCTAACATGCACTTCCATTCGCCTAAATCATTACGGCGAGTCCTACCTTTATATCTGCCAAATTGGTGCAGCAATCATCCGGAAATGCCTAGATACAGTCCTATGTTGCAATGCGTATGCGCGATGCACACAGATTGCACTCATTACTGCATTGAACCCGGTGGTTAGTCATAGAACCTAAACTTACTTAAACGGAACGTTGACTCATCTAGTTAGAAATTCTACTTAACTTAAGTAGAATTTCTAAATCATTAAATGATTTCGTAATGTAGTGATAATATTTTGTAAACCAATTCTTGCACATTTCATGGTGGTAGAACCAGTGTAGTTCGACTGAGTAAGTACCACCACCACACCTATTTCTAGCGTGAAGCATTTCTTACGTTTCTATGGAAGGGTGTGGTTGCCGGCACACTTTACATGACGCGACCTTCATAGTCCCCGGGAGTAGCAACGCATCTGTGATTGACTTTCGATAGAACCCATGTTCTGTATGAAGTTGTTTACAGATGTCCACGGTTAGCAGTGACCACTTACCATCAGGTGGACTGCATGCTCGTTTGCTACTTCAGTCAGATAGAAATATAAAGTCAATTCTTGCACATAAAGCATGTGATAAAATTCAGTAAATTTAGTTAAAATCTAATCTACGTCTAATTATGTAAATTTATGTTAAGTAACTTCTATGCTTGTTAATTATTTAAAAACTATACTTGTTTTTAAAGTCTTATATATCATTATATTTCTAAAGAGCAATAGCCAGCGCTATGTTGGTCAGTGGCCTGGTTTGAAGGGTGTGGCAATGGAGACACACTTGTTATTTAACATAAGCTTTGTTCTAGATTTGTTTGCTATTAAAATTTCATAATAAAATATATGTATATCAAAATTATGTACGTATAACTAAAATAGTATTCATTTTTCTTAACTAAAGAACAGCTATTTATTCACTGAAGCTGGAACCGTAAAATTTGGAAGACGGATTCATTATTTAGTACCCAAAAATGATTTTTTATACTTCTACACCTAAGGATATTAAAATAATTTTGATATTTGACCATATTATAAGTGCTCATAGTAAGTCGATGTTGACAAGTCAAATAGTCTATGTACCGACTACGTCAGAAGAAGGGTAATGTTTTTCGAACATATGTATGTTAATTTCGTTGCATGCGCTACAGCCCAAACAGTTTCACGGATATATGAAACATTATATTATTTTAATATCATTATTTATTTTGTTATATTAATATTATTTTAAAACAATATTAAATAATATTATTTTCACATATGACATACCATTTTAATCGACTTAGTTTGCAGAGTGTCAAAGGTGTAGATTTTTTAAATATAGTGCCTACGATCAGAGAAAAAGGGGGTTAGGGCCGATTTCTTAAATTATAAAATTTCGTGATTTACATGGTTATCAAATGAAAGCTTGTATATAGGTGTGAATATATTATAACACTTCTGTTACTATTTTAACACAGGACTACGTTGGTCGCCTAATATGAAAGTGAATCTGTAACGACACCTCTAAATTAAAAAAAATATTTATAATTAATTTATTTAACAGCTATAAACGTAGTTGCACTTAGCGTTTCAGTGATCAAAATAAATAAATAAATAAATAATAAATGCAAGAAATGCTGCACGCTGGAAGTAGACGCGGTGGTAGAACCTTCCCAGATCTCCGGTTGCGTTCCTTTGGACATCCCAGAGTCCTCTTTGTAGCGCTGAGGAGGGCCACCGCGGGAGTTTTATTGCGGTAAAAATCCCACATAACCCTGCGTCGCTCCCTCGGTGTGCGGTACATTTTGAAGGTTTCCCCCTCGAGAAACTTCCCAGACGATACTGGTTTTGCTACTTGAATTAAAAAAAATCATACTTCGAAAGTTTAAAAAGACCATAAATAGAATCAGCGTCTACAAATAGCTCCAATGCCTTACCATTACTCATTCCTGCGTAGGTCTGTCGTGTTGATAAGGCACGCTGTTTACGCTATGTTCGGTTTTATGGCGTTTCACTCAATCAATCGGAATTCACTGAGGTCATGCGATAAGGTGTATCTACGGTATGAATCGATGGATATGTAGAAATATACGATGAAAATCATAATACTCGTATGTTTATTAAGGGACTTTAAAATTTAAAAAGCAGGTCAGATTTAGGCTATCCAGGGCAACTTTGCGGACGCTTTCACAGACCTCGTTTTTTTAATGTTGACAAGAAAATACTTTAACAAAATTTCTCGTGATATCAAATTTAACCAACTTTTGTTAGGTCGTCAAATTGCAGAGACGCAGGTGTCAAAGACTATTTTGGCTTCAGGTACCTTTTTTGTTGATCCCACGTTGCTTGAACCCACGCCACGCCAAGGTTTTTATAAAAAAACTTTCGTAAATTAAATGTTTATTTTATTTGAACAATATTTAGGACGGTTTCTAATCCAGACATAGATCGCTGTGTCCTATGGCCTACGCTCTGACTATGGAAGGCAGTGCCAAAAAAAGCCAGCGCGGTATTAAATAAAACAAAACTACTATTATTGAACTTTTCGGAAATTAATCTGAGAAAATTTGGAGAAGACACTTTCTATATCTTCTTTCAGTTTAGGACTCTTAGGGTAGCAAAGATAGTAAAATATACATAGCAGGTAGGTACAGGTAGGGTTACGGGGCCCGTAGCATTTGCTACTCTTGCTAATTGGTTAATCCGACACTGATGGAAGGAGAAACATGACAATCATAGGTTTAGAAGTAGTGAAATAACTTAAGGAAATCAAATGCTATGAAAGTTATTATTCTAATGTACACGATATACATAATAACTATCCTATTGTAAAATATGACATTTGCATTAATCGTGATCAGGAAATCGTTGAAAATTGTAATTACATCCATTTTATGATGAATTCATTAAATAACTATTCAATTAGATCATAACATCCAGAGCTCCGATTACGTCTTTCATAAAATAAGCATATGACACCATAAAATCAAAAGGACTCAAACTCAAAAAGCCGAATTATATCTTCTAAAGAATTCATAAGTGAACATATCGTGCCAGAAAAGGATACATAAGTTACGTTCTTTTACTAGCCGCGTGTTTTAAGCGACTCCCCAAAATACAAATTTTCAAATTTCTTCCATATTTATTCTCACCATTCCATAAATTAGGTAAGTAGGCAAAACCATAGTAGATACTTCAATTATTTATATTTTTGTCGGTCCTTATAAGGACTTCAACCTTCCTTAATTAAATAGACAATACCTATTAATTAATTTTGGCGTATCACTGCATCATCACAAGACTTATTATGATGCAATAAGCCTATTTGGGAAAGATAAGCATTCAAGTAGGTGTAGTTTCAGATAATTATGCCACAACACAATAATTTATTTGCCTAAATTAGTATCACTTTGTATTTTCCTTGGATTTGTCCCTTGATATCTTTCTGCAGAGATGTTTTTTTTTTACAAAATTAAAGTAGTAAAAAAGCGTCCAGATCAACTGATTATAAATACTTACTGCCGCCCACGGAGATCGGAAACCTATTACACGCATAATAAAGAATTTGCACCAGGAGCATATCACAGGTAGGTACGTTGCCACTCCTGACACATAAGATGGTATGTCAGACATTCACACCCTTCTATTAAAAAGAAGAAGCTCTTCACGTTAGAAAAATATGAAGATATACTTCTCAGTTCGAACCATTTTCATTCTACCTACTTACAAAATCATCCATTTACTGAAAAAGTTCAGTTTCTAGGAAAAGCTAAATATATTCCCATAAGTACTTTAGGATTATTGTACTTTAGATTTTTTTAGATATCTATATATTAATACGTGAAACAAAAACTTGTGATTCGTTTTTAAGATACTTGCTGCAGACGGAGGAGTATGAAATTACGCACGGTCATAGTTGATGTAGATAAGGATTACGCAATGCTAATATTTATTTCAAGTAATGCATAAAACATACATAAAACCAACTAAAACACATTACACACACTACCTTGCATTTGACACAAACACATACATAATAAACGAAAGAGAACATTCAGTGTCTTACTTTGAAAACATATAACGTCAAAAATGTCAGTGTCTTTGTCAAAATACCCACTACTGCTTTTAAATGCTGCTTAGTTAATTAAACCTATTTTTACCTTTAACGGGTGCGTTCAAAATAACTTGAAAATTATTACAATTTATTTGAATATGAGATATAATCATGCCATTGTGGACAATATGAAGTTTAGTTTTTTATTTTTAATTACGGTCGAATTTTGACCATGGGGACGGGTGACTAATAACCTTTATGTTATATACGAGACCATTAATACATATATCAAAATTCATTATAAAGTAACGTTTTCAAATTACGTTAACGGAGGTGTGTACCTCATACCAACCGCATTATCAGTTAAGGCTTAACCTTTGGTATTACCAACGTAATTTATTATTTTGTCTCAAGCTTCACAAATAACGTCGTGAACTTATAACAAAATTAATTGCCTAGGTTTTATGTGAGAACTATCTGGAGTTTTGGAATTTAATACTAAATAAGCTAAGGTACACCTAAAACGTTCAGAATAATATAATTGCGATGCAATCCACGATTGCTATGGAGTGAAGACTGTATGCATCAACCCATTATTGGCCCAATGCTGGGCACGGGTCTTCTCCCAGAATGAGAGTTTAGGCCATAGTCCACCGCGCTGGCCAAGTGCGAATTGAAGACTGTATAAAAAGCTTTAATTAAGTATGTGTCCCTTATTGCATCAAAATAAACACGCTAAAAATAAACTCGGTTTCTACACTCATAGCCCCACAATAGGATTTTCTCCTGTAAATTAATCATTCCCTAAATTCATCATTCAGACACCTGTCTGGCCGGGAATCGAACCCGGGACCCATTGCGCATCAGACCGGTATGGTAACCGCGGGTCGTCAAAAGTATTTCGTTAAAACTAAACATCTAAACTATTTCGCTCGGCAACAAATGAGTTGCAATGATGACCAATGACTATGTTGAAACGCCTCCAATAATTATGTCTCCCTTACTGCATTTTTAACCGACTTCCAAAAAGGAGGAGGTTATCAATTCGTCTGTATTTTTATTTTTTTTTTTTTTTTTTTTTATATTTGTTACCTCATTTCTCCGGACTGGGTGAACCGATTTAGATGATTTTTTTTTTATTTGAAAGGTAGTGCGTGTCATAGGGTCCCATTTTTTTTTAGTATTTTTTTGACTAGGGCATCCATAAGAAAAACGCATAAGTCTTAAATTTGCATTTTCAATGTACGCGATAAATGTATGAATAACTCAATATCCCGCCAACCGATTTTGATGATTCTTTTTTTATTAGAAAGGATGTACTCCAGGGGTAGTCTGATAAGAGTTTGATAAGGTTCTAATCATAGGATCTTCAACATTTGGAGCAAAATAATAAAATTAGTGATAGTCGGCCGAACCTTAGCTGGAGAAGTCCAATTGAGTAAAATATAGAATAAAATTACTATGTAGGTATTTACTATGAAAAATTTGACCTTCAACTCTTCAATCCTGATGATGCAGGGGTACTGCTAGCCTGAACTATAAAAGTTGGTCGTTTGATGTTTGCGAATATATAATGAAATTGTTAAGCAAATTCATGGGACAAAAATTTGACCTTCAACTCCTCAACCCTGATGATGCAGGGGTACTTAAAGCCAAAACCATAGGAATAAGCCATTTGGTGCTTACGTATATGTTATAAGATTACTGAGCAAAAACATAAGATGAAAAATTTGACCTTCAACTCCTCAACCCTGATGATGGAGGGGTACTTCAATCCTAAACCATAGAAGTTGGCAATTTGGTGCTTACGGTTATGTAAAGAAAATACTAAGCAAAAATATAAAATCAAAAATTTGACCTTCAACTCCTCAACCCTGATGATGAAGGGGTACTTCAATCCTAAACCATAGGAGTTGGCAATTTGGTGCTTACGGTTATGTAAAAATAATACTAAGCAGAGGCACAAAATTAAAATTTTGACCTTCAACTCCTCGACCCTGATGATGAAGGGGTACTTCAATTCTAAACCATAGGAGTTGGCAATTTGGTGCTTACGGGTATGTAAAAATAATACCAAACAGAGGCACAAAATTAAAATTTTGACCTTCAACTCCTAAACCCTGATGATGCAGGGTACTGCAAGCCTGAGCCATAGAAGTTAGCCACCTGGTACTAACGTATATGTTATAAGATTACTAAGCAACAATATAAGATGAAAAATTTGACCTTCAACTCCTCAACCCTGATGATGGAGGGGTACTTCCAGAGGGGGCGCCCTGTTTGTATGAATTGTAAAAGTGTTTTATGTTTAATTTTTGTGAATATGTAGATGCACAAAGCAAACTTAGAGGCTTTATTTAAATACAAACATAAAAATATAGTCAATAAAAAGTGTAAAATAAAAACTTTTTAACAAAAAATGTCTACCGACTTCCATGTCACAAAAAAGTAAAAAATAATTTAAATATATTTTGGTCTAGAACATACTCAGTACTTAGTACATAGTCCTGAAGTCGGTGCTCGACATATTTCGCTGGACGACGGTAACTACGTCCTATATGAGCACCGACTTCAGAACTATGTACTAAGTACTGAGTATGTTCTAGACCAAAATATATTTAAATTATTTTTTACTTTTTTGTGACATGGAAGTCGGTAGACATTTTTTGTTAAAAAGTTTTTTTTAAACCAGAACACTGCACCGCTTAACAGTGCTGTTATTAGGTACAAATGAGTATAGCGGTATTGATACTGGAGTCAAATCGCAAAAGATCCTTCAAAGCATTGTACGTTTGTAATACATTCGTGTATTTATATTTTCAAACAAGTAATTTAAACTAAACTATAATTTATGCAACACAATCTTTAAATGCACCGGACGGCGCTGACAGGAAACACATAATTTGTCACGCGACGTTGTCCGTTATTAATTTAATGCAAATCCGTCATTTTGATCACTTTGGCCGTCAAATCTGACCTTCTTTGTTCCTGTAGGCTATAACTTATTTTTATACTAACTGAGTTTTTAAATAACATGTAAGTATGTACCTACGTGTATGTGAGTCAAATCGCGTAACCTTTTTTGGGCTAAAAACTTACGCCTCAATTGAGCGTACATTTTGAATATCTACATATATAACTTTGACGACATTATTGTATCTATAACTTTGATATTATTGAACTGATGTAGTGACCCGGTTGCCAGCCTTAGCAATGTCTCGAGCAAGAACTGCTTCACGCTAGAAATAGGTGTGGCGGTGGTACCTCCCCGGTCGAACTACACTGGCTCTACCACCTGGTAAATCACAATACTCCATAAATTGAATATTGATTATACAGAATCGGACTTCCTTAAATACTCGTTTAAGGGACGATATTTTACTATCACAACTAAATGGGTTCCCAATGGAAGTTAGTACGAACCTTAACACATGCATATAACACTTTTACGTTACTATTTTGACGTTACTACTACGTTAATATTATAAAATTATTATAATTATTATTAACAATTTGTTTACATAACTACTTTAAATTGGTCCGGAATCATTTATGCTCTGTCGTTTTCTGACCTGAATGTCATTGCATGCCTTCAAAGTCATGTGCAACGTTCTTTGCATCGTTGTCACTTAATCGGATCGTAACGCTTTAAATTTTTAAATACTTTTAAAAATAAGTGTGCATTTAATAAATTAACAAAACATTAACACACAAAGATCAATTGATTCTCAGCAGCAGTGTTCATTAATTTGCGTTAAGTATATTAATAAATTTCTTAATGAAAACAAATCTAAAAAAATAAATACCAAGCGAATTGATAAATATCTCAAGCAAAATACCTTTAATTTTTAAAATATGCGTCATGTTTAAAACTTAACATGGAAATAATTGAACATTTATGTTCCAATTCTTATGAATGCGGGTCAAGATAAAAATTAACTTTACGAAATGCTAATCTGAATTTTAATACACGAAAACTGAGGCCACACACAATTCAAATTGCATTCGTAATTGCAAAGAGTACATAAAGTCCTATATTAATAACATATGTATTATTTATTCTCAATATGTTACTTCGAAACAAAGATACTGGCCTTGTGTACACAAAGATTGTGAATATATAAACATAGGTGTACACTGCAGGCCGAATAAATTAGCATGTTGTAATATTAATACAATGTTCATTGCGTGATGGATAACAAATAAATAATTATTTAGAATTAAGTAGCTTCACGGTTAAACTAATATTAAATGTTACAATTATGAATATTTAAATTTTAAAGTTTTGTGGGTCAAACCTTTAATTAGCAATTTTGGTGTAGGTTAGCTTTAAATTAATAATTGTTACGTTTGCTATGTTATCACTAGTACATTAGGCAACCTTGCCTATAGACTCCAAAGCTTGATAGAATAAAAGTTCGTCACTTTAATGCTTTAGTAACAATCTCTCATCAACCCAATATTGGCTCACTGCTGGGCACGGGTCTTCTCTCACTATGAGAAAGTTTAGGCCATAATCCACCGCGCTGGCCAAGTGCGAATTGGTGGACGAAAGACGACGATTTAATAACAATATCTCATAATAAGCTAGCGTTACCACTTGTTACCATACGACAAGACCACATTAGAACAAACAGCTTAAAATATGACGTAAATATATCGCTAAAATTTTGGTATGCTTAACTCAGTAAAAACCCGGCCCCTAAATGTAGGGTTCGAAGTTCAAATTCCAGGCACGCGATACCGATATGTATAAAAAACATGTAAAAATTATTTTTTAATACTTTACGGTTTTGGAAGACATCGTGCGGAACCTGAGAGTTTTGCTAAAAAAGAAGTTCTGAGGTATGTGAAGTACCTATACGAATTCGCATCTGACCAGCACGGTGGACTATGGCTTAAAACTTACTGCACAGCGGCAAATTTTATGTGTTCTTTTTTATCACAAGCCAAGATCTGGGACGATTTTTGTAGATATATGACTGTTTTACTATCAAGAAAATGGATAATGAGCCGGCGATTCATGCGCGCCTTCTATGATATTGCAAATGCCCGCAGGCGATGATACGTAATTCCATCAGTAGTCTTGTTATTATAAATATAAATAAAACCTGTGATGCGTAATACTATCAGCTAATAAAACCAATCGATTAAGCACAGGTGTCTGTTAATTTTCTTACACTCATCAAGCTTTTACGGATCATTATGCAAACATGTCGCAAGCGCTGATGTATGCAAAGGCGTGAATTCTTTGCCGCCCACGACAAATAACAATATAATCATTCCGAACAATCAACATTTCAAACCGCATTGTGACAAATATTAGCAAGTTTAATCTCAACTGGCCGGTTGATGCTGGGATTGTGTGCAAGTGTTTACTATGACGTGTTTAGCGATGAAAGTTATTTTTTCTGTGACATAATGTATCCGGACAAATGCCGACCCCAAAACATGTTACGTGCAAACATTTATTGTGAACTTTATATGTTCATTTGTGGCGGGATAGTAGCGGATTTTATGTGTATATTTAAGAACTGTAATTAAACCATTAAATTTTATTAAATTATCCACAAAAAAGATCTTGATTTTATTTGATTTGATTTGATATTTCTATTTCTATATTATCCAGTCTTCTCGAGTAGCAATGTGTGATTGATTTTAGATAGAATCTTTACGAAGTATGACGTTGATTACAGATGTTCATAGGTGGCAGTCACCATTTACCATCAGTTGCACAGTCGCTACTCCAATTTTATACTTGGAGGCCATGTGTGGACGTTCGGTCCTTATTCCACATGACTTTTAGCCGGGTAACATACAAAAGATAAGCAAAAAACACGTATCTGTTCATAAACATAATGCAAAAATGCATATAAAATGTGTTAAAAACCAGGTATAAAATAATTTAATTTTCTTTTTTGGACCTGAGTTATTTTTCAGTAATTGTTTTACCTAAACATTGTTGTGCGGCGTTATTGTTAGGAATGTTACTACTAGCAATTATTTACCGCTGTAAAAAGATCAAATCATAATTAACAAGCTTTGATTGACAGTCGGGGCGGTGTGAGAACTTGTTCAATTAGTCATAGAATATGACACACCAACTAGTTTTTTCCTTACATTTTTGTACAATATCCATTGTGTGCTTTCCAAATAAAAAGAAAACAAGATATTAAATTGGGCTAGTGAGGATTATAATAACAAATTAACTTATACAAACAAATTTTCATTTTGAACTAGTTTTCAAATGGTAACTCCATCTCGCAACTGAAGCAGTCGAAATATTTTTTTGATTCCATTCCGTGGAAATCGCCCATTTTAAACAGTCTTCAATATTAGACATAATGTATTTAAAGATTCTATCAATTACAATATTAAAAAAAATACTAAAATTTTCTTGAGGATTAAGGTGCTCAAATAATGTTTGCAAGAACAAGGGAGGTTCGACCGGGAGGTACTATTACACGTATTTCTAGCGTGAAGCATTTTTAGCGCTTCGATGAAAGGGTGCAATAACCAACTCACGGATAAATAAGGCAACCATCTCAGTTCTCGAAACTAGTATCAGTGACTTTAGATAGAACCCCAGTATTATTATTATATATGAACTTGGTTGCGGACGTTCATGGGCGGCAGTGTCCACTTACCATACCAGGTGGACTGCAAGCTCGTTTGCTACGTCATTCTTATAAAAAAAGGTAGAATGCCTCGTCTTATTATTTCTATGTCATCAAACTAATCATACTACAACACAGCAGCGCTTTGTACCCAAGCAAAATTATCTTTAATAATAATCTTTAGTTTAAACGATTTTTTGTATTTAGGCCTGTCATTACCATAATACCACAGGGAACATTCCAAAATTCTCAGTAATCAGGTCAATTGAACGATTCAGAACTGGTTCTTGGGCGAGTCAAGTTGCTTCAAGGCTGATACTGTCTAAATCCTAATCTTGTTTAGAGGCGTATATATTTATGATGCTGTTCGCATCAAGCTGATTTACATTGAGGGTTAGCTTGCATACAATCGATCATTGCTTCCTTGCTGATATAGATATCTTTGTGTGGATTTTGTCGTCTCAAGTTGGAAGTTCGCGTGCAGTGATTTGCTTTGGTAATCAAGGTTCCGAGGTTCAATTCCCAGATATGCACGTCTCTTTGGTGTCTCAAATTGTATTAGAATTGGAAATTAATTAGCACTTGTTTTATTATTGCAGCAAACATAGTGAGGAAACCTATTATGCCTGAGATCTTTAAAAAATCTCAAGGTCGTGTGTATTGCGCCAATATGCACTTGATTAAGACTGTAAGCGACTTATTCTGGTCTAAAAAAAGAGATCCGTGCCCAGCAGTGGTACAATCGTTAGTTAAATATAATATAGGAACTTCAAACTTTATCCTAAGCAAACTAAAATTTAACGAATTTTCAGCAGGTAGTAGATATAGTTCAACCGGGAAGGTACTCTTGCGTTTCGGTAGAAGGTTGTTGGAAGATGGTGGTGTGGTTGCCGGCTCAATTTTATATAAGGCGACCATCTTAGTTTGTTATTTGTTAAATATGAATCCATAATGTCAGTGTGGTAGGAATTTGTCCAAAACCCTTTTCAATTTGGAGGAAGACCTGTGCCTACGAGTGAAGCAATATTGAGTCAGTGATGATTCACCTGATTTACTATGAAACAATAATAGCTCAGTGACCATAATTATAGCGCATAAGCGACTATATCTTTTTATATCTGCAACTAACGCTAAAAAGAGGAAACTACCTGCCGGAAAGTAGTCACTGCTTTGTATGAGAGCTCTATTTGCAAGTTTTTGGAAGAGCCTCATGTCATTGCGCTCCTTCAATACCTCATGAAGAAGGATCCTCTCTTGTCAACTTATGTTGCGATGGAGGGAAGGTAATGTAGGCACCAGGTCAAAGAATTCTTCTAAACAATTGCCATTGATAAGTCGGTAGAACACGAATCATTGTTTTCCTAGGTGGTTAAACGAAGTACTGCCATCACACTTATTGCTCATACATTTTATCGAAAGGGTATAAGTACAGGCTGGTTTATACAAGATCATCTTAGTCCAAAAAGGGGGAATGTATCTGCGACTGACTTCAGGTAGAATCTCTGTTCTATGTGGAATTGGTAGCACATGTCCATGGCTAGTCGAGTCTACTTACCCTCAAATGAACAAACTCGGGGAACTAGAAAAAGGACTTAATTTGACATACTAATCTGTGAATATACTCATTTAAACATTAGATTCAAAATATAAACAAGCTATTGATTGTTATGCAAGATCTCCATACGGATGCTGGTTGAAATAATTGGATAATAGCTCTCCTTGACCTCTGCGGTCCACGCCACTAGCTCAAAGTAATAGGCAGCATCCTTCTTGTAAAGTACAATTTCTTCTGTTTCTTATCATATGTTTTATGTGAACTAGGATATTGTTGTTTGGTTAAAAAAAACACTTAGATGGGTGATTGTTTATAGGTGGTACGAGCCTTCGTAGTTCCACTCTGAAGGCGCTACGGTCTCTTCTATTTCTGTCTAATAACTTGGACTATGTAAGAGAGATAGTTATTTGGAGTCTTTCAGATTTCTATGGGTGAAAGTGGCCACTTACCTAGGCGGTGAATGGTATGCAAAAGGACAGTCAGTAAATATATAAAATATAGACTAAGTCATGGTAGAAAAGTCTCTGGGAACAAGGCACACGAGCTGATTTCAAACTCACCTCAATAGAGATTTATAGTATGCGCCATAACTAGGATTGGCTAAAAGAAAACATAAGAAATTGATTTAAAAAATATTATTGTAATACATAAACAAATCTCTGATTGTCGCGCGATTGTCGTGCTGTAGGTTACAGCACCTTATATTTTTTTAAAATATTTTTCACTATTCGCTTACATAAGTAGTGTCTCACAAAACAGTTACATAAGTATTATATTTTATATCTTTATTTGTTTTATAATATCATTTTCACCAGTGGACATTATGCCTTTTTAATGGCTTTATGTTTTTGAATTCTTAAGACAACAATTTTTATATAAAGTAAACGTGGTAATCATAATCAGATATTATTGTTAACCCTAGTAACAACGCGTGGCAATCGCACATGGCAAGACTCCAGCCGTTTCGCAGAAATGAAACGATACGTCTATATGAGGAAAACCTACTATTTTTATCATAGTGTTCACGTAATACCAATCAAAGGGAATACCAATCAACTATTGTTTTAATTTTGTTCGTACTTCATAATATAATCATACTGCATACTAATATTATAAAGGCGAAAGTTTGTGAGTGGTATGTTTGTTACTTCTTCACGTCTAAACGGCTAGAGCGATTTCATTAAATTTGGTAAGGTGTTAGCTGACACTCCGGATTAACACGTTTCCACGGAACATACGATACATCGTTTTTATTAACGCGGACAAAGCTGCGGGATTCAGCTAGTAAAAGATAACGGATAATGACGCTAAACATAATAACGTTTTAATATATGAGTATATAACAGGTACTCATAATACTTGCGATTTATTTATGTACATAAACTAACCACTGGACATAATGTGAGGAGAAATTCAAAAACCGCATATAGTGTGTACCCGTTACATATTAAAATATATTCATTCCGCGATAATATTCATTTAAAATCAACATTATCATGCTTTCTACACTGCCCTCTAAACTAGGACTTTCTCGTGCTGTAGGAGCTGTGGACACAAAGACGAACACACAAACACCCAGAGAACAGAAATCTAAGATCATCATTCAAATATCTTTCTGACCGGGGATCGAATCCTGAACCCTCTGCCTGTCCTGCCTGTATGGCGACTACCCTGTCACGCGAGTCGAATTAGGTAATAGTTAATTAACGATAGAATTCTTCAATTTATGTCTTGCTATGTCTGTCTATGCTTTTTTCTACTTTTCTTTAAGATCAAGCAGCAAATATGCAGTCCAGAGCAAGTAATTAGTAATAATCTCAGCACGATAATGTTAGTAGGCCGCGTAATGAGACCGTGATAATGCATAGTAACTTTTACAAAGTAACTTTCCAATTACTACGAGAGCTATAGACTGTACATTTAATGATATAAGCAATGTAATGTATTAAAAATCCTACTCTCCTAATCTCTAATGAATTTTTCGTTCATTGCTGTTTATTTCTCTGGCAGTGAGCAATCATGAAGCAGACAGGCATGCAGTCCACCTGATAGATGGTGAATGGTTTCTCCCGCACATCGACATCTGTAAGAAACTCCATGCAGAACTAGAGTTATATCTTAAGTCAACCACAGAGGTGTCGCTATTTCCGAGGATGAAGATGGTCGCCTCAAATTAATTCGGCGATATTACCTAGTAATTAGGGTAGCGGTAGACCTAGGTACTTCCGGGGATGCGAGCATCTAGACTGGGAGGTCGAACAAGTCCAGCCAAGCGACCCCGGGTAGGCGATGGCATGTGTAGTAGCATGGAATAAACACCTGGAGATACGGTGACCTCAAATGCTCACAGGGGAAGAGCCCGAAATGGGCATCGCGCTCGGAGGGTTCTGATTGGGTTCCGTTGGAGATATCGGAATTACCCTCGCAGCGCAGGACGGCCACCGGGGGGGTTTTAGTGAGGTAAAAATCCGACATAAATCGGCGTTGCTCCCACGGCGTCGAGTACCTTTTGAAGGTTTCCACCTCGGTAACAAAAAGACCTAGGCACTTCACAGACCGAACCATCCTCGTTCTACTTTTTAGATACGCGAGACCCGTCGTGTGGAACCAACTGAGCTAGTTTACTAGTCAATAGACTTAGTTCCTCATTATGAGTGGTCACACGCGAACACAATATCGCATTTCATGGTCCAGATGCAAGCCGGAACCGGACGTGACGGATCGCCGGTCAGGTATAATGTTGCCAGATAAAGGCCATACAAAATGTCATCCTTACATGCAATTATATATTTGTAGCGAGTCGTTATGAAACGATCTAATGTGTCTCTGCACAAGTCATTGCCTGCGTGTTTGGTCGCGCTTATCATGAAGCATTCACCTTATCTTATCTTGCACCTTACGTTCATTGTTCAGGCTTCGAGTTCCGTGTCGTAAAAATCATATTGGTAATCGAAATGATAGGAAGGCTTTTGTTTTTCTTTTATAATTTTTTTCTATCTTCTTTAATGAACAAAAATCGTGTCAGAAAAAATCTTCATGCCTGTGATTTCTCCTGAAGTTCTTAAAGGCATGTCAAGTATAATTCCCATTTAGCTAATCCAATAAATCCATAGCATCACTACATAGTATAAACAAAGTCGCTTCTCGCTGTCTATCCCTATGTATGCTTAGATCATTAAAACTACGCTACGGATTTTAATGCAGTTTTTAGTAGATAAAGTGATTCAAGAGAAAGGTTTTTATGTGTAATACAATACATTTATAATATAGTAGAGAAACACAGATAATTTTAGATATTTAACTTTAAAGCGGAACACAGTTTGCCGGGTCAATTAGTATAGTATAAATCCTCTTCATTCTAAAGGAACTTCACACCCAGAGGCCCAATAAAGGGTTAATGATGAAATAGTTTCGATACAAACAACTTTCTATTTACCCACGAAGAGATAACGCCTTTAATGTCTCGATTGAGTCTAGATTTGTATTACAGACCTAGTTTCCAAGTAGAGAAGTCTAATTGCCCAATCATACATAGAACACGGCATTAGCGTTGCCACAAATTAACATCGGAATTAATGTTACGAAAACTATTGTTCAGAGTTGTCAACTGTCAAATGAAAGTGTGTCCAATTTGTTAGTATAGTGACATGTGCCAAGAGAAATATTATTTCGTAACGTAAGAAATAAATATGCTACAGATCATGCACCTGTATGAGTACTACATTTTAAAGGTGGTATTTATAAATAATAATCAATAAAAAGTGAAATAAATGAAGACTTGCATGGTGGTAGAACCAGTGTAGTTCGACCGGGGAAGTACCACCGCCACACCTATTTCTAGCGTGAAGCAGTTCTTGCGTTTCGTTGGAAGGGTGTGGTTGCCGGCACACTTTCACATGAGGCGACCATCATAGTCCTCGGGAGTAACAACGCAGCTGTGATTGATTTCAGATGGAACCCATGTTCTGTATGAAGTTGATTACAGTCGTTGATGGGCGGCAGTGACCACTTACCATCAGGTGGACTGGATGCTCGTTTGCTACTTCAGTCAGATAAACAAAAATAGAAACTCAATTGATATGTTGTTGTGGAGTTTCGGCTATAATCAAAATTTGGGTCATAGTTACGCTATTACTACTAATTAATGGGTTTCACATACCCTTGAGAACTTCATAGAATTTTTCATATTGATTTCTTCTTGATGTTTTCTTTCACGATTCTAGCGTTAATTAATTTCTAATACACGACTAGGGCTGCCATCACATTGATTACAGATGTCCAATAAAATCTTTAAGAAATCCCGATTACTTATTATTCGGATTGTTTTTTTTTATTCAATAATCCTAGGCTATGGCAAACAGTAAGTCCAGGAACCAGATGTATTTTCAAAATATTTAAAAAATGTCTGTAATTTTTATTTAAATATTTAAAAATAAACCTTATTTTAACTTTTAGTTTTTTATATCAGGGAGAGAAAATTTAGATGTATGTCTAAATTTTCCTAGTGCATTTTATAATGGTTAACAACCACGGAGAAACGATTTTTCAATACATCATCAAATAATTGTATTAATTTGTAATATAGTAACAAACCCGATATTACACGTTTATTTTGATAAAACACCAAGATTAAAAATAGAAACCGACGATGGTACTTAAATTACCGTTTACATAACTCGGGAACAATTTACAAGTATGTACCTCTATATCGACTTTCACCGTTTCAATTACATCAACAAAAGTACTGAGCTTTTGCGGAGCTTTGTGTGAAAAGAATGTTCGTATCGTGTGAAAATTATTTCTGTTATATAAGAAAATGCGTTTACCGTATTTCCTTATTATCACTATTGTATTGACCTATTTCGCACACACTTAAGTGTTTTAGAGAATGCAGTATAATGACACAATTAAGTGCAATTAAGCCGTAAGTATTATAAGATGTCGCATAACAATTACTCTTCATATATTAAAATTATTTGTAATTGTATTTGTCCTTCAAGTACTAGACAAAGATTTTTTTTTTCAAATAAGAGTCATACTGAAACTATATAACAACATTGTAATAAATATTAAACTATGATTACGACAAGTTATTAAGATGTGTATCTATAACAAATTAAACATTTTAACGTCTGCCACTAAGCTTATCGTCAGCTCTTTTCGTCTCGCGGATGGGCACGAGACTTTTGGGAAGACTTTATCTTTGATATTTTTAAAATATATTAATTTCCTAAATTGTCTCATGCTATTTTCCTACATAATATAACTTCTAAAAACAGCTATTTTTATCACCCTATGCAAAGCGAGAGAGGAGGGAAAGTCTGGATATTTTGTTATCCTATGTTAAAACTGAGGGGAGACTCCCGGAATAAAATTACTATGACAGTCAGTCGACAAAGGCTCCTCTTGGTTCAATATTTTTTCCGTTTTCGCCTATTCTAAGTGAGAGTACAGGAAGCTACCCATGGTTGTGCTATTATAATTCAAATCTTAGACCTGCCTATAAAAATGAGCAATTCACACCACTAGACTAACACTGCACAGAGAATCAGTAGACATTTATACATGACGCAATACTATCTAACCAACCAGTACTTTATGTAAGCGATTGTCATCAAAGTGAGCCTGATGAGTTCTTTTCACACAACCTGTCATCTTAAATATCTCCGTTCGCAAAAAGGCTAGATGTGTGGGAAAGAGATGATCGTTTGCTGGTGATTTATATCTAGTTTTGTTCGATGCGGAAACGTTAGATAACACTTAGAAAAATGTATGGGAAAATTGCATTGATGGACCATGTACTGTCATTAAACTTTACAAGTATTTAACTAAATTGATTGCCATTTTCCGCTATTAGTTTTTAAGGAATAGTATTTTTTGTAATCCAGACACACATGTAAGTCAATGTTAAGTGTAGGTTCACATCAAAACACCCTTTACTTCTTTACCATGTGATAGTTTTTACCTGCGGGTGCGTCCGCATACTTATTTCTAAATAATCGATGCGGAAATGCTATGTATGCTAAATATAGCTTGTGAACTAGAATAACACAGAAAGTTTGTGTGATTCTAGTTCACAAGCTATATTTAGGTATGCTGAATTTCAGCAATTTGAGTCATTAGTTTTTTTATGTTCAGAAGTAAAAAATAAGCAACCTTAAAAAAACTCGCCTTTTTATAATATAAGACTTATATACTCGTATGATTGATACCGCATGGGTACTGTTAATCGTTCCAAACAATATTTTTTTAGAAATAGCAATATGCTTTGACCTTACACTTAGAACTACATCACTTGTATGAACAAACCCTTGGACGACGAAAGATGACAAAAATGACACCAGCAACGTACCTGTAACAAAATAGAATGTATTAGAGTATAAAGTTTTCTCATATAAACGGCACTGCACACTAGTTATGTATCGAGTGTAAATACTTGAACATTCGCAAATGCAAATACGAATATTGTTAAGCTGTTGCATAGATTTTATCGCGGTCTTTGAGCGCGGCGAACGAATTAAGAAATTCCGTAACGAAAAAACCTAACATCCCCCACTCCGCCTACCATATAGCGCGGCTGAGCGTTCACTTAACGTGTATGTATATGGTACGACAGTACGAAGCTCACACCGATCGAGACGAGTTGCTTAGAAATCGGACGAACTTGAACTAATATCAAAGTTTTTAATTTTTTCGGTTTTTGGTGCATAGGGCCAAAGTATGTAGATTTTGCGACTTGGTTTTGGTCGGCAAACTGCAGTTTGAATTAATTTCTATTTGGCGACGTTTTTTGAAATATCTAAAAACAAGCGGAAATGTGGGAGAACACTCACCTTATATAGAGAACAATGATACTCGATTTATTATACACAATTATTATTAAATAAACGCAATAAGTTATACCTTTAATGCGATTTCTTTACTAAATATCTAAATGAATAAATAAGTTTCAAAATTATCTGATCTATTAATAACAAACTGTTTTTTAGTATCAAGCTGTCGTAGTTTAACTACGGAGGCACCACCTCCACACCTTTTTATATAGGTAATGAAATCTGCCATGGATGCCACTTCCCGCGGGGGCGATGAAGTTATTATGTCGGACATTTCTGCGATATAATACATTTGCAGGAAGATAGGTAATCTTCCTGCTCTATATGATCGGTTGCTCCAGGTCATTAACTTAATTAAAACCAGAAGAGATCGTCCCCTACTTCTATAACTGATACTTAATTTAGCCTCAAAATAAAAACAGTAACAGTTGAGGTAAGGGATACATGAATCTTTCAAACTTTTTTTTTAATAGTTTGACCTAACGATAAGGCATTTGCAACACCAGAGGAGTCACGAATGCATCGCCGGCTTTGAAGGAGAGCTCTTTTTACACCTTTCTTGAAGAACTCCATGTCATAGCGCCCCGGGAATACTTCGGGAGGAACTTTATCTTCAAATGGCAACACATTTTAGGCGGCAGTAGTTTAGACTCTTGCCACATCTGGAGCTAATTATTTATACTTTTCATTAAAAGACATCGAAGTTTTAGTGCGAGTTTATTGCGTTTCCTCAAATCACCGGATATGTTTTCGCCTACATATTGCAATGTAAATGGCAAATACGACGATCGTTCTTAAAGACATGTAGTAATTTCGTACTAAGGGCACTTTGATTGCTTGCTGTACAATAAGACAACATACCGTTAAATTACTGAGAGTTGTGATGATATATGAGGTATAGGGTGTCCGCGGCACACTTTAATATGAGTCGACCATCATAATCCTCGGGAGTAGTAACGCATCTGTGATTGACTTCAGACTCTCTCATGTTGTCTTCTCATGTTCTGTATGAAGTTGATTAAAGTGGCAGTGACCAATTACAATCAGGTAGACTGCATGCTCGTTTGATATTTCAATCAAATAAAAAAAAAATCGTCAATTTCAGAAATATGACAGTTGTCCTTTAATCAAGTGTTGTAGATTTTTTTTGTAGCTGGTGTATTTCAAACAGTTTCCGCCATGACGTTGTATTTTGAATATGTTTACATATGTTTCATATACATATACACATACTGTTTGAAGAGCAGTGATAGCCTAATGGTTGAAACTTGCCCTCTCGATCGGGAGGTCCGAGGTTCAAACCCAGGCACGCACCAATGATTTATGTGCATATTAGAAATTAATTATCACTGCTTTTCGGTGAAGGAAAACATCGTGAGGAAACCTACACACCCGAGAGTTCTTAAAAAAAAAAAAAAGTTCTCGGAGGTGTGTGAAGTCCACCAATTCGCAATTGGCCAGCGCGGTGGACTATGGCCTAAACTCTCTCATTCTGGGAGAAGACCCGTGCCCAGCAGTGGGCCAATAATGGGTTGATGCACATACACATAGGTTTGGAATATGCCCACGTTCGCCAAAGCATGCAACCGCCCGCATAAATATGCCGAGATGTGACACGCATGCAAATCGCGAATATCTAAGACAATGCAGCAGTCGTCACGTCTGACGCAACCGTAGGCGCAAACGAAATTAATAAGCCACGGACGTGGTATGTGTAACTTGGGTCGATGGATACTGGAAAACAAATTGGCGTTTCTATTTGCATCTAGGTTTATATAAGAGTGAGTGAGAAATACGATACCGGTTGGTTTTGGTCTTTTTGACTATTTTCGGGACCTCTTTGCGAGAGCCATTAGGAATCCTACAATCTATATTATCCTTATTTACAAAACTAACATGTAAGATTTTTTTTAAATATCCTTGTGCATGTCTATGTAACGAATACGCATATATTTATAAACAAATGGCTACAAGTAAAATAAAAAAACACTAGAAAATATTTAGAACAATCTATCCTCTTTTGCGCAGCCAACAATCTTATCTTCATATTTTTTTATCTGACAAATATCATACAGAACATGGGTATCATCTGAAGTAAATCACAGATGCGTTCCTACTCCTGATGACTATGATGGTCGCCTCATGTGAAAGTGTGCCCGCAACCACACCCTTCTATCGAAACGCAAGAAATACTTCACGCTAAAAATAGGTGTGGCGGTGGTACTTCCCCGGTCGAACTACACTGGTTCCTTGAATCGATTAATTAAATCGATTAAATTACCAATTAAATCGATTCGCTTATATCTCTTACAATTCGCTTGATTCGCTTGTAATAAAACAAAGCCCTTACATTAGAAAGACAGTTGCACAACATACAAAGACAGTAACTATTTGGCAAGTCATAATTGCTTCTAAAGAGATATCCGTATCGTTATTTGAATAACTGGTTAATATTTATATTAGGCTTTGTATGAAGATGTTGACACAGACGTATGTAGGTGTAGGTCGGCTACTATCCTAACAATGGACGCGTAAGCCTGTAACTGATTGATGAAGTGATATTAACCTAATAACTATATAATAATGATATAACTATATAATATGATATAGTAGCAGTGATAGCCTAATGGTTGAAACTTGCCCTCTCGATCGGGAGGTCCGAGGTTCAAGCCCAGGCACGCACCACTGATTTATGTGCGTATTAGAATTTATTATCACTGCTTTTCGGCGAAGGAAAACTTCGTGAGGAAACCTACACACCCGAGAGTTCTTTAAAAAAAAAAAAGTTCTCGGAGGTGTGTGAAGTCCACCAATTCGCACTTGGCCAGCGCGGTGGACTATGGCCTAAAAACTCTCTCATTCTGAGAGAAGACCCGTGCCCAGCAGTGGGCCAATAATGGGTTGATAAGATAAGAAAAGAACTATATAATAATACGTGAAGCAAAAACTTGTGATCCGTTTCTAAGATAGTTGCCGCAGACCGAGGAGTATGAAATTACGCACGGTTATAGTTGATGTAGAGAAGGATTACGCAATGACTTTTTTTCAAAATAATGCATAAAACATACATGTAATCAACTAAAAACAAATTACACACACTTCCTTGCATTTGACACAAACACAAAATAAACGAAATAGAAAATTCAATGTCTTACTATGAAAACACACAACGTCATTTGTCTTTGTCTAAATACTCGCTATTGCTTTTAAATGCAGTTTAGCTAGTTAAACCTTTACCTTTAACGGGTGCGTTCAAATAACTTGAAAATTATTACAATTTTTACTTTGGACAATATGAAGTTTAGTTTTTTTAATTTAAATTACGGTCGAATTTCGACCGTTGCAACGGGTAGCTAGTAATAATATAATCGTTGTGCAAATAACTATCAACTGGATATAAAATCTTGCAAATAACAAATGCAAGAGATTCGTTAAACCTATTAGATTGGAGGTAGTACATATATGGTCCGGTCGGGAAGTCCTGAGTTCTTGCACCTCGGTGAAAGTTGTGCCTTGATTTAGCTACTGATATTCCTATAGAAGACCATATACCTAGTAACGCTTTTGACGGCAATCGTGGCACAGCGGTTACCATACCGGTCTGACGCGCCATTGCGCGTCAGACCGGTATGTACCGCTGTTCCGAGTTCGATTCCCGGCCAGACAGGTATCTGAATGATGAGTTTAGATTCATGTTCTGGGTCTTTGTGTTTGTGTATTCGTCTTGTGTGTGTCCATGGTACCCACGACACAGAAGAAAATCCTAGTGTGGGGCTATGAGTTTAGAAAGCGTGTTTAGAGCGTGTTTTAAGGGTGATTTCTTAAATTAATGCTTGCAGGGCTCATTTGCTTAGCGCTAAAACTTAACATTAAGCATTAACAAATGTAGGTTCGATCTTATATAGCCACGAAATTTCATTGCAAACTGAAACGAACTTTGCCTGTAGTCATTTTCTCAGCGCCGACTCTTGAAGCACCAAACGAATTTCTTTTGGTCCTGAGTGTTGAGGCCTCATGTTAGAATTCAATTTGTAAATACGCTTTGTGTAAGTAAATACAGCACCTTACCTTACCTTACCAAATACAGCAGAACTAAAGGGTTTCGGGCCATGAAATACGAATTTGTAATTAGACACACCTCATAGAAGCTTATTGTAGTTAGTACGAGTACCAATCTTGTACCAAACATTACGCTAATGTTACGACCGTAATATCACTTTCTTGCGAAACAGCCTGAAGGCAGCAATTTAAGAATGATTTAAGCATGATCTGTTTGCAAAAACTCATTGCATGTATGCAGTGATCCAGTTTAGATGGGTATTGGGTATTGCAGTCGGTGATGAAATGTACTCGCAAAACTTGATAGGGTTGTCAATATATCTTAATGTAGTTTTAGTGCTGACAGTCAGCTCTGCGGACGTTACACAACAGCTTAGATATAACTTTAGGCAGAAAAGCGTCGTATGATGTATGCGTTACATAGCGCCACCTCTTCTATTCTAACAGATGTTATAGAAGACAACTAAGTGACATAGTTCAATTGTTGAGCATCTTATGTAACATCAACATCCTAGGATGATCACATTAGATGTAGATGTTGCGTCTTGTCCACGGCTGGGAATAAGCCCAGCCGTGAACGAAAGGGGCTAATGGATGACAACAGAAATAGATGTGAAAATAGTGCTGTCATACATCAATGTATGTGACACGATCACAAAAGTTCTTTAAATTGATTACTCAAATAAATAATACCAGCCCTACTTTATGCAGATAACGGTTCGTCAAATATTCGAATACTTTATAGATGTCTAACTCTATTGAACGATAAATTAGCAAGATTGATGATGCTGCTTACTGATGACCTTTAAAGAGCAAACTAGATTAAAAGTTAAACAAAGTGAGCCAACCAAAAAGTTAATTGTTTAAGATTGATTGAACGTCTAAGAAATATACTGGTATTTTTTCATTTACTTTTAAATTAGAGCTTGTTTGCAACTAGCTCTAATTTTAGTGCGTCGAGAATTTCAAAATATCTTTACATCATTTTTATTTCATATGGTGGAGCGGTCACAATTTCGGTCTGAGATGCACTGAGTTCGGTTTTCGATCCCTTATCCGATCTCCGATTGTAAAAAGTGTAACACGGCTAGCATTATTAAAGGACATAGCGATGGGAGTTTTAGAAACAACAGCATTCTAATCTATTGTTTCGAATAAACCATTACATATAAACAGCTACGATTTTTCTATTTCTATATTGTGACCACGTGATAATAATATAACGATTTGAATATTAATTTTCATACATTGTTTTAGATTTCTATGACGAAAACGAGTGTAGATTGTCAACTTGGCTAAGCTCTGCATCTGAATTATGAGTTTAGGTTTCTGTCCCAGGTGAGTGAGTGTTTATGTATGCGTTTTTAGTGAGTCATTGGCACAAAAAACATCGAGGAAAATCATAGGAACTACGATTTTATAAAGCGTCACATATTATTTACTTATCTGATAACGGCTGCTTTGGCCGAATGTGTCATACAAACTTACTCTTCAGTATCAGCAAGCACGCCCTTGGGTACCTTAAAAATAGCTTTTATAGTCGGTCGTTAAATAAATATTGGCCGAAATATTTATAACTCTCTTACATTTAAATTCTAACCATTTATTCAAGATTTACATTTAATAGGCGTTATAATTTCAGTCATATTAAGCGATGGAGAAATAGCTACGTTTAACATTAGGTTAACATTAACGAGGTCCATAAAATGCAAATGGCACACGAATTAGCGCTACTCCATTACTACGTGATAACTATTACCTAAGTACAGTTACACTGCATGCTAAGTACTTGCGAATCCATGGTAGGCTCTTACTGATTGCGCAATGGACTATATTCTACGCGATTGTGACACCAGACGTGACATGGTATGACACCATTATATGCTAATAGTGATATGGTTGATTGGAGGGAGTTCTATAATTGCTTTTACGCTTACTACACTACCGAATGTGTATGGTCCTATCGAGGAAGCGTGGTTGGCTTATCTACACACAAGACGAACCCCGCAGTTTCCCCCGCTTTAAATAAAATCGATGTATCTGCCTATCTGTCCCGTGGGAATAAAATATTTTCCCACAGTAAAAAGTAGCCTGCCTATACGTTAATCCAGAGTGTCAGCAAATTCCCTACCAAATTATATAAAAATAGCTCCAGTCGTTTAGACGTGAAGAAGTAACAAACATAGACACTCACAAACATTCGCCTTTACAATATTAGTATGACTTCTACTGTAAAATAGTTCTTCAAGCTCGGTAGAAAGACGAGTTTGCCGGCTGGATTTCATTTGAGACCATCATATTAGATCTCGGGAGCATCTGTCATTGACCTTACATAGAATCCCTGTTATTTATGCAGTTGGTTACTAATGTCCATGGGTGGTAGTGACCACTTACCATATACCACCTAACACTCACCACCTGCATACATGCTCGATATAAGAGAAATCACTGGCATATATAGGTGGTATCAAGGTGGTACCAGAGTAGTTCGACCGGGGAAGTACCACCACCTCACCTATTTCTAGCGTGAAGCATTTCTTGCGTTTCGACGGAAGGGTGTGGTTGCCGACACACTTTTATATGAGGCAGAAAATTGACGGAAACTTAAGGATAATTTGAATTAATAAATATAACAATGCACGTGCCGGAGTGGGCACCTTACTGGTCAAACACGCAGCGGGTTCCGGGTTCGGTCCCCGGATAGACACACAACCCTTATAATGAATGTGGATTTCTGTTCTGTGAATGAGTGTGGGTCTGTGTATTTGTGTTTTCGTCATTATGTTTCTAAGGTACCCACGACATCGGGGTAAATCGTACATACAAGTATAGAAAGAGTTATGAATAAATATACGGAGTTACATTATCAAAATTACAATAATAATAATAATCTCTTTATTTGTGAATACAGGTTTGTAAGATTTAGATGTTTTACAAGGAAAGTGCTCTATATTCAGCCCAATATGGGCATACAAATATTGATAATTATGTCACCGTGTCAAATCATTATATAAATCAATAAATAAGAACTTCAATTAAACAATAAAAATATATACTTCATTTTACACAAAAACAATGAAATAACAATAGCCTTTTGGGACATGTGGTCTATTATCAAACCTTATCAAAGTGTTATACAACATTATACAATAGCACAGGGTGTCAATTCTCACGCTGTTAGCGGTTCCGAAGGTGGCTGCGAGGTCGCTTGTCAATGTCGATTATTGTTAGGATAGTATGGAAGGCACTTTTATATTCAATTAAACATTATTTAGTTAATATTACATGACAAGACAGTAGTCATTATTCGTGGGAACGGAACGTTGTCAAATATAGACACGATATATCCGATTAGGCAGGTAATGCACAGTGAATTAACATTTGACCTAGGTTCAAAGCCGGTTATATCGCACAAATAAAACAACAAAGTTATTTTCTGTTTCATCGAGACAAGTCAATGGGTTCTTTTATAAGACGGCGTGAAATGTGTCCATTGACTTGTCATAAAATACAAAAGAGTAGCTTATTCTCGTGGCTTTGCTCGCTCATCTGTACCACAGTAAAGTATCATATGCGTTAATCTTGACCATCAAATGTCTGTGCTCCAATTTTAGCTAAATTCGACTAGTAATTTTCCTTGACAGAGCTAAAAGACATAATATTAGCGAAATATAAAAAAATATTTCTAGAAACATTATATGGATCAAATATTATATGGACCAAATCCCAAAATAAAAATGTTATTTTACTAATAGATCCTCGTCGGGGAGCCATTGCGATGATTCGTAGTTTTTCCACCGATCACCATCTGACCAACGTATATACCACAACACGCCGCACTACGCTAAAACCTTACCCTTTCGTACAAACTACAATACGCTGAAACCATGGTCTCTTACGAGCATGCCAGGCGCGATAACAATAATGAAACCTTCATTAGAATAAGACACTAGACGTATTCTAGCAGTGGAATTCTAAAAGTTATTTGATGGATACATTGGCAGGTCTATATACATACTTCGTGAAGATTCGCGCTGCAATCACAACTATCCGCTGCGAATACATCCATAGTCCTCCAGTAGTCCTCTCACAAATCACTACTGTAACACTAGAAGGGCCTTTGCTGCCATGTGTGACCTCGATGTGTCAGTAACCAGTCCTGTTTGTGTCCGACCAATCACTCGAGTGTTACATATGAAGTGTGCGCTATGATTTCATGTTAATCACTTGGTCGCGTATTGTGTAGAGGTCGGCTTAAGGCTGCATACATTTAATACCTTTTTTTCTTTAACTAGTTATATCAGAACAAAAAATGTTAGAAATCAATTAATGGATTTAACAATTACAGCAAAATCAATGTTGTCGCAAGTCAGCTTGGAGAACAATAGGGCAAATACTTGAAGTCGATGGAGTACATATTTAAAAATTAAATACGAGTATATACTTCTTATATATCCGATCTCGTTTAGAAATATTTTCTACTATTTTTCTATTATATCTCAAATTTTAACATTTAAAATATATATTTTAACTCATTTCCATCAAAAGATTAGTAGTCATGTACAAATGCAAATAAATAAATAACAAGTAAAAAATCGAGTTCAAAGAAGTACTGACACAAAAAATATAAAAACTCAATTCGCCTCTCCACTTACGTCTATCATATACATAACATAACATCATAACAATATCATATGACACAATAGATGTCATAAGATGGTGCTAATTGGCATGCGTTTGACCGCAGCTTCCTCTAACATGAACTGACTTATATGATGTGTCAAGGTTTCAAATATCACACAAAAATATGAGGATAGCTTTACGCCTTGACTGTACCTATACATTGTTGGTAACTAAAATTTAGGGAGTTGTAATTTTGAGATAAAATTGACACCTAGGCATATATTGTTAAAGGACAGTCACGCTCTCCAAGAGATGAGCCAGTAAGGGGCGCCGCGCTAGGGGGCACCGGTGCGTTCCGCTGGAGATCCCGGGGTCCCCTGCTAGCGCAGAGAAAGGCCACCGAGGAGGTTTTAGTGGGTAAAAATCCCACGTAAACCGAAGTCTCTCCCAAGGTTTCAGTGTATCTTTTGAAGGTTTCCTCCCCGTCACAAAAAAACGGTAAAAAAAAAACCTTCAAAAGATACCCGACGCCGTGGGAGCGACGCAGGGTTATGTGGGATTTTTACCGCACTAAAACCCGCCCGGTGGCCGTCTTCGGCGCTACAAAGAGCACTCTGGGATCGCCTGGTTGGACGGTTCAAGCTCCCACTCTAGCCGCCCGCAAACCCGGAAGCCCCTTTTAGTCTTTCGCCTCTTACGACAGGCTGGGGATACCGTAGCCCTATTCTGATCCCGGAACTACAGGGACGTGTTTTAAGATACATAATAAACTCATATTTCAATTTAACAAATAAAAATCTAGACACGTAATTCTAAATTGCCCTAGGACCCATTATTTCCACCAAATCTTGCAATTTACAGACATTGACGAGAAACAAACATCGATCTGAGATAGGCGAGACCGCCCACTTAATGATAACGGAAAATGAATAAATGAATGGCTATGAAAGGTCGACCACTTTCGAAGCGCCGCGAGAATCTCGTTGAACAATGAAACAAGGTGTGATTATGTAAAGGCAATGCTAGTTAATGCTTATGGTAATAGGAGATCCATGCCTGTTTTATCCGGTTGAAGTAGCAAACGAGCATGCACTTATTAATTTACGGTGGTAGAAACAGTCTAGTTCGACTGGGGAAGTACTACCACCACACATATTTCTAACGTGAAGCATTTCTTGCGTTTCGATGGAAGGGTGGTTGCCGGCACACTATTGTGTGAGGCGACCATCATAGTCCTCGGGAGTGGCAACGCATCTGTGATTGACTGTAGATAGAACCCATGTTCCATATGAAGTTGCTTACAGATGTCCATGGGCGGCAGTGACCACTTACCATCAGGTGGACTGCATGTTCGTTTGCCATTTCAATGAGTTTAAAAAATCAGTTCACCTGATAGTAAGGCAGTGCCTCCCATGGACATCTGTAAACTATTTGATACAGAACAGGGGTTCTATCTACAGTAAATGATGTGTTGTTACTCCCGAGGTCTAAGATAGTCGCCTATTATAAAAGTGAGCAACCACATTCTTACCACCTTAGAACTGCTTCATGCTAGAAATAAGTATGGCAATAGTACTTTTCTGGTCGAAATGCACTGGTTATACCACCTCAAGTTCATCATAGCCATCTGTGGAATAGTAACTGTATGATTTTTTTTTTGATCTGACTAAAGTAGCAAACGAGCATGCAATCCACATGATGGTAAGTAGTCACTGCCGCCCCTGGATATCTGGAGTCAACCTCATACATAACATGGGTTCCATCTCAAGTCAATCACGGATGCGCTGCTACTCCCGAGGACTATGTCATGTGAAAGTGTGCCGACAACCACACCCTTTCATCGAAGCGCAAGAAATGCTTCACGCTAGAAATAGGTTTGGCGGTGGTACTTCCCCGGTCGAACTACACAGGTTCTACCATTGATGGCAGTCTTCCAAAATATTGGATGCTTAGATCCGATAAAGGAACAATTTAAAATCCTGGGTACTACCGGTTAAAATTGCAGATGAATCTAATATATAAAATTCTCATGTCACAGTTTTTGTTGCCATACTCCTCCGAAACGGCTTGACCGATTTTTACCAAATTTTATATGCTTATTCAGTAGGTCTGAGAATCGGCCAAAATCTATTTTTCATACCCCTTAAGGGTTGTCCACCCTTAACATTTTTTTTATTTTTCATATGGCAAAACAACGTTTGTCGGGACAGCTAGTAAATATATAAATACCTGCCCTCGTAAAGGATTGCCTGACGATCGGTCAGCCCTTACACTTTTCATTTATCAAGTTAGGGGTCTCGTATCACCACACAATAATATATAGTAATCCAAACATTGTATTGTGATTGACCGTACAGTGAATTTAATTATGTTTATGTAAAAAACGTGAATTTTTGAATTTTGCATTTGAAGGCGGCAAAACCGTGGTTCTTGGTTTGATTCCAAAAACACATCCGCCATATCTCCTCGTCAACCCATTAGTGTCCCACTGCTGGGCTGCTGCTTCTCTCGGAATGGGAGAAATGCGCACTTCTGCTAAGGCCTTTAAACATTGGTCGTATAAGCTGCTTTAACGCATAACGCAAATAGCTATCACAAGTGCTTTTTTTTTGAAAACTTACAGCTAGAGAAGCTAATTACTAAATTTTCACGTATATGTATACATACAATTATATAATATAAGAAATATAGAAGAACATAACCGGCAGAAACACGAAGTAACAAAAACAAAAGATAGGGTTTACAGTTCAAGGTATGTACATGTAAAAATATTACATCCAGAAAGGCTATGAAAAATTATTAACAAAAATATGAATAGAATAGAGATGATAGAGATTATGAATAGATAATTACAGAATTTACATGGTATCATCTGATGTGCATTAGATTTTTTTATCATATTACTTATGTTACTGTTAAGGAAAACCGCAAACTAAAATGTAATCTGACGTAATAATCGATAAGTAATTCTTCGTAACTTTAATCTCGCTGTAAAAAATATACTTACGTAAGTTTATTATTGATGTGCATTACTGTAAGTTAAATTTCTACGGATGATGTTTTCCTTCAGGCATGTCAAAATTACAGCGTTTTTTATTAAATAATGCAAACTTTGGCTCAATTATATATATCAAATATATTATCATAAATGACATCTTTTTAATTCATTTAATTATAATAAGCTTTTTAAAGCCCACTGGACATAGGCCTCCCCTAAATGGCACCACTTCAACCGGTCCTGTCCTTCTAAATCAAGCGTTATCTACCTAAGTAATAATTAGTAAACTTAAGAAGTATTTACCCTGCTAAGAACAACTAATAATAAGAGCAGCTAATTGGCATGTTAAATTAAGTCTCCGTTATAAGCCTTACTAAAACTAAACGAAACAGGAAGCCTTTGCACGGTCGATAACAAAGTTTACCTTGAGCACTAAGTTAGCACCTTGTTTAATCAATCCTTATGGTAACGCAGATCTACTTTTTTACACACATTAAAATCAAGAATAAAAATAGCGATCCAAGGAGTGGCGCTTTGAAAACTAGATCATTACTCTATTTACCATATAAGGCCAGTGGTTTTGCTTCCACTAATGGATTGGTGCTGACCGCCGGGCAATGTGGCCCGCGAGCGTGGCCACTGACTCATCGGACTAAATGCTACATTATATAATATCATTATTGTATCACGGAAATGTCAAGGAAGTAATAAACAGCTTAATGTTTCGCTGTGAACTATTTAAGAGCATCAAATAATAATGAATACCTACGATACCGTCTGCATTGTTGTCAACACCAATAATATGAATCTGTAGTGGATACTCTAGTATCAATTTTTGTTCCAACTATAGCACTTTTTTTAAAACACACACGCTTTCTACACTCATGGCCTCTACAATAAGATTTTCTCCTGTGTCATAGGTACCATGGATACACACAAGACGAATACACAAACACCCAGACCCAGAACGGGCATCTAAACTCATCCAGATACCTGTCTGGCCGGGAATCGAACCCGGGGCCCATTGCGCAGTCATTGTCAGACCGGTATGGTAACCGCTCCGTCATGTATGTCTTCAACACACTTTAAATGTCATAGTTATAATTAAAATGACTAGAACTGCTTATAGACGAATAATAGAGTTAGAGTATTAAATATGTACTTACTATACAGAGACCCAAATCTATTGTAATACCTTTTTTTTTTTTTTTTTTAAGTGGGTAATCCTCATGGATACCCAGCCACCCGGGGCGGCAGCTGGGTTATGCCGGACTCTTACCGGCTAAACCCCCACTGTGTTTTCTCCTCGCACCGTACGGCGGGAACACGGGTAAGCTTTCGCAGTCATCCGCAAACCCGCCGGTGCCTGGCCGCTCCCGCAGCCCCTCCTCGCGTGGAGCATAAAGCTTCCCTCCAACAGCAAGGCGCGCCAGAAAACACAAAGGCGCGCCTTACCTCCAAGGCCCCATCCGCAGGGTGACGGTCCAACCGTAATACTATTGTAATAATATTGTAATACCTACCTAACAGCATAATTCTTAGAACTACTCGCACTAATCTGCTACTACTCTATCAGCAATATCTCAATATGGAGAAGATTATTATAATATGATGTTATTAAAATGAGTTTGTTTGAGAATAAAAGCCATTTTGAATTTGAATACAACGCTAATATAGAAAGTTACTCATACCGTGACTTATTAACTGCATAACAATTACTCAAATAGTAAGTGTAAACTCCAAACAGTAAGACTTATTTTTGTATTGTACCCTTTAGACGATTCATGTGAGATATATTTATAAGTATACTCCCTGAGATTTACTTTGCGAAGCCAAATTATGAGGAGAAGCGACATCTTCCGTCATATCATATGCGGCGTCCTATATGGGCAGGTTGTCATGTGTGATTAATAATTAATATTCCATAACATTTCCTTCTTTGTATGAATCGTTTTTATGATTTCACTTTAATTAATTGGCTCTCTCGTCAACCCATTATTGTCCCACTGCTGGGCACGGGTCTTCTCTCAGAATGAGAGAGTTTAGGCCATAGTCCACCGCGCTGGCCAAGTGCGAATTGGTGGACTTCACACACCTCCGAGAACTTTTTTTTTTTTTTATAGAACTCTCGGGTGTGCAGGTTTCCTCACGATGTTTTCCTTCACCGAATTCATTAATTGGCTAGTAGTAATTATTACATTACATATACATACCAATTCGCACTTGGCCAGCGCGGTGGACTATGGCCTAATACTATCTCATGAGAGAAGACTCGTGCCCAGCAGTGGGACAATAATGGGTTGACGACGATATACATACTGAACAATAGGTAGCTAATATATGTATATCTTATTTTCTGTTAGAAGTAGCATACAATGTACCTAATAGTTAGTGACCACTGAGAATTAAGTTAGAATATCTTGCATATCTAAACATGTCCCGATTTACTTACTGTTAATGCATAAAAATATAATCTAAAGTTATTGTAGATGATTATGTATTGATAAAAATGGAAAGTAGGTGTAGAAGAAATTATCCTCTTTTAAGTCCTATTTTAAGCGTAACCCAACTTCAAATACACTTACATTACACCTGCTTTATATTCCTAAACAATAGCATAAAAAGTTAAGTGGCTCCATTTCTCAAACCACAGACAGAAACAAAACGGTCAGAGACCATTTCTCGACCCCTATACTTATTGGCTCGTCGGACAATCAACAAAACACTATAATTTTTGTAAATCACACTACTAGAGGTGCAACCGCGCAGTCGTGACGGAGATTGTAATGACGAATGGGTTGATAGGGTCTTCATCCTGTGTAGTTTTATATAGTTTTTATAAGCCTTTGTTGATTTTGTTGAACCCTTTTGTTAAATCGACTCCGAAAGCATCGTCACATCTTCTTCAGTGACATACACCGTTATATTTTGACTTGAAGAGCATAATACGGTAAACACACTTTTTTTTATCAGACTGAAGTTGCATTGGTGCCCACTTCCGAACAGAAGCAGATCTATGTCACAGCTCATCGATTACGTGAATGATTGCACTAGATCGAGTTTGCGTAATTTGTCAGTAATGAGCTTCTAAACATTCAGCAAGGTAGAACGGGTATGGTTTGACTGGAGAGGTATCACCGTCACGTCTGTTTCTAGCGTTTTATCTGACTGAAAAAGCAAACGAGCATGCAGTCCACTCAGTGATAGTGCTCACTGCCGCTCATGGACATCTGTAACCAACTTCATACAGAACAAGGGAACATCTGAAGTCAATCACAGATGTGTTGCTACTCCCGAGGACTATGATGGTCGCCTCATGTGAAAATGTGCCGGCAACCACACCCTTCTATCGAAACGCAAGAAATGCTTCACGCTAGAAATAGGTGTGGCGGTGGTACTTCCCCGAGCGAACTACACTGGTTCTACCACCTTGAAAAAACTTAGCAGCGAATTTACAACTCGGTCCTCAGAGGTACCAATGTATGTGGCTCAACTCAGTTAAAACTCTAATTTTATCTGGGATCCATATGACTAAGGACAATAGAGCAGTGGACTATGAGATTATCTATAATGTAAACATATGAAAACATTTTTGAAAAAAACGTATTCTTTTTCATCAGTTAAGCAGTGGAAAATAAGATTTTCTCGATAATAAAACTGATGAATCATTAAAAAAACATATTCTCTTCATCAGTGCGCACAGATTGACCATGGCCAATGTGGTTATGGTAGAAAAACGACAAATCGCCGGCAAAAACGACAAACGGTAATTGCAGGTCGGGGACCTAGCTGGCTTGTACCGCGTTCACCAACAAATAAAATAGACTCCTAAACCGACTTCACTAGCACTAATTTGTTGTTTCTATATTGTGCTAGTGAAGTAGCAAACAGTAATGTAACTAATGGTATAGTCACTGCCGCCCGGGCATGTCGGTGAGCACCGACTTTGATAGAACAAGGATTCTATCGGAAGTCAATCGCTGGTGCGTTGCTACTTTTTAGGACAAAGATGGTCGCATGAAACAAAATTGAGCCGGCAACCAGACACTGCCACCGTAACGCAAAAACTACTTCGCGCTAGAAACTAGAAAGAAACTAAGAAACTCCAGTCGGACCATATACGTTTGGGTGCTAACCCATTATTGTCACACGGCTGGGCAAGGGTCTTCTCATAGAATGAGAGAATTTTAGCCCAAACTCCACCGCGCTGACCACGTGCGAATTGGTGGACTTCTTACACCTCCGTTAATTTTTTTTTAAAGAACTCTCGGGTGTGTAGGTTTCCTCGCGATGTTTTCCTTCACCGAAAAGCAGTGATAATTAATTTCTAATACGCACATAATTTACAAAAATCAGTGATGCGTGGATTTGAACCTCGGACCGACCGACAGGACAAGTATCAACCATTAGGTTATGACCGCTCTTACATGCGTTTTACCATGTTGCAAATTTGTTATTACTCTTAGCTTTATCGTTTATCATGAAGACAGTTTTCCCATTTAATATACGTATTTTAATTCGTGTAAGGGCAGTCCTAAGCAATATCACTTACACGTTAGGACTCTATTTTACTTCGTCAAGTAATCCCACCTTGCTATAAATGCATTATCATCGTAGCACAACAGTTTACAGTTTACAGTTTCTGATTTTCTGATATAATGCATTGCGGTGTCTAGTCAAACTGTAATTTCTTAACATTGATAATTTATTTTAGTATTGGCTTTTTCTATTTGTTCCCAACCTTTCTCTTATATAGAATTTTAAAGTAAAGCAATGGACTACTACATTTTCTCTGTAACATACATTTTATTTATTTATTTAAAAATAAATTCTTCTTCCTTTCTTTCTTTCTTTCCTTCTTTCGTTCTTTCTTTCTTTATTTCTTTCTAACCCCCAGATCATGTCCTAACTCAAGTTAGTCGCAGATATGTTGGCAAAAGACTGAGTTGAAGTGCTTTCTCATTTACCATTCTCCAGACCAGAACTCTACAGTGCTTATACTGCTATTATTAGAAAGTTTTGTTGTTAGAGTCGAAGAAGGAAATGGGATTTACCACCTTCAAAAAACAAAAGGCATATATTATCAACATGGGTATATGAAATGAAATGTCTTTATTTTGTATAGGCCTACGGGGGCTCTTACAAATTGTCAGTTACAATTTTTTTCTTACACTACCACCGGATCGGAATACGACCTCAACTGAGAAGATCCGGCAAGAAACCAGCGGGTTTGTCTTTTTTCTTATTTATATCCATTTTTTACATAATTATAATCATGTTTTTTTACATGGTAATGAAAGTTAGCTCCAACATTATTGCATTAATGAAAAAGTATCTTAACAAAACCAAATAATTATAACATTTAAACGACTGCATTATAAAATATCATCGCTCATTTAATGCACTGAGAATTGTTTTATAGCTAAATGTATGATTACGAAATACTCACTCTAAAAATAGATAAGCGTTAAATGGGTGTCGAATGACGAATGACATTAATTGTTATATAACGTTTCTATCTTAGAATGGAAGTGACTCGTCATCTAAGTGTTATACTATCATGTAAGTGTACGTATCTTTTCTGATGATACTGATACAATAGTTTACAACATGAAAATAATATTGCTGTCTAATGTTCGGGCCACACAAGAATATTCTCCAGTGTCGTGAGAGCCAAGGAAACGTGTAAAAATGATTGAAGAAACACCCAGACCCAAAAGAGACGTCTAAAATATTCTAGATTTGTCTGGCCGGGGATCAACCCGTATCGTTTAGACGGCGACTGCTCCGCCACGCTCCTTTGGTATAATTAATCTTATCAACTTTATGAAGGAAAAGTTTATGTTTATGTCTCTTTAAAACTACTAGACGAAATTGGCTCAAATTTGGCACACAGATCGTTTATGTTCTGGGTTAACATATAAAATACTCATTACCGTAGTAAACACGACTAAGCCTAAACCCTCTTCGAGCGAAAATAAGCTCAGAATCGTAAACTATTCATTTGATCGTGTGATGATCTTTATCCAAAGTTAATAACAACTTTGCTTAGATGCATGAACTCGCGAAGATGTTTTTTGGGATGGCGTAGCAACGCGCGCAGGGTACAGCTAGTACGTTATATAAAACTTTTGGTCAGTTACACTTAATCATTGTTATAACTAATTACATGTATTATTTTAGATGATATCACAGTTTTGCAATAAGTGCAAGACAAAGAGAAAGTCCTAACGAGAGCAATCATTGCGCTTTACCGTTTTGCTTTCTGCTCGTCTTGTGGTTAAAAACAGGAAATTACATTTATTAATAGCAATTTTTTGTAATTTAGAAAGGTAAGTTTTTTTACAAATAATTCTTTAATCGACGAAAGTTTTTGCGCTTCGGAGGGACGTAAAATGTAGTCGAATTATCGGTTAGTTTTGAATGTCTTAGGAATAAACAGTGTCGTATATATGAGAAATACATATCTTTGATAAGTTGATTATAATAATAAAATCACATATGCAGTTAAATGAATTTAAATATATACAACAATATTAATTATACCAGAAAGTAAGTAGGTAATATTTGCAAGACAGGAGAACGCATTTGGCGTATTGTGGCGATCCACCGCAACTCATCAAGATATAGCGCAACTAGTATTTCTGAAACACGCTATCGGAATATGCTCAATATAGAACATGTGTACAAGTTCCGATCCTGCATATATACAGAGACTAAAACCAAAATCAGCGGGAGATCTCCCTTTGCATCATAGCAATTCATGTGTACCGTTGTGTGTGAAGCCGTTGGAGCAATGGTAGCCTTTGGACGAGGATCCGCCTCAGAGACTCCCAAGCTGGGCAGTACTCAAGCGTGTGCTGTGCGGAATTCTCGTCGTGTCCGCAATGGGAGCAATGATAGCCTGGTTATATAATATAATAGGTTGTATAATATAATGGTTGAAACTTGCCCTCTCGATCCGGTTCAAACCCAGGCGCGCACCACTGATTTTTCTAAAATTATGTGCGTATTAGAAATTAATTATCACTGCTTTTCGGTGAAGGAAACCATCGTGAGGAAACCTACACACGCGAGAGTTCTTTAAAAAAGAAAATTCTCGGAGGTGTGTGAAGTCCACCAATTCGCACATGGCCAGCGCGGTGGACTATGGCCTATAGCTCTCTCATTCTGAGAGAAGACCCGTGGCCAGCAGAGGGACAATAACGTTGACGACTTTGTGTGTAAATGCCAGCTGATCTCAATACAAGGCGACCAAGTCAACCCTTGAAGTGGTATCATCTGTGTTTGACTTCAGTTTTCACTTTCCACTTTCAAAAAATAATGCATTCTGCTTTACACCAACATTGCCTATATTATACTTATTTACTTTGACTTAAACATTAATAATTTATAATTGAAAAATTTTAGTAAATAAATTGTAAATTTGGGTTATATATTATAATGTTTTCGAATTACAATTATATTAATAAAAAAAAAAGAAACTTCTTTAGATGTAATGAATATAATTAATTGGAAATTTAACGTAACAGCGTCAAAAATCCAATCCAACAAAATTTGTTTCGTGAAATAAAATGTTTTAATAATAATTATTAAATAACAATCAAGACATATTTTCTACACATTTTTGATAGATGCAAAGCTGAAAACGTAAAAAGGTATGACATTAAATAAACAGATTGAGCGCATGAAAGTAGCATTACAGTATACCGAGTAATATATAAATTTGAAAGGTTACATTACTCATAAGATAACAATAAGAGCGTGTGATCGGTTAGAAAGTTACCCTTTCAGGGAGAACTTTCGAAAGTGGTTTGGTATTTGAAAACACGATAGGGAAAGCCAAGAGATTTTACTTTAAATGCAACAGACTTTACAAATAGGTTTTAGAAGAATTATCCAAGTTGATAGTATATAGAAGCAACAGTTTTTATTATTATTTAAGACAAATTCCAAATGATTTATGTACGTTTTACATGTACATAAAACATTTGGAATTTGTCTTCACTACAAACATTACTATTTTTTATTAAACATTATACTAGGCTCGGAAGTCAAGGATCAACGGTTGGACATTGACAAAAGGTAGAAATTGGAGTTATATTATGACTATCATACGTTATATACTTTATTTTGATATTATTATCCTACTTGGCTTTACTTACATGAACGCTCACAACAACAATATCATCAACAACATCTTCTAACTACCTACAATAAAAAAAAAACGTACTACCGATTCTTGTTACTTCAACTAGAAGATTGTTCCACTTAACGGTAACAATGCTCATAATACGGCAACGCGAGCGGTTAGAAAGTGGTCGTCCTTGCAGTAAAAGCGTGGGGAAAGTGGTCACACCGGCACCAGCTGTACACAAACGCTTATTACTTTAAGCAGTTATATCATTGATGTTTGGCCTCTTATGTTGGGACCAATGATTTGAACCAATTTCAATCTTTTGGTATGAATAGTATGGACGTATTAGGAATTAATTAACTATAATACTCTTTAACTTCGCCGTTGCCGGTCCCAAGCCCGGATGAGAAAGAAGGAGGGTTTGCCCTGGAGGAGAACTACCCAGCTGTAAAACACTCAACGTCGAATATCGGGCGGCGCTCAAATATCCCGTACAAATTGGTTTCAATGGCCATGAGGACTTAAATCCCCTCAAAAAGATTGCCGTGGAAGGACCTGGGTGCCCACCACGATGTATAAGCCCAAGAAAAACCCCCGTTATGGAAAGTACACATGAAAGAGCAATCACGTTGGACGATCCGATTAACAACCGGCGCCGTTTGGTTATCGGGCCGAACGGTGTGAAATTGGCTACCGAAGCCTCTGCTGGGACGGGTCACCAGGTTCCAGCTAGCGGTAATGCTACTGGTGATTTCAGCAAAAAGATCTCAATCCGCGAACAACGGCGGATTGCCACCTGGAACATCCGTGGGGCACTTGATCCAGGAAAACTAGATATTGTGGAAAAAGAAGCGGAGTGTCACAAATTATCCTTGCTTGGTATAACAGAAACACATATAAGAGGACAAGGACACCGCAAAACCTCTAACGGAAACACCCTGTACTTGTCGGGTCCCTCGAATTCTAGCGCTAATGGCGTCGCTATTTGGGTACCACGCCAATTAAACAACCATGTCCTGGGTTATAACCCAGTATCAGATAGAATAATAACCATGAGACTTAACACACGTCCATGCATATTAAATTTTGTGGTAGTATATGCCCCCACAGCGTGCGCTAAAGACGAAGTGATAGAAGATTTCTACTCAAAACTTGAGACCGCGCTCTCCAAGATACCGAATCGTGAGATAACACTTTTGATCGGGGATTGGAATGCTAAGGTGGGCAACACAAGCGAAGACCATCATATCAGGACCACGGTTGGTAAGTACGGCTTTGGAGCCAGGAACGAAAGAGGTACCAGACTGTTAGAATTCTGCATCGACAAGAAACTGACCATATTGAACACCTGTTTTCAACACCACCCAAGACGCCTCTACACGTGGAAATCACCTGGTGATAAGTTCCGTAACCAGATCGATTACGTGATGATAAATAGTCGATGGAGGTCATCAGTTTCAAACGTAAAGACCTTTCCTGGCGCCGACTGCGGTTCTGATCACTGTATGCTCGTGGCCAATTTTGCCTTACGTCTCAAAGCAATTAAAAAAAGGGCACCAATGAGACCACGCACATTATCATCTTCGGAAGAATTAGAATTCCGTAACGAGCTAAACCTCGAAATTGCAAAAAAACCACCACCCGCAAACGCAAGTGCAAATGAACGTTGGATCCTCCTCATAGACCAAGTATGGACCACGATCGAGAAGATAACTAAAAACAATGCCTCGCAACTTGCCTGTAAAAAATCGTGGATATCCATTAACACCTGGAAAACAATAGAAGAACGCAAGAACTTACAATCGCAGGGACCACTTAATAAAGATAACCGCAATAAATACAAAGAGTTAAGCAGAAAGATCCAGCTGTACTGCCGTCGCGACAAAAACAACTTCGTAGAGCGAGTCTGTCAGGAAATAGAAGATCACGCAAATAGAATTCAGAGCTCTGACCTTTTTAAAAAGGTAAAGCTTCTCACGAAGCAATTCAAACCCAGATCATGGATTATTGAGAATGAAAATGGCACACCACTTCAGGATCTAGACGCAATTAGACGCAGGAGAGGTGGCGGAGTTACTGTGAGCAGCTTTATAGGCATTCAACACCATCTGAGCCAACACCATTGAAACCCTCATTTAACTGGGACGAACTTGATCTTGAACCTCCTATATTACGATCTGAGGTTAAAGCTGCAATTGCCGCACTTAAAGCCAAAAAAGGTCCAGGACTGGACCAGCTTACGGCGGAAATCATCAAGGCCATGGGTCCGCCAGGAGAAGAAAGCTTATACAAAATATGCGACAATATCTGGCAAACTGGCGAATGGCCAAGCGACTGGACAAAGTCCATCATACTACCACTGCATAAAAAAGGTTCTACGGCCAAATGTGACAACTACAGAACTCTGGCTCTCCTATCCCATGCTAGCAAAGTGATGCTACACATAATTAACAATAGGATACGATATTTCTTAGACTGGCAGATTCCACAGGAGCAGGCAGGCTTCGTCAAAGGTAAAGGAACTCGCGAACAAATTCTGAATGTTCGCCAGTTAATAGAAAAATCGTATGAGTTCAACATACCTGTCATCCTGTGCTTCATCGACTACAGTAAAGCCTTTGACTGCGTCGTATGGTCAGCTCTGTGGAAGGTGCTAGGGGAACTCGGAGTATCTAATCACCTAGTAGCTCTAATACAATCACTCTATCTAAGCAATCAGGGTATCATAAAGGTCGAAAAAGCTACTTCTAGACCCTTCAGCTTTGAAAAAGGTGTAAGGCAGGGCTGCATTCTCTCCCCCATTCTCTTTAACATCTATGGAGAATACATAATCAGCCGCACGTGTGAAAACTGGGAGGGTGGTGTCACAATCGGGGGCAACAAAATCACCAATCTCCGCTATGCAGATGACACAACACTTTTAGCCGCTAATGAGACGGAAATGTTGAATCTCCTGGAGAAAATAGAAAAGATCAGCTTAGAACTGGGTCTCAAAATCAACTACACCAAAACAAAGTTGATGGTAGTAGACCGTAACAACCAGCTAAAGCTCTCGGACGCCTTGAAACTTGAGACTGTAGATAACTTCATTTATCTGGGTGCAAACATCAGCAACACAGGCTCTTGCGAGAAGGAAATTCGTAGACGTATTGGAATGGCCAAAAATGCAATGACCCAACTACAAAAAATATGGAAAGATCGTAACATCTCACGGAAAACCAAAATGAGACTTGTGAACACACTAGTATTCTCCATATTCAGCTACGGGTCCGAAACATGGACGCTAAAGAAGGCCGATAGAGATCGCATTGATGCTTTCGAAATGTGGTGCTGGCGGAAGATGTTGCAGATTCCCTGGACTGCATTCCGCACTAACAATTCCATCCTCCGTGAGCTCAATGTGCAAACCAGACTGTCTTCCATATGTCTACGAAGAGTACTGGAGTTTTTTGGTCATATCGCCAGAAAAGACGGTAACAACCTGGAGCAACTAATGGTCACTGGCAAGGTGGACGGCAAACGCCCAAGAGGCCGCAGTCCAATTAGATGGTCCGACCAAATCCGGGTTACACTGAACACGAACCTGCACGAGGCACTTCATGTAGCGAAGGATAGACATAAATGGCGCGACATCATCAAAAAGAAAATGGCTCCATCACGGGAGGATCACGACCCTCAGTAATGAGGAACACGACGCGAGGAGGAGGAATACTCTTGAAAGGAAAGTAATATCGTGATAAACATAGACATATAAAAGGATGTCGGAAAAAAAGCAAATAGTTCTCAATGGTCTAAATAAGGTTTGAGATGCCTTAAGTACTTTTTTTTGAGTGTATTAAGTTTTTCAAGATGGTAGAACCAGTGTAGTCGAACGGGGAAGTGCCACCGCCACACCTATTTCTGGCGTAGAGCATTTCTTGCGTTTCGATAGAAGGGTGTGGTTGCCGGCCGACTTTCACATGAGGCGACCTTCATAGTCCTCGGGAGTAGCAACGCATCTGTGATTGACTTCAGATGGAACCCATGTTCTGTAAGAAGTTGATTGAAGATGTCCATGGACGGCAGTGACCGTCAGGTGACCATCAGGTGGACTGCATGTTCGTTTGCTACTTCAGTCTGATAAAAAAAGTACCAATACGCACTTGGCCAGCGTATAATTTACACTGATAGTTCCGGCGTCCTGATTTTAAAAGCCTATTTTCACATTTTAGAATTCACTGAGAAAACTTGCAAGACGAAAAGGTCAAACCAGATAGGAGAGTACCTGGTTCGAAATCCGACCATGCAATAGTTTGAACAGATCTAGATTAGTATTCTAGATCTGGTTGATAACGGTTGCCGAAAGTGTTATTACCTGACTGTGTCAAAATCAGAATAATGTTTTTTAATACAGGGTCACTAATCGCTAAGAATATTCTTATGTGAGATGCGCCGAATAGTGTTTTCACGGAATAAACGAATACCGAATACTATTCGGTTTAACTTTTACCGAACCGGATATACAGCTGAATTATTCGGTTTACTATTTCTTATTAAGAAACAACTGTTAAAGTGTATTCATAAAAAAATATAATGTTGATTTGAGGTTAAAAAATAAATGTTGATATGAGAGTTTAGAAAAAATACGAATTTGATTGAGGTTTCAAAATCGTTGATTTGAAGTAAATTGATTTATATTATTAACTTTATTCAACATACTGTTCATAGGATTTCTTTGACTTATAAATCGTGTAGCCAAAAAAATAGAAAAACTCGAACCATTCGGCACTAACCCCGAATATTTCGGCCGAATACGAATAGTGAAAAAGATGCCGAATACGCCGAATACCGAATAAGAACGACATCTCTATTCTTATGTAAGAATAACCTTTTCCTTAAAAAATATATTTCAAAAACAAAATACAATTAAGTTCAACACATTAATTTCTGTTTGTTTTGTTCGTAAAATTAATTGTATGTATTTTAGTGCGTACGTATTTAGTAACAATGTATAAAAACAATCAAGGAAGCGTCTAACAATCACCGGGAACTACAGATCAAACAGACGAGTTCCGTGTTTTTTCCACTAATTACCTCCATAAAAGTAAATAATGCTAATGCCAGAATTCATTTCATCGTATATGAAACTCGCGAATGACCATTTTTAGTTAGTAACCACCCATTTTCTTGTTTAAAATTTCTGAGCTACTCATTTTACGCGTAACTTATTCAAGTTCTTACAATAACTTATAAAAGGTGGTAGAACAAGTGTAGTACGGCCGGGGAGGTTCCGCCGCTACACCTATTTCTTACGTGAAGCATTCCTTGCGTTTCGATGGAAGGGGGTGGTTGCTGGCACACTTTATATGAGGCGACCATCCTAGTCCTCGGGAGGAGCAACGCATCTGTGATTGTCTACGGATAAATCTATGTTCTGTATGAAGTTGCTTACATATGTCCATGGGCGGCAGTGACCACTTACCATAAGGTGGACTGCATGCTCGTTTGCTACTTCAATATTAAAAAATAATAAGATCAAGAGAAGTAAAAATATTGATATTTCAAAAATACTTGTCCTTTCGAATTTAATACCAATGTGCATAAATATAGAGACTACACTGTTCAATATAAAAATACACGATGAAAAAAAGTGCATTTGGAAAGGTGGTTTAATTTCCATATAGATAGAAATACGATGAAAATATGCAGATATGTATATCACATGTTAAGAGTAATGCAGATGTGTATGTATATTATGTATATTACACACCGTTTAAAAAATGTCAAGGAAAGTAAATGAAAATAGAACATTTATTTTCCTTTGGTACACTTGAAACATATATTTTAAAATATTGTAGATCTCCCTAATTTACTTTGCAAGAAATCTTTGTTTTCGTTCATTTGGATGAGTATAAATCTCTCTATTCATAAATCATTGAAAATGTTCTAAAACAAGTACATTTTACGTAGTTTCCTATTATATTTAAGGTTGGGTTTTCAAGAAGCGACCCGACAACATAAATATTTATACGAGATACCAAGATGGCCTCGTATTTAATACAAATTTATGTTAAGAATGTATTATTTACATACAAACCGGAGAACGAATATGTGTGTCTTTTGGCGAGCACTTGCGATATGTTAAGAATCTTTTTATATCCTTTACATGTAGCGTGTAAGCAAGTGTTCAAAATTAATCTTTTTTATATTTTTAAAGAGGTTATTTTAGGATGGTTCGATTCGTACCACCGCTACACCTATTTTTCGCGTGAAGCGGTACTTACGTTTCGGTGGAAAGACTTGGTTGCCGGCTCACTTTGATACAACGTAAAACTGATTTGAGCAGTGATAGCCTAATGGTTGAAACTTTCCCTCTCAAACGGGAGGTCCGAGGTTGACACCCAGGCACGCACCACTGATTTTTTCTAAATTATGTGCGCATTAGAAATTAATTATCACATCACGGAAAACACCGTAAGAAAACCTGCACACCCGAGCGTTCTTTTAAAAAAAAAGAAGTTCTCGGAGGCGTGTGAAGTCCACCAATTTGCACTTAACCAACGTGGTGGACTATGGCCTAAAACTCTCTCATTCTGAGAGAAGTCCCGTGCCCAGCAGTGAGACAATAATAGCTACCAAGCAATGTAATGTATGGAGTGGAAGCAACTTACGGTGCTTCCACTCCATACATTACATTCCTTTCATGGATGGCAGTGACCACTTACCATCAGATGGACTGCATTAAGATCTGCATTAAGAAACAGACTTGATATCAAACCCCTTTAATTGATTAAAAATTGATATAAAAAAAATGTAAACGGACAACCCATTAAGCATTTACACAGTATGCATTTAAATAGCATCCTATTTAATATACCTATGCTTGTTCCACGACAAGGGTTTATAGTACAGGAAGCGTCCTTTATTTATTGCTCATACGAAATAATATTTATCTGAACATAAACCGATACATCTCGAATACCTAGACCGAAACGAATCGCAACGATGTTGAATTACCCACACATCGTCCTTGGCAGTACAAAATGATGAAATCCTTTAAATTATACTTACATTACCGACTGGGGCCACCGCAAGCGAGTGGACGATAAGTGATTTCATTAAATTGTCAGTTTATTCATTAAGATGATTTGTGTCACTATATCGATCAAAGAATCAATTAAATTTCAGTATAAAAATAAAACCAACCATCTTTTACGTCAATAATCTTATGGATATCATATATGCGATAATTTGTGCGTGCATATGTATGTTTTTTACTGTTTCATTCATAAACTACCGATCAGATTTCGCTGAATTTTGGCACACATATGGTTTATGACGTACAACAGTAAATATAGCAGTGATAGCCTAGTGGTAGAAACTTGCCCTCTCAATCGGGAGGTCCGAGGTTCACACCCAGGCCACTGATTTATGTGCGTGTTAGAAATTAATCATCATAGGTTTTCGGCGAAGGAAAACATCGTAAGGAAACCTACACACTCGAGAGTTCTTTAAAAAAGTTTCCGGAGGTAGTCCACTAATTCGCACTTGGCAACCATTCACTATTTGCAAATGTCCCGCGCGGGACATGTTCGTTCCCGCTTTTCGGGTAGGACTGGACTTTTGCATAAAAAAGCTAGCCAATTGCAAATATAAGTGGACCTGCAGTGGAAATTACGTCAGCCTGCAGTTCGTCGACCAAAAAAAAAGAAAGGTCTCTAAATTGTCCGGCTCTCCTTACTCCAAGGAAAAAACTGATGAAACTGCAACGCTGATGTTCACAAACTTTCGCATTTATAATATTAACAAATTTAATAAGAGTATTAAAAAAATATTCTTCGCATTCCATTTAGTCGAGAAACAAGTACATTATAACTATGATTAGTTTCATATTGTCATGTGAGGTCAGAAGGTCCTTTGAATTTGATAAAACTAATGTAACAATTTGCTACGGCTTTACGTCGATTCGACATGCTAACGATAATTGAATAATGAGACAAGACAAATATTATGTACATTATAATTTGTTTTAAGCATTCATTTATCATAACAATAAATCAGACATCGATATATCGTTATTATACAAACAAGTTATTGACGTACCAACATAAATAAAGAAAACCTACTTATTACTTAGAAAGGATAAATTTAGTACTGCTGTTTGCTGAAAAGTATATCTGAACATTTTTCTTTTAATTAAAAATAAAAAAAATATATCACGATTTTTATAAACCGTGACTAAACGTTCAGTCCTCAACTGATAAGTGGCTACTGCCTCCAATGGACACGTATGTTCGTCCCTAAATTAGATTTGAGTCTTGAGATCAACCACAAATATAACCCCCTGGTAATTAAGACAGATCTCTTGAGATAGGTATTTTTTTTTATTTATTGCATTTAATTAATTAGCACGGATAAACCAATTATACTTATTATTATGATAATATTATAAAATGTGAATGTGCATAATAGTCGACATTTAAACTTTACAATAATAACACAAATATTAGATTATAAAAAAAAGAAAACAAATTAAATAAAACAAAATATCAAACAACATTATAAAAATCAAATGTCAAAATTGTTTAATTTTTCTCTCTCGTCAACCCATTATTGTCCCACTGCTGGGCACGGATCTTCTCTCAGAATGAGAGAGTTATAGACCATAGCCCACCGCGCTGGCCAAGTGCGAATTGATGGACAGTGTGAATTGGTGGTTAATCGTTCTCACCAATCTTTAAATTAAAATACATAAGCATTTAACTTGTATTCTTAGGCAGAACTACATGGTGATGCCGTCGGATCTCAAAGATTCCTACCACGTTTAACGTATACAAAATGCGAGAATCGAATTGTAAAACTTTTTTGAAATCAGTTAACACACAAAAGTATAGATAAAACACGCTTTCTAAACTCATAGTCCACACTAGGATTTTCTCCTGTGTCGAGGATACCATGGAAACACACAAGACGAATACACAAACACCCGGAACATGAATTTTAAGTCATCAATCAGATACCTGTCTGGCCGGGAATCGAACCCGGGACCCATTGCGCGTCAGACCGGTATGGTAACGCTGCGCCACGCGAGTCGTCAAAATGAGATAACAATTGAATGGTTCCGTGTTACGAGCACGCCCTCTGGCATTAGCTATCTAGAACGTCGGTAATGAGCCGTGAAATGGGTGATCTCTGGGTGAAATTACTGGTTGGCTGCCACTCCGGGTCAGAGGGCATCGGTTTAGATCAACCTGCTGTTATGTAAGTGAGTTTCTCTGGACCTTTGCCATTAAGTAGAGAGTTGTGCACATTAAATGAAGGAGCAATAAATGATAGTAAATAGTTTGCATTGAAAGCTTATAGTAGTGGTAAAATTATTGCGTATTAGTGGAGTGGTGTGGATGCTGGTCCACTTATATTATATATAACGAAGTGGGCGTGACGTCAGGAAGGTCTTCATTACTGAAGATTCATTACATTGTCCATTCTTGAAGATTTCAAGTAAAACGCAGAAGTTATTCTTCTTTGATTTATTCACAATTCAGGAGGTCCTATCGCTTCGACGGTTGAACAAGAATCTATTTCTATCGGCAGACGCTCGCCGAATATTGTTAATTTAATAAACAAGCAATTTTAGATCTTTAAACGATCTTTTAAATACGCGATGTCCCGCCGACATATATAAATCTACCTCACCCACCTAGTTTTTTAATTAAGATCTGTGATTTAAATCGAATCAAGACCAAACATCTTTTTAACGTCTTTATCTAAAATAGGGAGATAATATCATAGAATTAAATAATGGAGCAAAAGCAAAAAATAAAACAGATATAATAAAATATTGTTAACTTCATTGAAAACTGTTAGGAAATATAAATAAATATATTTAATTATATAGGACTTTTAATTTCTTCATTTTATATCGCGGCGTGTCTGTCGTATTCGAAATAATAACGAAAAATGGCGGCCGGGATAACTTGTTTATATTAACAACTTGTTTAATTAAATAAGCATAAAGATGCCTATTTAATTATCTCGAAAACAAGTGTAAGGACACTTATATGAAAATTAAATACAGATGTTATACTTTGCATACATTCATAATTCAAGTACCTAATTCATGTACCTAATTAAAAATACAGAGGATCTATTTAAAAACACATTCTACTTCTCTGCTAATATTTCACAAAATTTTGTATCATCAATTTACGCAAAAACTCAAGGAAGAGACCAGCGTCTTTGTATTCAAAGTAAAGTTTATTTAATGCAGGTGTATAAATGACATTGGCACTGTTGTCTTAGCCTAACCTTTGAGGAGAAGGGCTTTTTGCCTTCAAGGTAAAACAACCTGTATAGTAATGATTATAAATGCTATACTACCGTGAATACCTGGGTGGGCCTATTGACTTAGGAATCTATGTACTTTACTTGGCTGGATTTTATACTTTTACCTTTGAAGGGCGTGCCTTATGATTTATGTTGCGTTTTAATTACTTTGAAACATTTATTTGTGGATAATAAAAGACCTAAAATCACTTTAAGCATAGGAACATAGGAAGGAACTATGAAATAAAAATTGTAAATTATACCTATGGATAATCAAATAATTTCTAAAGAATTGTAACGTTAAAACTTAGAAACAGAATGTCAATACAAAAGTAATAGAAAATCAGAATATAGAAAATATAGAGTAGAAGAAAAGAGAAAAAGTTCAACAAATTAAGATATCTTATTTTATCTTTATTCATAAGTTATTAAGGGTTGATAAAACATATACTCAAGAAGATTTAATGTACGAGATACTACCTTTTAGTCGCCTCTTACGGGCAACAGGCAGGGATACCGTAGCCCTATTCTGATCCCGGAACTAAAGGGACGAGGACAGTCGCTACCTACCATCAGATCATACTTATTTCCTAAATCGTTTGAGAAAAACAAAAAATAACTATATAATTAGGCATAAGAGGTATCTCTGCATAATCTTTGCTACGTGTTATCTATATATCGAAAACGGATGTATCCTTTTAGCTTCAAAGTCAAACCATGAAATCTAGGATTTAGTAATAAGAATCCATGGGCTTATACAGTTCATAGGTCATCGTAGGGCGGTTTACAACGATGCTAGTCGATGCTAATCGACTCATTGTTACGACAATCGATTCGTTACGGTACTTGTAGACATTCGTAACGCCCTGCCTTAGATCGATATCAATTAAAATTATAGGTGTTCTTCGAAAAGATTAACTGTAGATATCTTTATTTTTAATGTGTTTAGAAGATGCAAATTATGCACATGTAAGATTTACTTTTACGATTTGTCCACCAATTCGCACTTGGCCAGCGCGGTGGACTATGGCCTAAACTCTCTCATTCCGAGAGAAGACCCGTGCCCAGCAGTGGGCCAATAATGGGTTGATGAGACTTGATGAGAAGATTTACTTGCCCCGCTTCAGTTCCATGACATTCTAAAAAAACCACAAACACCCAGTTTGAATAAATGAGACTAGAATTTAAATTAAATCAATAAATAATTATGATGGTACCTATGTAGTGCATACACTGTGGTTACGTGAGCATTAAATACATATTTGTTTACCTGCACAAAAAAAAATCGAAAATATAAATGAAAATTTATCACTGGCCTGCGATCGAACCTGAACTCTGTGTGAACCCTGTCTATCAGGCCATTACATTAAACGCAACGATGTGTCCTAAGCGAATGCATAAACCTATAAATTACAACGCGAAATCTTTTTTTTACATTTTTTTAAAAGTGGTGTTGATCATTTCACAGCTTAACTCTTTCCTTCCGTGGTTGTCGTATTAGGCAAATAAGTGACAAAAAATCAGCAACATCTTCCTATATAGTATTAACACCTAGGTACTGTGTTCATCAAAACGAATGCCAGACGCGGTAATCTGCAAACACTCTGGAAAAAAAAGATATATTGAAACACAAACCCTCTTATGTTTACACAATTTCACAACCAAGTAGTTTCATCCACCAATACTCGGCTTATTAAGGCATCCGTACATTTTGTAAGACATGCTGTCACGTAGAGTTGCGTAGTCGCTGCCCGCGGATGGGTCAAGATTAGATTGGAATTAGAGAACGAGATTACTATTATGTTGCAACAAGAGAAAACATGGAGCATAAGTACATGTATTTATATATTACAATATGTCCTTAATAAAACAAGATACTATCTAAAGGTATATTCGAAACATCTTTACATACCGAAGGAAACAAAGCACAGATATTAATGTATTGTTCAATTTGTCAGGTATTGTGGATATCATAAATATAGTTATAACATAAGTATGAGTTGTACTATACACTGTGGAGTAGATTCGTAAAATAAGGATATTTTTTATCTGATCGAAATAGCAAACAAGCATGCAGTCCACCCGATGATAAGTGGTCACTGCCGCCCTTGGACATCTGTAATCAACTTCATACAGAACATGGGTTCTATCTGAAGTCAATCACAGATGCATTGCTACTCCTGAGGACTATGATGGTCGCCTGATATAAAAGTGTGCCACTAATTTGATTTGTTTAATTTGTATCTAATGGTAAAAAGCAAAGGAAGGAAGCAAATGAGGCATCAGTTGTGGTGCTATCCCTGAAGACTAAGTTGAACGCCTCAAACAAGCAAGTCTCCAATACCACACAATAGGTCATGCCATCGGAACCTAAGGTTATAAGGTTCTCTAGGATTGATAACAGATATCTATGGGCGGTAGCGGTTTCATGCCATTAGGTTTTGAAGGTGGTCGTCCCTGTAGCCTCGGGGTCAGAATAGGGCTACGGTATCCCCTGCCTGTCGTAAGAGGAAACTAAAAGGGGCTTCCGGGGTTGCAGACGGCTAGAGTGGGAGCTCGAACCGTTCGGTCAGGCAATCCCGGGAACGACGGCGGTATGTGTGGTCGCATACCGTCGTAAAGAGTAGACGGATCGGTGGGCCCAGCCGCCCATCTGGGAGGAGCCCGATGGGGCAGCGCGCTCGGAGTATTCCGGTGGAAGTCGTTTCGAGATCCCGGAGTCCTCCTTTTCAGCGCCGAGGACCACCGAGCCACCGCGGGGGTTTTAGTGCGGTAAAAATCCTACATAACCCTGCGTCGCTCGAAAAAAAAAAAAAAAGGTTTTGAAGGTGGTAGAATCAGTGTAGTCCGACCGAAGAAGTACCACTGCCATACCTATTTCTAGCGTGAAGCATTTCTTGCGTTTAGATAGAAGGGTGTGGTTGTCGGCACACTTTAATATGAGGCGACCATCATAGTCCTCGGGAGTAGCAACGTATCTGTGATTGACTTCAGATAGAACCCATGTTCTGTATGAAGTTAATTACAGATGTCCTTGAGCGGCAGTGACCATCAGGTGGACTGCATGCTCGTTTGCTACTTCAGTCAGATAAAAAAGAAACCGCTTGCTCCTTTTCTATGTTATAAGCAAATTTGTTACACAACTAATAGGTCAATGTTTCGGTAACATTTCAGCGCTGCTAATGGTAATAACCATAAATGCCTAACGTCAAAGCACCCACCATAACACCTTTTATAGCAAAAGCAATTTGATAGGCATTTTGCAAGTGAGAATTCAGTCACGTAATCTTGCGAGTGTTGTGAAGCAAAGGTGGAATTGTTCATATGAGATGGGTCACTGCGATTATTATATTGTTTTGAAATGCTTAGAATGAGATTTACCTATTAATGACTAGACGTACCCCACGGTCCTTTCGAAAAAACCGGCTAAGTGCGAGTGTGATTCGCGCACGAGGGTTCCGTAGCTTTATCTTTAAAAGCGTCAAAAAATCACTTTAGTTGTATGGGAGCCCCTTAAAAATTTATTTTATTCTATTTTTAGCATTTGTTGTTATAGAGGCGAGAGAAATACGTCATCTGAGATAATTTCAACTGCCTAGCCATCACGTTCATGAGATACAGCCTGAATAGATAAACAGACGGACAGCGGAGTCTTAGTAATAGGGTCCCGTTTTTACCCTTTGCCTACGGGACCCTAAAAATTTGACTTAGCTTATTTATACTTGTATAATACCTCCAACGATTCTAACGATATAATTCGATTGACGTTATTCGATCAACGACGTCAAGATGTGCCCGTGAAGCGCACGCAAATTCCTAGGTTTTAATAAGTCTGAAAATAATTCAGAGAATCTTAATTATTTTCTTAAAATATGAGTAGCCAGTAGTTTCTTAAAATATAAATTGGACCAGCCGTTACTGTATATATTTTACATGCAGTTTGTTAAAATCTATTGTTCTGTTACTACAAATACTTTTAAGTTCTTTTCGTTGTGTTACCATAGTCATTTTTTAAGATTATTGTATTAAATTCGTTAGACGAACTTATTCTTAAAATACCAGCATCTTTGAATAATAGGGGAAGATAAGCTATTCAATAATAAGAATTATAAAACTTACGGAAATTGCATAAAACATTTTATCTCATTTACTAAACTAGTTTGTTATGTTACGAGATGATAATAACTTCGTTAAGTCATTAAAAGCAGAAGAAATGTTAAATTATTGCTATTATAACGCATTTCTGATTAATTAATTTAGCCGACATCTCATTAACATTATATGATATCACGTTTTATTGACATTTTAACTGGTTATATTCTAATTCGTAATAAATAATTAAGATCCAATATAAAAAAGTTATTTTATACGCCGGATATTTGATACGTTTTTCATAATATTTTAAATAATAAATCATGGAATAAACGAATGATAATTTATAATAAACATTTGTATTCATAAATAAGTATTATATCTTACAAATTCTCACAGTTCAATTAAATTGCTGGTAAAAAGAGTATGTAGCAGTGTAGTAGTATTTCGCCGAGGAGTACCATCTATCCATTCATCCATCCATCAGCCCTTTGAGGTCCACTGCTGGACATAGGCCTCCTCCGGTCCTGTGCCTTCTAAATCCAACGGTTTCCCGCTGTCTTCTTCAGGTCATCGGTCCACCTGGTGAGGGGGCGACCTGTGCTCTTTTGCCTAAACGTGGTCGCCACTCGAGGACCTTCCTTCCTCATCAGTTGTTGGTCCTACGAGCGATGTGGTCGGCCGATTGCCACTTCAGCTTTCTAATTTTGAGAGCTATGTCAGTAAGCTTCGTTCATCTACGGATTTCATCGTTGAGAATCATGTCTCGTAGCGAAATTCCGAACATAACCCTCTCCATAGCACGCCGCCAAGGAGTACCACCGCCACACATATTTACGTGAAGTATGTATTTAGTTCTTACATTCTAAGCCTTCTGAAACGGCAACGTATCTGATTAACTTATATAGAACAAATGTGTTAATTTGAAGTTGATAACAAATTACCATGACCGACAGAGAACTCTTACCATCATGTAGGTAGCATGCTCATTTGATACTTCAATGTTATAAAAACTATATTAATATTAATTTCAATTTTTTACTGCTTATGTTGTGTAATAATAGATCGATAGATAGATAATATATTAATTCCATGACATAGTACATACAACACAAGACATACAAAGAAAGCCAATTAAAAACTAAACGTAATAACAGTACTACTAACAACCTAATCTCAATACCAATACAAACTATATATAAAAAGACAAATACAACAAAAATTATAGACGAAGAGAGACTAATATATAATATTTAAAATATTCGCACCATTTTCTCTCATGTACTGGTATATATGTTTGTAAGAAAAACAATACTCTTTTTATTTTCCTATTGTTGATATATTTTTGTTATACTTTGTTTATTTTTAAGTTTAGGTTTACAGATTTTTGTTTACATAAAAGATGTATTTTTGGTTACAATGTTAAGCTGCTTGTTACATTTAAAATTATATCTAAAAAGTGCACATAAGAACCACTTTGATATAGAGTGCAACCGTTCAAATGTATTGTTGAAAACTGTTATCCATAACACAAGTTAATTCTTAAAATGGATACCAGGGATCAAAAAACACATTGCTACATATAAATCATTGTGTTAATTATCATAAGTTCAAATTGTACAACTTCTTTGAGAAAATAAATTATTATTATTATAAAAAAAAAATATATACAATAAAAATTTAACTAAATACTATTGTAACTTTAAACTTGACACCTCCGTCAATCCTGCGCTACTTGAGTTCCAATTATACATCTTACAAGTTGTTATGAATTAATTGACCCGATTAAAAATGATATATCCCTCGAAAAAATAAGATACTTAAAATTCGAGGAAAAAGCAATAACTCAGAAGGTTACGATAGTTTAATTGACGGTTAATGTATTTATTGGCACGAAAGCCTTAGGGTCCATTGCTTCCTTATCGGATGCTTATTTCCATATTTCATACATTAGAAACATTATTGTATATTTCGAAGACAAAATATCGACTTTATGTTCAAAGATTGATTGATTTCAGACTAGTATTATCGCGGAATGGATACATTATAATACTTAACGGGTACTCACGATATGCGGTTTATGAATTCTTATAGAATTCTTTGGCCAAACCGCAGTTTGGCCGTGACCACGATCCATGCAACTGGGTCGAAATATCGGCAAAAAGAATTCTATAAGAATTCATAAACCGCATATCGTGAGTACCCGTTAAGTATTATAATGTATCCATTCCGCGATAATACTAGTCTAAAATCATATATTGCAAACCGGTACGGGCCGGAATCTATACTATAATAAATCTGTAAGAGGTCGCTGTCTGTACATGGAATAAATTTAGGTGAAAACCATTTCTAGAGGTCTTTAATACGATATAGAACCCAAAATAATGGTTTTTAGAAATCTTTTCTGTTTGTCTGTTTATCTGTTTGTCTGTTTGTCTGTTTGTCTGTTTGTCTGTTTGTCTGTGTGTTTGAAAACGCTAATCTCAGAAACGGCTTATCCAATTTGAATATAATTTTCACTGATGTGTTGGGGGAAACTTCACTTAACATTTAGTGTTTATTTTATGTAAATCGGTTTACGAATAAAAAAGTTATGTCAATTTAAAACTACGCAGTATTGATTCTGTGTTCGATAAGTGTTAATAAGATAAGTAACTGCATAGTTGAATTGGTAGAAACTAAACATGTTATGGTCTGTAAAATGTATTCCTTTGTTATGTATTTATTTTTATGTATTGGTTATGTGGGTACCTATGTTATTTGATACTATACAAATCTATATCTCTATATCTATATATACTTATATAAAAACGAAAGGATGTTCTCTCACTCATATAATGAATAAACATCGTAGAGCCTAAACTGCTAAAGATACGAATATGATTTTTACTAGGGGTTCCTTTTATGACGTAGACGTCAGTTAAGAATGAATTTTCTGGTCCCCCCCCCCCCCCAATTTAACCCAAATAGGAGATGTAAGTTTGTATGAAAGTCAGTCAATTTTGAGGCCACCTCAATAAAATTTAGTATTTCGCCTTGATTTTTATGTTAAAACATCGTTTCAAACCGACTTCCAAAAAGGAGGAGGTTATCAATTCGTCTGATTTTTTTAATATTTTTTTTTTATTTTATATTTGTTACTCGATTTCTCCGCACTGGGTGAACGGATTTGGATGATTTTTTTTTTCATTTGATAGGTAGTACGTGTCGTCGGGTCTCATTTATTTTTAGTTCACTTTTGACAGTGGCATCCATAAGAAAAGGGCATAAGTCTGATATTTGCATTAACGATGTGCGCGATAAATAGATGAATAACTCAATTTCCCGCCAACCGATTTTGATGATTTTTCTTTTATTTGAAAGAATGTACTTCAAGTGTACTCTGATGAGTTTGATACGGTTCTGATCATAGGATCCATTTCTTTGAAGCAAATTAACGAAATTAGCGATACTCGGCCAAACCTAAGCTGTAGGAGTCCAATTGGGTTGAATGTAGAATGAGATTACTAAGCAGATATTTCCTAAAAAAATTGACCTTCAACTCTTCAATCCTGATGATGCAGGGGTACTGCTAGCCTGAACCGTAAAAGTAAGTCAATTTGTTTTTATGGATATATAATAAGATTGTTAAACAAATTCATGGGACAAAAATTTGATCTTCAACTCCTCAACCCTGATGATGTAAGGGTATTTCAAGACTAAACCGTAAGAGTTAGCTATTTGGCACTTACGGTTATGTAATAAAAATACCAAGCAAAGATACACGGTAAAAATGTTGACCTTCAACTCCTCAACCCTGATGATGCAGTGTTACTTCAAGCCTAAGCCATAGGAGATGGTCATTTGGTGCTTTCGGGTATGTAATATAATTACTAAGCAAAGACACGAGATGAAAATTTTGACCATCATCTCCTCAACCCTGATGATGCAGGGGTGCTTCAAGCTTAAGCCATAGAAGTTAGCTATTTAGTGCTTTCGGGTATGTAATATAATTAATAAGCAAAGACACAAGATGAAATTTCGATCTTCAACTCCTCAAGCCTGATGATGCAGGGTACTGCAAGCCTAAGCCATAGGAGTTGGCCATTTAATGCTTTCGGGTATGTAATATAATTACTAAGCAAAGACACATGATGACAATTTCGACCTTAAGCTCCTCAGCCCTGATGTTGCAGGGTACTGCAAGCCCAAGCTATAGAAGTTGGCTCTCAAGTTCTTACGTATAAGTAATAAGAATACTAAGCAAAGACATGGGATATTTTTTTTTACCTTCAACTCCTCCCTGATGATGCGGGATAGTGCAAGCCTAAATTAAAAAAGGTAGTCACATAATGCTTACGGTTGTGTTTAGTATATAAGTTCAATGACAGCTCATTAAACTGAAATGTGATTAATAAATTAAACTTCAATTCATCAACCCTGATAATCTAAGTACACAACCTACTTAAGCCGTATGAGTTTGGTACTTATTGATTACAATACATTACAACCAGTTGAGAGAACATTGTGATGAAAAGTGTCACTTTGAATACCTAAATCCTGAAAATGCAGGAGTATTGTCATGTTATTGTTAAGAGTTGGATTTAGCTGTAGCTTTTTAAACAGGATGGGTAAGGTTAGGTTGGAACATAAAAGAAAACATAAAAAATAAGCGAGCAGGGTGCGGCAGCGCCCTGCGAGCGGGTGCACCCTGTTCGTATGAATTGTAAAAGTGTTTTGATTATGTCTTCCGCTTTACAAAGAACAATGCGGGATTTACGCACAGAAATAGCCCGATGCACCTCTTAAAAGATCTTATATTTGGCCACATGAAACAAAATATGAACTTAGAATATATGTCGCTGTTCAGTGATATTTCAATTTTCTAATAATTTACTTCAAGTAGATAATAGTGCTTTGTTATCCGGATTGTTAAAATCAATCTTTATATCGATACGTCTTCGTTTAAATGTGGAGGAGTTGGTTGAAAAAGTATATCCCGATATTGTTAATACAACCAATAACACTATAAATTGGTTCCAAAAGAAGGCAATATACCCACCCACCAATGAACGTGTCGATAAAATAAATGATTTATTTTTTTTCTAAATTTAAAGCAGCGTCACAGATCTACTATTCGGTAGACACAGTCATTGAGATAGAGGAAGCAGTATATTATCCAACAGAATTTTTGAATTCCTTAATGCCTTCCGGAACTCCTGAACACAAATTAATATTAAAAATAGGTTTACCTATAATCTTACTTATAAATTTGAATCTAAAAACTTGAAAATTTGAATTTGAAAAATAGTATTTTCCAATTCGGAAAACTTGAAATCAATCTTTATAATCGATACGTTTTGGTTCAAATGTGGAGGAGTTGATTGAAAAAAGTATCCCGATATTGTGAATTAGAATGTAAATTGGTTCAAAAAAGCGATTTACAATATTAGAATTCGTCTAATTACAAAAAAATACATAACAATACGTTCCTACCCACAAATACACACTTTAAATTCGTTTTTCACTCTGTGTTTGACCAGGTAATCCTTGAGCGGCCAAACCGATATTAATGTTACTACTTTTTATCATAGAATTCCCACGGTGTCGAGATTTGCTCGAGAAAAACTTTGTGACACGTTGATTTGCACGCGGGCAAAGCCGCGGGTACAGCTAGTTTGTAAATAAAATACGAGATCTTGAACGTATTCGGAAAAAACGTGAAGTTAAGTGCGCGTCTATAACGTTCTTAACAAAGTGTCGGGACTTAAATGTTATACCGAAATGTGTTAGAATAAAGCCGCGTAATGATATACGGGGTTCCGAATCCATTCTACGCACCGCGAGTGAGAAACTGTTACGGAAACAAATCCGAAATAATCGTTACGTGTTAGACCGTGTTCAGTGTGAGTTGTTCCGCGTACATTTGGATTGCAGTGCAGTGTTTGACAAGGATGTGTTCGACCTGATAGATCGTATAACATTTCTACAAGCTAAACGTACCGCAGAATTATGTCAACAAAAACATAATCATAAGTTGAAGGTACTTTGTAAACACCAAGATTATAGTACCCGCGAAAAAGTTGACATTAATAAGAATGTTATTAACTTGTCACACGAAGTTTTATCTACCGACGCTTTAAATGTATTAAGCAAAGGGCTCAATTTCGCACCGACACCTAAACACATACCGTATGAAAAGATTATTGGAAATATTGAGGAGACTATTAGTAGAAATAAAATACCACCAAATGACGCCGAGTCTCTCAGGCAAGATGTTTCCATCATATTAAGGAAGTCGAAACCACCTTTATCCAACATTACACCTGAAGAGCGGTCTGTGATTAGGGATTTGCGGGATAATAAGAACATAATAATTTTAAAGTCAGATAAGGGCAATGCAACGGTTGTTTTGGACGTCACAGATTACGAAAATAAGATTACAACACTTTTAAGTGATACCTCCACCTACAAGGCAGTCAATTATGACCCGACTGCAAGAGTGACACGTCAGACACACAAAATTATTCAAGAATGTCAAGCCACATTAGGGGAAGAAACCTACAAATACTTACTTAAACCCCGTATTATACAACCACCGAAACTTTATGGCCTACCTAAAGTACACAAACAAGGGGTTCCGTTAAGACCTATAGTTAGTCAAATTGATTCACCAACTTATAAATTAGCTAAACATGTAGCCGGAGTATTACAGCCCCTGGTAGGTAGGACAACATCTTACATAAAGGACTCCCGACATTTCATTAGTATTATAAAAGACATTCAGTTAAAAGACGGTGATTGTATGGTGAGTTTTGACGTAGAATCTTTATTTACTAACGTCCCTATCACCGAATGTTTAAAAGTAGTTACTGATGTTCTTGTTGATAATAATATCCACTTAGATTACGTTAAATTGTTAGAACACTGTCTCCGTTCTGGTTACTTTCTATATAATGGTCAATATTTTCTTCAAATTAATGGTGTGGCGATGGGTAGTCCGGTTGCCCCAGTAGTTGCTAACATATGGATGGAGTATTTTGAGAAAAAAGCCATCACTACTGGCCCTAATTGTATTAAAATTTGGAGAAGATACGTGGATGATGTTTTTGCCATATTGAAGGGAGGAAGGGGACAAGTCGAAACGTATTTATGTCACTTGAACTCGGTACACACTAATATTAAATTTACTTATGAAATGGAAGACAACGGGAGGCTGGCATTCTTGGATGTTGCATTAAACACTCGCCCAGATGGTACATTTAGTCATGCAGTATACCGGAAACTTACTCACACGGATAGATACCTACATGGCACTTCACACCATCATCCTCGACACCTAGCATCGGTTGCAAGGTCACTCACAAACCGTGCACACGCATTATGTGACGATGAACACCTGCCACAGGAATTAAAACACATAGATGATGTCCTGCGCCGTAATGGCCACATACCTAGGACCACACAAAAGGACAGAAAACATTACACTACCAGTAGAGTTGAGCGACATTGCGCATACTTCCCATATGTAAAAGGTGTAACGGATAAGATAGGTAGAATTTTAGATAGAAGATTTAATATAAAATCTGTATTTACGCCCTTTAAAAAACTGGCGGCCTACCTACGTACACCTAAAGACATCATCCCGTACCAATGTCCCGGGGTTTATAAGGTTGACTGTAGCTGTGGCAACTCCTACATTGGACAGACTAAACGAGCCATATCCCAACGGATTAAAGAACACATCAGCGCAGTCAAAAATAATGACCCGAAAAAATCTGCGGTAGCTGAACACATCCTTAATTCCGGCTCGAACCACTGGATCGAACTGCATAAACCTCAGGTGATCTCCGCTGAGCGTCATTACTTCCCACATTTAGTAAGAGAAGCTATAGAGATCAAAAAACATCCTAAGAATTTTAACAGAGAAGATGGTTTTAAACTTGCACAAGCGTGGAATCCGGTGGTTAATTTATGTAAATCGCAAATAGTGCAAAGTGTGGTGCGTAAGGATACAGTTAGTGTTGTGTGTCGTGATATGGAACCTAAAAAAGAAAAACGAACTAGACGTAGGGTAGATAGGTTAATTTACCACTAGTGCTTGTCAACGGTTTCTCCCCGCTACCGCAGTTTGGCCGTGACCACGATCCATGCAACTGGGTCGAAATATCGGCAAAAAGAATTCTATAAGAATTCATAAACCGCATATCGTGAGTACCCGTTAAATATTATAATGATTGATTTCAGTTTGTAATATTATACTCGTGAATGCGTACACGTGAGCTATATACATATAATCACTATAAACAATACAACATAATTTAGGCAAACCATAAATTATTTCAAATTTAATTATGTCATACATTATTTTACACTTAATACGCATGAAAACTAGAAAAATAGCACCTTTAGAAAAAATACTTAAGAAATCCCTATATACCTAAATAATTAGAATTTTAGCTTAAATTAGATATAGATTGTGATTTTAAATGGCGGCTTTCTTTTACCGTTTAATTATTGGTGTCAGTGCAAAACGTTATAAAGTTAAAAGTTAATGTTTGAGAATAAATTGTGGAGAAAAAAGAGCACCCTGGTAAACTCAGAAACTCGTGAACTCGTGAAGAAAAAAACAGTTTTAAAGCCATTAACGTATACGTAGATAACATCCCGTACTGTCTCTAAAACGGCTATTGTTCTTAGCATTCGATTAATACCCTACTCACAATATTATAATAAATAATGCGCCTACCATTAATACAAAATTCACCATCATTACTTACCTACCGTTGACCACGCTCGCAAATAAAATACTTAACGCAATATTAGCTCTTATGGCATTGAAATAGATACGTTAATAGCATACATTCATTTTTTTACTTTCAAAGTGTCTATTGTTCACATTATCTTGTATTTAGATCCATTCACTTTAAAGCCAAGTGTACCATCTACGAAATTTAAAAATAACATTTCTTATAAACGATATGTTTCATTTTTCAATGCTATTTCAATTAATAAAGTGGGCTTTGTTATTGGAGTAAGGTCTCAAATCAAAGTGAGTATGGTAGAAAAGAATGGACTTGTGTCAGTAAGAGCGAGTAACGGATAAGCGATATATCAGTGTTGATTTTGGATTTCACGTTTTGAATAACAAATAAATAGTAGTTACAGTTAGTACATGGGTAATCAAAGAAGAATATTGGTTACATCATTAGCGAAGACGATTCGATGCTTGATTGAATAATAACACAAAGCAATATCACACATATTACAGAAGAGTCAGGTAAAAGTTTAACTTTGACTTTTTTTAACCTTTTGAGAGATAAAATCAAATGAATAAAAAATATGGGCTATAAACAGTGCAGTACCTACTAACGATATAGTTAGTATATATGTATCTAAAATTTAAAAATAGATGTATGGTTATTAATGCTGAGCAGTGAATTCAAATTATATTACTCACAAAGTCACATGTTTTAACCCGTTATAATCGCTACTAATGAGAACCTGTCCCCTAAAAACTGTTTATAATCATTTACGTTTTAAAAAATTGTAGAGCTATTCACTCCAGGATTTCTCTAATTTACAATATTTTCATTACTTCCATTGGACGTGCGTATTTTTGCTTCATTAAAACTTCTATTCACAAACAGAACCCAAGCGATATATTTCCTATAGCTTGTCGCTTACTCTTCATAAATGTTTCAGGTCCATTGGTCCATCGCTCTGAAGTTTCATCTATCACAATTTATTGGCTAAGGAGCCTCTATTAGCGGGCTAATGGCCGAACGTGATACCTAGTTACCTAACAACCGTGTAACGATAATGTTCAGCAACAATACAAATGTAAGCCATAAAATACTAGGCTTCTATGCTAAGTTTCGTTATTTAGATTTCACTAAAGAATATAATTTTGTTATTGTAGAGTGAAAAGACCTAGACGATTATAATACTTAAGCGAAACAAACATAATTTATTGTTGTAACTTTTAAGATTTGTATATTTTTTCTTCGTCTATATTTTCAGTACTGCTTTACTTATTTTTCCCTTATTAGTTAGAAGGAGCTTTTCGGAGTTTGCGTCTAAAATCGTAACATAAAAATGTTTAAATATAATTTTAAGCATTGTATGTGTATTATTTGTATCCTTCATATATTCGTAATACGCTTCTTTTTTTACACATAAGTGAATAGACATATAAATCTGCCATAGAGCGTATCAATAATTTGGACATGCTACATTTTTTTAATAAATTAAAGTAAAAAACGAGCATACAGTCAACCTTATGGTAAGTGGCCACTGCCGATCATGGACATCTGTAAGCAACTTCAAATAGAACATGGGTTCTATTTGAAGTCAATCACAGATGCGTTGCTACTCCCGAGGACCATAATGGTCGCCTTATATAAAATTGCGATAATCACACCCTACCATCAAAACGCAAGAAATGCTTCACGCTAGAAATAGATGTGGCGGTGGTACTTCCCCGGTCGAACTACATTGGTTCTACCACCTGTAAAACGCTTGATACATACATACGCTTAATACAATACTCTTTTTCTGACTCATCATGGATGGATGGATGGATGGAGAAATAGGTGTGGCGGTGGTACTTCCCCGGTCGAACTACACTGGTTCTACCACCTGTAAAACGCTTGATACATACATACGCTTAATACAATACTCTTTTTCTGACTCAGTCGTGAAAATATAATATGGTTAGTCATATTATAGTCGACCTGAAGAGTTGTAAGACCTTTTAGATACAAATTATCAGTTTCCTGCATCAATATTAAACTCAAGATGGTCTAATAAATCTCGTTAAATTTAACCATGATAATTATAACGATACGGGTTATAATTAAACATAATAACAGAACAAGTTACATATTAAATCGTTGTTTGCAATATCTTGCAAAATCTAGTGCAATCCATCTTCCATTTTGCAACAACTTTGAGATACATATAAGTAGGTATCTGTTACGATTTTTGTGGAATATTATTATCTTCATTGTTCGAAGTGCTATTATTTGTAATTTGTACAATTACTATACCCATTACATATACCAAATACCAATTACAGATACCGTATACCAATTAGAAATAATGCATATTGTTAGAACTTTAAACATATGCTTTCAAAAGGATGTCTAAACTAAAATCCGAACGTCTTAACGTAATATCATATTCTGAGAATATTGAAAATAAATTGTGATGAATTTTCTAAATTCATGACCCGTATAAAACATTTCAGTAATCATCATGAAGTAATGACGCTTTTAAAACATTTCAATATTAAAATATAGGTCTAATTAAATTATTTTAAACAAACACAATTAAACAAAAAGAAAATAAGTATTCATACTAACACTAACATTTTCTACATAGCCACAAACAAGAATTTGCTCCGTGTCGTAGTGCCATGGACAAACACAAAGACTATAGCACACACACACAAATTAGACCCAAAACCGAAACCAAATACATCATGCAATTATCTGCCTGGCCGGGGTTCGATCCCAGAACCTAGCGTGTCAGACTCCTAAATACACAACATTCCAAACCCTAGCGTGCTACGGCCCAATAACAGATCATATTTTTACTACCTACAGTTACGAGCCCATAAAATAAGCGCGGATAAATTGTCCCATTAGCGAGCGAGCAAATGTCAGGATCGTGCGGAGGTGACGCGGCGGATAAGGACCTTGTTGCAGAACTTATGTGCTACTGGCCACTCACATATACCTTTACATAATGCTAACTGTCCACTGATCTCACGTTTATATTTTAAATGTATTCTTTGAAATATAAACGCTTTCTAGAGTTATATAGCTCCATACTCGAATTGTATATTACGTTGTGGGTTCAATAGAGGCACACAAATAAGAATACACAAACACCCAGATTCAATGCAGAAATTTAAATTCATCATTTACATAACTGCCTGGCCGAGAATCAAATCCGGAGCTCCTAATGTCAGACAGATGTGGAGATCACTCCGCCACGCAGGCCGATATGTACGTAAAGATATAAATTAGTAAGTGCCTGATGTGTATATTATTTTACGATTACGTAAAAACACTGTTTTGCATCGACAAAGATGAATCCTGCATGTATGACTCCATCCAGACGGTTCTTTTGAATATTATGCAATGTTAAACATTATTGGCGTGAAATAGTTGGAGAGGACTGCTACTACCAAAATTTTTGTTCGTTTTCGTGTAATACTTTATTGGGAACATTAACCTATTATTATTGCTTTCCTTAATATCGTTGTCTTATTTTATATAGGCCTAAGAGGGCACTTACATATAGTTATTTTTTTTCTCTATCACCGGATTGGAACCATTGCGTACCGCTTCTTATATATTTTCGGAGGAAACTAATTAGTTCAAAATATCTCACACGGTGTGGCCATAAGGTAATCAACACAAACTTATTATATCAATTCGATTCATCCATCAGCCTTTTGATGTCCACTGCTGGACATAGGCCTCCCCTAAATGGCGGCACTCCAACTGGTCCTGTGCCCTCTAAATCCGGTTTAGTAGCATGTATGTCTGCGGCATGTATTTTTCGAAGAAATCGGTAAACATTTTCAAAGGATTTCATATGATTCCAACGGTATTGTGGTTAGGAAGTTCCAGTCTAGCGTTAAGGTGCGAATGAATCTTCAGTTATAAAGAGTAGCAACGCATCTATAAGCTGCACCTGAGTTCAACCAATGTCGCGTTGTTTACCCCACTTCCTCGAACAGGGTTGCTTGTAGAACAGGCGTTATTCCATAATTAACCCCTGTTCCACTAGCAACCTCTGTTCGACCGCTTATCTTCAGATGAATACCACGCCGTCTTGCTTTACTATATTTTTATTTCAATATTACGATAATAAGAAAAATAGCTTATGTTAAAAAAAAAAATTAGGTAGTCCCTGTTTTATCATTTGCCTCTTTCCTCGAAATAACTTTTTTAATTTTAAATCTTAATTAGAAAGATAAGGAAGTCATACAAGTAATATATATCCACTTAAATCTATTAATATTCTCTTACTCAATATTATGTATTTTATGGTTTGCATATTTATGATTCAATCGGAATGTTTAATATCGTGACATGCTAAAAGGATCTGTAGATATGAAGGAAAATACTCCATCAATTATTACCTATACATGTGCAATCCACCAATTCGCACTTGGCCAGCGCAGTGGACTATGGCCTAAAACTCTCTCATTCCAAGAGAAGACCCCTGCCCAGCAGTGGGCCAATAATAGGTTAACGATAACTATATAATACTATAACTTATATTATATCTAGTTATACCGGGTCCATTAGGAACCCTTATTAAAAAGACTTTACATTAAATGTCTAAAAGGTATCTATGTGCTTTGGAAAATTTGAAATTCATGTGTTCATGAATAGATTTCTCTACCTCAGGAATAATATAGTTACCATGAAATGTAAGAATAATAGTACCAAATCGTATTGCCATACGATTCGTATCTTACAAAATGCAATTTATTATACATTTCGTGACAAATTATTTATGTTGATCTCGATGAAACGGAATCAGGTTGTTTAAATGCAAAATTCCATTCATTGCAAAATGGTTTATGTTGTGTCTATTGCCTTAAAACTATCAAAGTGACATTCAAAACTTACGTCAATTCGCCGTCAGCTAATCTGATTGATATTTAGAACAATGGTACCGACATTTCTGGATTATATTAAGAAATTCCTCAAGGTTTACGAGAAAGTTGTTTGTTTTGCGCTCATCTTCTTCATAACACCTGGCTTCTATATCTTTGAGTTGACCATCGTAAGACCATCAGTTGTGAAGATTTACAAACTGAGTTTCTTAGAAGAAATTTTCCATATCATCTGTTCGACGTTTTGCTTCATCAATGTCGTCGGGAACATGATCTTGAGTATATTTACGGATACAAGTTTGAAGAAATACGTCCCAGAAGGCGACACCTACTGCGATCTTTGTAAAGTCAAACGACCGGCAAAAGCTTGGCATTGTAAAGCGTGCAATACTTGCATTCTACGGCGTGATCATCACTGCTTCTTCTTCTCAAGATGCATTGGATTGTACAATCAGCGATACTACGTCTCCTACCTCGGCTACATCTTTATATCCATGGTTTACTCCACTTATTATAATTATTACTACGTTGCTGCGAAATTTCAAGACCACGGGTTTGCGTTATCTGCTTTTCGTATCATGAATCCGATGTTAAGGTTTGTGATACCAGAACCTATGGGCATGAATGATGTATGTGTCTTGCTAATATTTCTAAACGTAGGACTGATCATTTGGTCGGGGAGCCTCTTTTGGTTTCACATGGGAAATGTTTTCAGGGGCATCACGGCCCATGAATATCGTCATAGTGGACCAATCGATAAGTCTAAATGGAGAGCAAACTTATCGAGCGTGTTTGGTGTGAAATGGTATTGGGCCCTGCTCTGGCCCTTTGCTGAAAGTCCTCTACCCTAGACTGTTGTGTGTAACAAAGAAGTAATTAACTTAACTATTCTCATATTTCATATGTCAACCATGTAAACATACGTTTTGTTTTCAAAAATATCAATTGATGTAGGAGCTAATAAAATAAAAATACACAAACATTCATATTTACGTATTTATTCCAGTAAATATATACTGGTACTCCAAGTTGCATGTATATCTTCAGAATATTTTCAATCAATAAAAAGTAAGCAAAGGCACTTGCTACGGCATTGCCAAAATAAAAGTACCACTATTGACACCATTAGCATTATATCATAGCACACAGTCTGTTTATAGAACCCGGGACGGTGGGCACACGTAACTGTTACGTAAACAGGAACCGCGTTGCACTAGTGCGTGCGACTGATGGAGGTGCGTGCCTTGGAAGTTAATTATCTTAGATTTTCCGAAATATTAGGCAGGTAACTTGTTTTTGAAATAATATGTATTTTTTATAAACTGTGTCTCTTAAGTATAAATCGTTTATCAGATTCTACATTGGTGAAGAAAATATAATCTGTGGGTCAATGAATACTTTATGAGACAGCATTTTTTCTTCATCTTATCAATATAATTTAATGACAAATTGAGAACTAATTGATAAAATAAGTTTATATTGATTACCTCATGGCCAAACCATGTGAAATATTTTCAACTAATTACAACTAATATTTCCGCCGAAAACATATAAGAGTCGGTACGCAATGGTACCAATCCGGTGGTAGAGAAAAAAAATATTGAAATTGACAATTTGTAAGTGCCCTCGTAGGCCTATAAAAAATAAGACAACGATTTAATATCGTTGTCTATCGTAAGCGATAATAATAGCTTAATGTTTCCAATAAAGTATTACACGAAAACGAACAAATATTTTGCTAGTAGCAGCCCTCTCCAACTACTGTTCTGGTAATGTTGAACATTACATAATATTCAAAAAACTTATATTTTTTTTAATTAAACGGACATCCGTAGGTAGCAATGACTACATATCCTACTTCCTCCATTCCAACAAAACACCGCACTATAAACAGTCGTTCGAGCTGTAAACGAGTCGCGCGCCTACCGTTATGTCCCGTTAGAACGGCGCGCGCGATCGGAGCTAGACCCTTAGATAAACAGTAGAAATGAACTATCAGATGTATTGTGTTATAGACGTTGCTTATGTTTCGTAATAGTTTATGTCTTTAACTTCGTATCACTACATGCTATGTAGTGATACGAAGTAAAAGAAAGTCTCTTTACGCTGTCTGTCCCTGTGTTCGCTTAGATCTATAAAACTACGCTGCGGATTTTAATGCAGTTTTTTTAAATAGGTAGAGTGATTCAAGAGGAAGGGTTTTATGTGTACATGCATAATATAGTGGAGGGACACTGATAATTTTAAATTTTTGACTTTTAGGCAGAACGAAGTTCGCCGGGTCCATTATTTAGGTATATAGTTTGAGCAAAATACACTAGTACATATATTTAGATGATGACTGAACCGTCGGTATCGCCATAATCATTTCCGTGTAATAGGTTGCAACTTAACGTATAATTCACAGTGTTAAAAGTACATATCATAATGTATTGGTTTTAAAAAGGTCTCAATCAATCCTCCAAAAATGTTATCTTTAAGTTATAATCGTTAACAGCCCTCCTTTGGGAGTTAAAAACGTGTGATAAGTAAAGGCTACTTATAACGGTCTCAAATAAATTCAGAGCTAAATATTACCACTTAACAGCAATCGATCATACATCATTTATCACATTTAAGTCGTTAAGCTTTTTCTCATGGCGTCGTAAATCATCTCAGAGCACGACACGACTACGACATTTTGGATCGACACGACTTCTTAAGGCTGCACAAATGAGTCTACCATTGTGATGTTTTTTGTAAATACAATATGCCTGACTGATGGATTATCTTGAGACAATTAAGGGTTTACTGACCGTTTTCGGACAGTGTCTATCGTGATTTGGCTAAGGACTTGTACTTATATGGTTAGACATTAGGCGACTATACTTATGGCTGTAACTTTAAAATTAAGAGATAGAGAACTGACATACAAATGGATCAAATATATGCTTACTCTTCCTAGTTATTATGCTTCAGCTTAAGTTATCCTGTAATACAATTATGAATTAATATATTACGTAATAATTAGAGGATTACAGGCTAAAGTATCCCTAAGTGTTTGTTACATTTTCCGGTGTACACCACAGAAACATTTTATAGTAAAGTCGTTTACACACTTCTTTAAGACAGAAAGCATTTTGATAAATTTATTCCCAAGTGAAACAAGCATTGAATATTGTAGTTAGGTACTTATTTATAAACTTTTAAAGGTAAAAATCATGTACTGAAACTAGTTTTAAATTTAAATAAATTAAAAATGTACTATATCAACGTTTTCAGTCGTGGCAGTGTTGTAAAATCATACTCCACAGGAGTTAAATACAACACAAACATATAATCAGAGAAAGTTCTAAAAATATAATTACGAGTATATACACTTATTGATACTGTTAATTATTTGCAGTTCTGCATACTATCTTTTACAAACTATACTATATGCATATGGTCCCCGCATAAGACCTTTCATTAATGTTACTTTTACGATTACCCATTATTGTCCCACTGCTGGGCACTGGGCTCTTCTCTCGGAATGAGAGAGTTATAGGTCATAGTCCACCGCGCTGGCCAAGTGTAAATTGATGGACTTCACACACCTCCGAGACCTTTTTTTTAATATCTCTGTATCTCTCGGGTGTGTAAGTTTCCTCACGATGTTTTCCTTTACCGGAAAGCAGTGATAATTCATTTCTAATACGCATATAACGCGTGCACGCACGTGCCTGGGTTTAAACTAGAGATGCAACGGATAGTTGTTTGGCCGGATACCGGATACCGGATATTCGGCCTGATCACCGGCCGAATATCCGGTATCCGGCCGCCGAATATTCGGCCGGCCAAACGATACCTGCAAATTACCCAAAAATGCAGAGAATCTCGTTTTTATTCACCACAATTTGCCGTTAGTTAATTATGAATATTAAACTCTCTTTTTATTTATTTGGTAACACTTAATTTATTTGATTAAGAATTAACATAAGATACGCTACAATTGGTTGAATGGATACTAATGCTGATCATAGGATTCCTTAACAATCTTAACTATTTTAAATGAGGCTTTTTGATAAGTTTAAATTGTACTGTAAAGGTAATAAACAAATATTGACAATTTGTTGTTGTTTTCTTGTATACTAACCATTTTTCAAAGTTAAATACCAAACAGAATCACTATTCGGTATCCGGCCGGATAGTGTGTAACTATCCGGTATTCGGCCGGATAGTAAAATAATGGCCGGATAGCAACCGGATATCCGTTGCATCTCTAGTTTAAACCTCGGACCTCCCGATTGATAGGACAAGTTTCAACCATTAGGCTATCACTGCTGTACTGAATACTGTACTTACAGTTATTTCATAGAGCAGTTTAACACCATTTATTTGTATAAAAAATAAATATGCATTAAATGGAACTAAACAGTGATTATTACTAGTAGCTAACAGGTAATGGTTAACGGAATTGTATATCCGTTATTTCTCGAAAGCGCTGTCCTTGTTGCAGCCGACAAACGATATAACACTCTTCATAATGTTATATTGCAATAAAATTGATGTATCTGAAGTTACTCCATCCAGCTCTGAGGCGGGTTTCGAAAAGTGAAGCAACGCGCGGACAAAACATTAACGTTTCCGTGATTTGGGGGACACTACGCGATACCAGTGTTTTACCCAACTGTATCAGTAAGAAGGTAATGTTTTTCAAAATTATGTTTGTAAGAAGATGTATGTATGCAACATTGTAACATATGGCATATCATTGAAATCGATCCCGTTTTTAGAGGGATATTGAATTTTTTTTTAAAGTGGCGAATAAACGTGTGGTCACAGCTGCCCATGGACATCTTGCCATACTCAACTTTATACAGAACAAAGGTTCTATCTGAAGTCAAACAAGGATACATTGTTATCCCAAAGGACATAGATGGTCGCCTCAAATAAGTATAACTACAGTATAACCCATATGTATTCTTGAGTGTGGTGCAATAAATATGCTTGATTCGCTCTTTAAACAATTCTTAGACATCAGCACCAGTAGTACGAGTCAGTTTCCTCGAAACAAACATTGTTCGTGTTTCGCTCATCATTTCCAACAAAATTGCAAGTTATGGTCAAATACGAGAAGGTAAGAGTGCAATGTACATAGCAATGTATGACGACCCGTGTTGCGGAGCGGTTACCAGCTCGAATGACGTACAATGGGTCCCGGGTTCGATTCCCGGCCAGATAAGGTATCTGAATGATGAGTTTAGATTCATGTTCTGGGTCTAGGTGTTTGTGTATTCGTCTTGTGTGTGTCCATGGTACCCACGACATAGGAGAAAATCCTAGTGTTGGGCTATGAGTGTTGAAAGCGTGTGTTATTAATGTATGAGCGAACAAAACACAATACTTATTTTTGAGAAATATAATAGTCATACTATGGCTATAAAATAAACTTGCTCAAGTCTTATGAAAGCTATTCGAGCGATTCCTATATTTCTAGACCTTCGTATCTTTATTTGTGCGATTTTATTTTTGTTGCGCTACACTAACTCTATACAAATATCATTCCAGACGTCTTACGTAAATTCAATAATAAATTTCACGCCAAAGATTTTCTATAGTGTTAGTTTCTTATGCAAGTGAAGTATGTGTTTAAGGAAATATCAATATCAGAAGGTGTTGTTAGAGCCATTTATAGGCGGATGCCACCCAGCTATGAGTACCAATATCGATAATAACTAGGTATTGAATATTAATGAATCGATAGCCGCAGGATGGAAATCATTAAGGTTTCCGCTATAAACAGTAAATTTGCTGTGATTAGACCGATATGACTAGGCTAAGCAAAGGATAGGATTTCCTCACTACATTATGGTGGACATTTCCACTGTACTAATGTTCTTTACGTAATATGTTTTTTTACAATACATAAGCACTTATTAAAATAAAATAAAAATGTGTGCGTGTACTAGCGTACCCTCGTAAGAAGTGAAACTTCTTTATGACGTTATTTTTCAAAAAATAATTTACTATATGCAACTTTACAGAAATTGGTTAAATAAAGTTAAATTAGATAAAGTTTAATAAAAGGCTTTTATTAAACTTTATCTAATAATCTAATCTATAATAATCTATCTAATATCACGCGTGGTAGGGATAAGAAAAAGATGGCGCGCAACGGAAAAAAATAAAGGCGGGTAACGAAAAAATGTTTCACTTCAATAATTTATGTATTTAAAACGATTGGGATCGTCAGTGTAGTTGAAATATTAATGTTTAAGAATACAACCCATTATTGTCCCACTGCTGGACACGGGCCTTTTAGGCCATAGTCCACCGCGCTGGCTAAGTGCGGATTGGTGGACTCCACACACCTCCGAGAACTTTTTTTTTAGAACTCTCGGGTGTGTAGGTTTCCATGCGATGTTTTCCTTACGCACATAAATCAGTGGTGCGTACCTGGGTTTGAACCTCGGACCTCCCGATTGAGAGGGCAAGTTTCAACCATTAGGTATCACTGCTCTATTAGGCTATCACTGCTCTTAGGTAGTAAAAACTTTGAATTTAGGCAGTAAAATACGTTGAAATCTAACAATTACTGTACAAACCAAAGGTCGATGAAGCCGTAACACTGTATAACGTATGTTCATTAACCCTAATGCCACTTTCGCTCCACTGGCCATGCGTCGGCCATTAGGTGCACGCGATTTTAGCTGTTAACTCAACGTCATGTAACACAATTTGCTGTAACCGTTACGTAAATTACGTTACGCACTGTTTGCATTGATTCTGTGTTTCCGCGGTTTTCTAAATGTTTTGCTATTGGATTTTTTATAAATACGTACTATTTTTTTTATATTTGCACTTTAGAAATAAGAGTGATCGGACGCAATTGCTAGTTTACCAGGTGGTGGAACCAATGAGGTTCGACCGGGTACCACCGCCACACTTATTTTTAACGTAAAGCAGTTCTTGCGTTTTTCTGGACCACCGCCACACCCATTTGTAGCGTGAAGCCTTCACGTGAATCCTTAATCCTCGGGAGAAATGTGTTTGGCTTTTAATAGAAATTCTGTTCATTATAAAGTTTCTTTTAGATTTCCTTGGACAGAAGTGGCCACGTATCGGGTGGATTACATGCTCGTTTGCTTCTGCAACTTAGGTATGGAAATCGTAAGGCAGTGGCCTAATACGTATGAGTAAAAAATATGTTGAAGGTAGTACTTTCATTACAAAGAAAAGAGATATGGAAGTATTTAATTATATATTTTTACTAGCTGAAACCCGCAGCTTCGCGCTTAAATATACATAGTCGTTCAAGAGGAATGTTTCTTTCATACATATATTTTTGATATCTTGAACCGTTTTCGCAGCGCACGCAACGAAAGCCCTCAAGGATGAATAATTTTCCTTGTTTTTTTCACATTTTCCATGATTTCTTCGCTCCTAATAGTTGCATCGTGATGTTATATATATATATATAGCCTAAAGCCTTCCTCGATAAATGGTCTATTAAACATAAAAATATTTTTTTAATTCCAAACTAAATTAAAACCAGTAGGTCCTGAGATTAGCGCGTTCAAACAAACAAACAAACAAACTCTTCAGCTTTATAATATTAGTATAGATATGACAAAAAAGTAAACAGACTTGACCCTTGCATACTATGGTAATTAATTACATATAGATCGTTTCGTAAGAGATCGATAACGAACATTGTAACGTATGAGGTCACAAATAAGTAGAACCACTAATCTTGACCACAAATGCTCTACTCCAAAATCGACCACAAGTAATGCTACTTTAATATCGATCACAGATACATTTTGCTTAAACACCCAGTTTTGCGTCGGAACTATTTTCAAAGTCTAACAATTCGACTTTTTACAAACGGAATTGGCCAAATATTTGTAACAGTTTCATCTTCAATTCTCGTAACTGCCTTATACAATATCGATGAGCAACCAGAAATCTTGTGACATTGGTGCCCACTTCCGAACAGAAGCAGATCTATGTCACAGCTCATCGATTACGTGAATGATTGCACTAGATCGAGTTTGCGTAATTTGTCAATAATGAGCTTCTAAACATTCAGCAAGGTAGAACGGGTATAGTTTACTTGCGAGGTACCACCGTCACGTCTATTTCTAGCGTTTTATCTGACTGAAATAGCAAACGAGCATGCAGGCCACCTGTATGTGGTCACTGCCGCCGTGCAACGTCTTTAATCAACTTCATACATAAAATGGGTTCCATCTAAAGTCAATCACAGATGCGTTGCTACTCCCGAGGACTGTGATGGTCGCCTCATGTGAAAGTGTGCCGGCAACGACACCCTTTCATCGAAACGCAAGAAATGCTTCACGCTAGAAATAGGTGTGGCGGTGGTACTTCCCCGGTCGAACTACACTGGTTCTACCACCTCATAAGCGTGCTTCCTCGCCGGTCGAACCATATTCATTCGACCACCTTGTAAAATGTGGTATGAAGTAAATGTTTAATGATCCTCAAGTAAAAATTCTTATTGTCCTTTAATAAAACGCAAAACAAAAACAATAAAAATATATAAATCTTATGAGTAGGTTTCAACTCTAGTGTTATTTTTGATAACGGAGATCTAGTTCTCTCGATACAACAGATGTAGTGTGTAATATTATGACACAATCGCTAGATTTCCGATCTTTAGCGCATCGATTACATAACTAGCATCGGGTAGATACGATTAAACTCGTTCTAGTTTTGAAATTGCATTCTAATTTTGAATTTTAAAACTATTTTTGTTCCACTAGCTTTGATTTTTACGTCGATTTACGATCACGATTAATCGCTTTATTTTATTTTTTTGAAGTCAACTTTAAGTGCATGATAATTATTGATAAGTAAAACTAAAGCTAATTAGTATTACATTAAAGTTAAATTTATTAATCTTATTATTCGCAATAACTTTAAATATAATATGTTATACTATACAAAAATATCATATCAAGATTTTAAATATAAAAGTATATATCACAGCTCATAAGTAAAAAATATAGAGAACTAAAGAAACACAAATATTGCGATAAAACAGTTGGGTTAGATTAAGAAAAATTAATGAAAGCAATATTTAAAAATACTACGGACACTCTTGATTATAACAAAAAGTAATTACGTTGTCCAAGTAACAGTTACCCATCCAGAATTTCTTCATTGCTTTAGATCTGAACTTAAATATCGCAACTTGGTTGTGTGTAAAAAACATTGCTAAACAAACGTTTACAAAACTATTTAACTAACTTTGGCAACTTGACGGTTTTTAAACGGTTAAATAATCACGATCGGTGATCTTGTGTTGTTAATGGACCCGCTTCGTGAAGGAACGGGTTAGTAGAATAAAGTGTAATAAAATGTCAAGGGTTTTAAAGGAAATGCTTTAAATTAGGATAATCAATATCACTACATAGTATAAAACAAAGTCGCATCGAGCTCTTTCCCTATATATGCTTAGATCTTTAAAACTACGCTATGAATCTTAATGCAGTTTTTTTTAATAAATAGAGTGATTCAAGAGGAAGGTTTTTATGTATTATACATAATATATATAATATAGTAGAGAAATACTGATAATTCTATATTTTTGACTTTTCGGTGGAACGAAGTTCGCTGGCTCGACTAGATAAATTATAAAAATGGTTTAATTAATAAAAAACAGACTACTCAAAACGATATCAAACCTTAAGTTTCTGTTTTTAATTTAACGCTTTCTTAGATCTTGCGTTAAAGTAGTCGCAACGAAATGTTATACTAGGTGCATGTATTTTAGTAGAGGTCTACTTACTAGCGCGGCGCCCCTTACGGTGCTCTTGGAGAGCGTGACTGTCCCCTACCCCTTCCAGCGTATGACAACACGCAGTTCAAGTTTCTCTCATCACCATATTAGGAAATTATATAGCTTATGGCACTCCGACAACGGAGTTGATAACAATGATTTGTCTTATGTTACCCCCGTGCTATAGCGCGTGTTAAAGAAATGGCCATAGAAACGTACATTTTCTTTAATATGATTGAAGTAGCAAACAAGTATGCAGTCCACGTGATGGTAAGTGGTCACTACTGCCTATGAACCAGGATTCAAACTGAAATCAATCACAGATGCATTGCCCCTCCCGAGGACTATGATGTTCGCCTCCTGTGAAATTGTACCAGCCAACCACACCCTTCTATCGAAACGCAAGAAATGTTTCGCGCAATCTCATCTCGTCCCCATATGAAAAATACATGTTTTACGAGCGTAGGTACATACATTCTAAAATCAATACCCTCCTACCCTGCAATCGAGCAAAACTTCAAATGCACGTCGTCTGTTAATTTACGTTAAATAATTAACAAGTACACAAACTAAGAAAAGTCGCAAAAAACTTATACCGTGTAATCCAGCGTCACGCCAGTTTATTAACTCTGCTTAATTAAATCGTTTCTTATATTTACCGTTGCTCAAAGCCGTTGTGGAATAGTTTTTACCTAAAAAAAACAAAAAATGTTTAGTTGATTTGGCCTGGTGTTGAAATACAAAAAGCATTATTAGATTAGATACGCTATACTTATTTACAAATAGTTCATTGTACCAGTGCATTTAAAATGACTAGGTTCAGAGAACTTCAGTTAAATTACCTGATAAAAAAGGGTTTTCATGTTCTACATTTTTAAAAGTATGAATATTACAGGCGATATATTTTTTAATGTTTACTTCATACATTTTCTCCTGTGTCGTTGTTGCCCAGGAGAAATACACCGTAAAATAAAATCACCCAGACTCAGAAAGGTAATCTAAAATCGTATTTCCAATATCTGTCTGGCCCGAGTCCGAACCCGGAATGCTGTATGTTACCACTACGTTAAGCGGGTCGGTAAATAATTGGAAATGTACTGTCATTACTAATTGCTTAATTATTATCCAAGGTGCTAGAATTATTTACAGTCTTATTATAGTATCTCCTCAATTTCACCCTACAATAATAAACCCGTTGAGTTTCTTGCCGGATCTTTTCAGTTGAGGTTGTGTTCCGATCCGGTCGTAGTGTAAGAAAAAAAATGTTACTGACAATTTGTAAGTGCCCCCATAGGCCTATACAAAATAAAGATATTTCATTAAAAAAAAGTACTCTCCTCTATTCTCATTTTAGGCAATTGTGGTTAGGTTAGAATATAATAGATCGCTAACTGGCCTTAATGTACATATAACTGTTTGTTTGTTAAATTTGAGAAAACAAATCACTAAAAATATATAACTAATAGAGTTACTAACTACATTGATCATTAAACCTTAACAAACGCATGTTATTGGTGCTCTGTCACGATTTTCGAAATCATTACGAAACATTTATTGATGTTTTAGTAATAATTGTTATATATCAATAGTAGTGATGATGGAAATTGATAGCAGAGATTAATAATATAAGCAGTCACGCGCAAGGAAATAAGTTATTTTAATTTAAAATATAATATACTCCTAGGTACATATAAGAAATAGTGTGTTAATTTACAGAAAAGTAAAAAAAAATACACGATACGTAGTCGAACGTACCTACTCTTAGTGTGAGGTTGTTACTTTTGCTCAAAACAATCATTGTTCATTACATTGCATGTTATGGCGGTACACGAAAATTGGAGCGTGGTAGTAACATTGCTATGTGTAAAGGATCGCCGAAAATAAAACGCGTCGTGCCACGAAATCTCGAATGGTCGACTAATTTATTCACACAAGAACTACCCTAATATGTTCAACAATTTTAATTTCCTCTTTGAATGGCAATACCAATTCGTTGAGCAAAATGCGTGCCAGATCTCGGGTCACCAGTTACGTCGACCAAACAACTGGACAGTAATTTAAAAAAATGCCAAGCCGCTGGACCCATGATCATGCCCATGATCCCAGAGTTTCAATACCAAATGCCGTAAACATGTAATTATTACATAAAGTTACATATTTACGACGTTTATTGTTTTCAGCCGCAGACGATGTTTCCTGAAGGTGAGAAGGAGCCAGTGTGTCGACACAAGTAGCGTCCCACACTTGCATCCTACCTCCCCTCTAGAGAATCAAAGACATCCCGTCGGATCGCTTGCCATCGTAACTTGCGAGACCATTCGGCTCTAAAGGAGCCGGCAATGATGTCATTGATAGATGCGTGGTGCGCTAAGCGGCCGGCACTACGCTGACAGGAGAGACCAAGAGAGTATTTTAGAAGAATTAGAAATTTAAAATGAGATGTTAAGAAAGAGCAGAATAAAAAAAATGCACCTTATAACCTTAATTCGGGCTTAAAAAAGTTATTATTTATTTAGTGCACGCTTTCTCTTTTTCTTAGAACATTTTTGGTAACGACAGTGACTGATATCACTAATTAAATTTAACATCATTATAACTGTCATTGAATTAGAACATGATAGATAAGCCTAATTAATCACCCAAAATCTACTTGGTAGAAAAATAATGCTGCACCTCAATTTTTCTTAGAAGACAAATCGATAAAAAATCTTATATATATATAAATATATTATTATCATATATTATTCTCGTGTCATAATGTTCGTTCCCGTAGTCCTTCGAAACTGCTTGACCGATCCTCAAGTGAGCATATTGAATAGGTCTGAGAATCGGCCAACATCTATTTTTCATACCCCCTAATGATAAGGGCAGTCCACCCTTAACATTTTTTAAATTTTTATATGGCAAAACATCATTTGTCGGGTCAACTAGGATATTTCTTAATTTTATGTGAAAGCATATGTTTGTCATAACATATAGTTAACTTATTAGTGTCCAGCTTTTGGGCAAGGGTCCCATCACGGAGTAAGAGATTTAAGGATAGTCCATCGCGCTGGCCAAATGCGATTTGGTAGACTTTATACGCTTATGACAACTTTTTTAAAAAACTAAGGTGTCTAGGTTTCCTCACGATATTTATCTTAACCGTAAATCACTGCTACTTAATTTCTACTAATTTATTTATTTTTTATCAAATCACAGATGTCTCTGGGATTATAACCTTGGACCTACCAATCGTGAAGACGAGTTTATACCAACAGGATATCACAGCAAGTTACCTCACTTTTCTTGTAACATAATAAAGACAATAAGTGTGACTTTATTTTAAACGGTCACCTAAACAATTAGTCTTCATGACGTTATATTAATTACCTCTCATTCATAACGCCAAGCGATTCTGTTGAGACATAACGTCGTGACAAAGACAAATATCCAAAAACCCAGACATTCACGACCATACATCATTAGACCCAGATCATTGAGATGTCTGGTTGAAAGACAACCGAAACCCTAGTTCAAACAATTTATTTATAACTTAAAGAGGTTGCTACGTATATATTACATACAGAAGTGACTTTTATTAAGGGTACATCAACCGTATCGTGTAAATATGTTTTATCAAGGAGAAGAAACAGCACAAGGAACTCAATGTGTGCATTATTATGCAACTTTATAAAAAATGTATGTATGAAAACTAGTGGTTTAACTATAGGTATGTTTTAGAACTTCAGCGAATCTTTTAAAAACTGCAATAGCGTATCTCATGAACATTATAAGAACATTATAAGGACGTACATAAAAGTAACATCTATGATCTATATAATAGCGAATTTTAACTCATGTGTTTCTAAATAACCATGTTCATTTCCATGTTCTTTTATTATAATTCGTAACGGGCATTATTTAAATATCTTTAGTATAATGCCGATTAATAACAACCTAGGACAAAAATGAGTGCTCTGCATTCCATACAAAAGTCCGACAAACAGACCAAAATTATATAGATTTTGAATAAAACAGCCACAGGTAATCTATAGAAACATAAGGCACCAAAAAACCCACATGGTCGTTTAAATGATGCACTACCTACGCATGTTTTTCCGCCCAGCTTCTAAGAACGAGATAATAAACATGACGACAATTGTTTCGCCAATATAATCTGTGATCATGATCGTCTAATTCGTTTTTAGGGTTCCGTGCACAAAGGAGAAAAACGGAACCCTATTACTAAGACTCCGCTGTCCATCTGTCTGTCTGTCACCAGGCTGTACGTCATGAATCGTATCCGATGTGAAATGCTGTACCTCATGAATCGTATGCGAAAACGTATTTCTATCGGGGTACAACCCATATTGTCCCACTGCTGGGCACGGGTGTTCTCTCAGAATGAGAGAGTTTTAGGCCATAGACCACCGCGCTGGCCATGTACGAATTGGTGGACTTCACACACCTCCTAGAACTTTTTTTTAAAGAACTCTCAGGGGTATAGGTTTCCTCACGATGTTCTCCTTCAAAAAAGCAAGTTGAAAAGCAGCGATAATTAATTTCTAATAGGCACATGAATCAGTAGTGTGTGCCTGGGTTTGAACCCCAGACCTCCCGATCGAGAGAGCAAGTTTCAACCATTAGGATATCACTGCTCTCTATTTCTATTGCAATACAACAAATACAATAACAGAATAAAATAAATATTTAAGACGGGCTCCTATACAACAAACGCTGGAATTTTACAGTAGGATTTTCTCCTGTGTCGTGGGTACCATGAACACACACAATACGAATACACAAACACCCAGACCCAGAACAGGAATCTAAATCATTATACAAAATAAAGACATTTCATTTCATTCAGATCGAACCCGAGACCCATAGCGCGTCAAACCGGTATGGTAACCGCTGCGCCACGCGGATCGTCAAGATAATGATATCAAACCCTTCGTGGGTCCGACTCGCACTTAGCCGATATTCGAAGCCAATGAACCGTTGACCGATCTGTTTCTCAAATTAGCCGTGAACACATTGTTAGGTTATTCTAACAAAAACTAATCCCTCTGTACAAAGTACGCGAGGTTTTTGTGGGCATTGTTAAGGCTTCTGTGCTATACTAACTTTGAAATACCTGTGTAATTACAATGTTATTATCTAAGTTACTTGTGTAGAAAATACCAAACTAAACATATTTTCAGATCGAGTATCTAGTATCGAGTATATTATACAATATTAAATACAATCTGTAGGATTTAATGTAAATGTAGTACCGACTTAAATAATTTTCTTCGAGGTTTTTCACGAAGTAAAAGGAAGAACCTTATAATAAACTACATAGCAATACTTAAATTTTAAAATGGTATTGGATAAAAATTTCAAACTCGTAAATAACAAAGCAGCGAACGAAACATTTTTACTCTACAAAATTCTTTTGATCTTTTTGTAAAACGAAACCTTCTTTAATATCAAAGTCATTATTAGCTCATCACTACCCTGCTGAGCATGGATCCATTCAGAATAAACTTTTCGATTATAGCCTACACGCCCACAGAGAGTATAATGCTAATCTAAAATATTACAGATAATATTACCTTTAAAAAATCTTAAAATAAAATTGTGTAGTGTAAGCGAATATACGTGTCTAACAATGTTACCTTTACCAGACTCTTTAAAATAGCGCACTTTCCTTTAAAGAGTCTGGTAAGAGTCATACTCATTCAAGGCGTTCTAACTCAGTACTAAGGGTAGCAACCTTGGGGATGGCCGCGGGTAAGATTTTATTTTAATCTGAGGTTAAATATCGATATCCATTGGCTTCTATATTTAAGCAGCCATTGGCTATATTTGCAGGATACTGTGACCGCTTTGTATGAGGTGCGACTGAGTGCAATTTTCCTTCTTTTATAATATCTATCCATCCATCAAGGCTTTAAAACTGCACTGCTATACATAGGCTTCCACTAATCTGCGCCAATCGACCGGACTTGAGCCATATAAATCCAGCGGTTAACCGCTGTGTTCAGGTTGTCAGTCCACCTAGTCGGGGGACGGCCTATTTTCCTTTTGCCCAGACACGGTCTCCATGCAAGGGTTCTTGTATGGAGACCATGATTCTTGATTATTCATTCATTTCTTGCGTTTCGATAGAAGGGTGTGGTTGCCATCATAGTCCTCGGGAGTAGCAACGTATCTGTGAATGACTTGAGATGGAACCCATGTTCTGTATGTAGTTGATTACAGATGTCCATGGGCGGCAATGATCATTTACCATCAGGTAGACATGCTCGTTTGTTATTTCAGTCAGATAAAAAAAATTCTACCCTGCCGGTTATCTGTCCTAGGAACAATGAGTGTCTTTTAGAACATAATACCACTGAAATGATAACTGAATACGTCATACTTGGTGAAAGTGTTTCAACACAAGTGATTAGTAGTATTACATCAACGGTAATTAGTACGCAGTGCGCTCGTATGGAAATGGAACGGTCGTTTATGGTTTTGACGTTTAGAAAAGAAAGGAAACAAAATGGCCGCCGGTTACATAACATCGGGAATGAGAAACGGACAACTGTTTCTGTAATACTTAAGTGAGTAAGTTATGTGAAGCTGACATTTGTTATGGAAGTGTCGTAGAAGTCATTTGTAATATGGAGCCGTGGCATTATTTTTTGAAATCTAAGTTGAGCATGTCGTTCAACTACTTGTAACGAGTGACTGCCCATGGATATCTGTGCTATTTGTGCGAGTTTATTTCGTTTCGTTAAAACTTTATTTGTTTATGTTTTTCTGACATTTAAAACAACAACACTTCACATAACTATTACAAAATTAAAGGCACAACAGATTTCCTTATATACCTGCTCTGGTCAAATCCACAAGTCTCACGGAGCGACAAGTTTATATGTATTATTACAAGTTTATATAGCGTGAAGTATTTCTTGCGTTTCAATGGAAGGATGTGGTTGCCGGCACACTTTCACATGAGGCAACCATCATAGTCCTCGGAAGTAGCAACGCATCTGTGATAGACTTCAGATGGAACCAACGTTCTGTATGAAGTCGCTTACAGATGTCCATGAGCGGATGTGACCACTTACCATCAGGTGGACTCGTTTGCTCGTTTGCTACTTCAGTTAAATAAAAAAAAACAGTAATTATTTCATTATCTAGCGCGGATGGAAGAGTTAGGTATAATTCATGACAGGTTAGATGTTGGTCTACATTCGTGAGGTATTGTGGAGGCGTTTCGTAGTATAAACGAGCTGCCAGCATGCTATATTTAGGTATAAAACATATTGTGTACCGGTTGTGAAAGAATATTGTTCACACAGAATCAGTAGAAAATATAAGACTAGATCCGACTACTCATACTTTAAAAACAATAATATTTTATATGTAATCGTTACTGGTAGTTAACCGTAATATCATCTCAACCTCATTAATTTCGATTTCAAAAAATCATAAACTCTAATTCTAAGACTTAATCCACAAGTATCGAATATTAAGTAATATGGCAGCATAGTGTAGCATATGGGAAGTATGGTTTTAAGTACAACTATACCTATAGCTATTTCGTATCACAGATAAATGTAAACACAAATTGCGCAATCCTTAAATAAGATTATAAAATAGTCAAACACCCACCATGTTTGGTTAATGTGTCTATTTACATGCCGTTTTTAAAAACAGGTATTTCGCAACAATTACAAATAGGACTTCAAATAACGTTCCAATCAAATATTAAAATTATCAGAACCAAAATATACGAATAGGTCTAACATTTCTAACGTAGGTCTAACATAAGTCTAACATATTAAGCATAGATATTAATCGATTTTGAAAATTGTTCACTTAAATAATGTATGAAAAAGACTAAATGGATCATTAAGTGGCCATCTTCATTAATTTTGACAGCTCAATATCAAATTTAATCATTAAACATGCTGCGTAATTAATTTTAAGCATACGCGCTCAGTTCTAAGAATGAAAATACTGTTTTTTTTCCTGTAGAACATCATCTTTGGTGTGGTGTTTGACTATCGACGATAAACGAGTAGCGAGGAGAAGGTATAAAAAGAGCGTAGACAATAAAAAAATAGTTGTTAAAGGAATTTGGACCACGTAGCATTTTGTGGATTTCGGCTGACTTTTAATGAGGTTATCATATTACATCGTTTAGAGTAATTACGACCTTAGATGGATTCAGCATCTGTGATCATCTCAGATATAAACTCATTTCGTTATAAATGCCGTGTCATAGGCCGTTGCCTAATGAAACTTACCAGGGCGGTAATGGAAACTTATCAGGTTAACTTATATATTTTATTGTCACTTCAACTTTGTGTAAAAGGTAAGAATTATTTATTCATTCTCAAAGTATATATATAATATTACAACTTTTGACAACATGTTTAAATGCGTTGACTTATTGAACACTGTGATAAATGTTCGTCATTTCATCATACACACCAATTTGCATTTACAAGAAAAAAACTACTCGTCTTCCAGTTCTAGAATTGTAAATGGAAATAAGAGTCTGTTGATTTGTAACATCTTTACGCCTCAATTAATCTACCGACAGTCATGAAATTTAGCGCACACGTTGTCAGGGGTCCATAAAAGGACATATAGGATACACAGACGCGAGTCGTGTGATGACTTCTCAAGCGAAAGTAAACTACGGACTAACCATCTTGTTAAGGAACAAATAGGTAAAAGGAACAAATAGGTAAAAAACTATCAAAGTAAAATCGTGCCGATAAATAACATGTGTAATTGGAAATATCATTATAATTATTAAAGAAAAAGATCTGAAAAGAAGTTTTAATTAGTTACTTGTTGAAGTTGACGCTAATCCTCTAATTTATTTTGATATCATCATTATTGATTTTTACATTTTTTTTTTGTATTTTGTACACATGATACGACTTTTGCAATATATATTATCTTCATAACCACACTTGTAATGTATTGTCTATAATATAATAGTATTGTCTATGCATACAAAGCAAGCCAGGCTATTTAAATAGTAAACAGTAAATAAAGTGTTATTTAACTACTCATATACATCCACGACATTTATATTTGACACTATTGAATAACGATTTTTTTCGATTTGTTTAATATTTGCACAGTGAATTTAAATATGAAGATATAGTTTAATCATCATCAATCTTCATCGTGGTTTAATCTATCCCTGCATTATACAGTTAGCAATATAAACTACATAATCTGGTATGGAAAAATAAAATAAAGAAAGTTAATTATGGTTTTGAGGCAATATAACTGACTCGTACTTATAACATCAATCTCAAAAGGCAACATTGTATATTGTAGCTAATATTTCCTAAAAAAAAAAATGCCTTGTGATTAGATGTCCTCATGTTAGAGCTTCTATTTTCTCGCTTTGCAAATATTTCTCCTTATGTTAACCACAACACCGAATGTAGGCGTGTTCGGTCGTATGTTACGTAACTAAAACGGCGATTGTATTAGAGATATCTTAATACTTTTGGCCCATAAAGACGTAAACATGTTTTGCCGAAAAACGATTGCTCATCCGGTACAGCCGGTATTTGAATACATCTTAATAAGATACGGCTTTTTTAAGAAATGTAATATCGATGTGGATTATGACGTGTTAATAGCATATATGAGTAGTTATACGTGATACTTAAATAAAGATTACTACTATATTAGGTATACAAAGAATAATATACAGTTTAGACGTCTATACGATACTGCATAAAGTACATAAATTAACTCATGCCTTCTACACACACGCAGTGGTTGGATGAGAGTAGCTGATGACCCAGCATTGTGGCACAGCATGGGGGAGGCCTATGTCCTGCAGTGGAATGATAAAGGCTGATGATGATGATTCTACACTCATAGCCCCACATTAGGATTTTCTCCTATGTCGTGGGTACCATGGACACACACAAGACGAATACACAAACACCCAGACTCAGAACTTGAATCTAAATTCATCATTCAGAAACCTGTCGGGCCGGGAATCGAACCCGGAATCCCGGGATATCTGAATTCCATTGCTGAAGTCGCGGGACGTAATCACTTTATTTTTATTAATGATTTTATTTGTAATATATTAATTACTTCCTTTTTATTTTTACTATATTTATATTTTCGTTTTTCATTTCATTTTTCACACCTTGCACATTGTGGTGGTGTGTGCGACACAAGGTGTGAAAAATAAAATTTGCAATAATAGGAGGACAACGTGAACAATAATTTTTTGAAGAAATACAATAAACTCGTACTAAGGACACAGGTCGTTAACAGTCAACGTGATGTCAGATACATTTATCTCTGAAGACTATGTCTCCGATGTCTCATTAATGACTTTCTTATGTTAACCACCAAAGTTGAACATTAGCATTAAAAGTGCAATAATTTTTTATCACTATCAAAATAATTTACTTCAGATTCGACTTTAATTATTTCTGTTGATAATGAATCTACCAATTCTTGATCCGATAAATTAAAAATGTAAAATATTGTGAAATATGCGAAGGTAACTTCGTTCTCGTAATAAAGAATGCAGTAATCAACATTTTTAAGAAATTGGGTTTTTGCCATAATTGTATTAAAAGAATGTTGACGTAGGTAAAAGAGCAAGATTTTTTGTTGGCAGTCGCTCAAAACTTAATGAAAAAAGCACTACAAGTGCTAGATTAGCTAGGGTGAGTTGGGATAATATCGGCGATAGGGTAAAACCGTACGATTGAAGACTTAATTCGGCCATTTTCTTTGTATGGGTAACTTCGTCCACTTTGCCATAAAAATGATGTACGTACATGACGATTTTCTTATGTAACAGGTACTCACGATATGCGATTTTTGAATTTATTTCTGCCGATATTTCGATCCAGTTGCATGGATCATGCTCACGGCCAAATAAAACTTAATCAAAAATATCATATCATGAGTAATATTAATTTAAAATCATATAGTGTATGACGGTGTCGATTAGATAAAAAGGACTACATAAGGCTACAATTTTTATTTTCCAGTTTTACCTAACCTCCGACATAACCTCCACTAAACTTACCTAATCATCATTATTAATTTAAATTGAGTTTATCTCATTTATCAGAATTAAACGTAGCATTTACATCTTTTTACAACAAAAAATATCCGGGTATCAAACTAGATATATTTTTATTATAAAAAGAGATTTAAAAAGCAACTTAAACGTTCATTTTAAAACTATAATTTTACAAATACTGCAGTTTCCATCACGACAGTATTGTCGAACAGTATTATTACTTCACAAAACAGTAGGCATTCTGATAACCATCTCAACTTGTATTATGATGACACAGTAACAAACAACTCTATAAAACTGCAACCCGTATACAGAACTTATCTTAAATCTAGATGCTTAACAGAAAATAACACTTAAGTACTATCATTGCTACCTTTAGTGTTCTTTGATTGTAATCTTATTCTCACTACGTTGGAAAAAACTTCCGTCTTTATAAAATTGTTTGTTAAAGTTTTATATAATGGCAGTTACATATTATATTTAAAGTTCATGCATTAAAATGCATACGCCTTATTCATCGCTATTATTCTATTGTATACAATAATGTAAAACTTGTAGGTGGTAGAACCAGTGTAGTTTGACCCGGGAAGTAACACCGCCATACCTATTTCTAGCGCGAAGCATTTCTTGTGTTTCGATGGAAGTGTATGGTTGGCACACTTTTACATGAGGCGATCATCATAGACCTCGAGAGTAGCAACGCATCTGTGATTGACTTCAGATAGAACCCATGTTCTGTATGAAGTTGATTACAGATGTCCATGTGTCCATGCAGCATGCTCGTTTGCTACTTCAGTCAGATAAAAAAAATGTAATTATGATTTTATAAATAAATCGATTATCTGAGGTTTCTAAAAAAAAACAAATAGGGCAATATAATTTATTTAACAAAGCGCGTTACATGTATCTTGCGTTAATAATTTTCGCAGAATTTCGCATAACACAAAATGTCTTAACGCTACGCAATCATGTAAGGAAGTGTAAGTACTGAATTCTCAGAAGGTAGCTACCGACTTCAGAGGTATTTTATCAGTGTTGCCTAAATCTAAACGATAAGGTTTTCGGAATTGGAGTAACTGTTGTCGCTACAACTTAAGTTACAAGAATTGAGGCCAATTTCACACTTTCGAAATAAAAGAAAAAAATGCAGTCTATTTGGTAAAGTAAACGAAGACTCCAGATAGTTTGTTGTGTACAGTGTGTGTGTGTGTTGTGTACTTTTACTTTAAGTGTTAAAGTATAAAAGTAATCACAACTCATGGATTGAAGTCCTAACTACAATTACAAATGCATTTAGATCTAAAATTCATCATATTGATACCTACCTTTACTACCATTTATACTAGAACATAAAAGTTATGCAATATTGAGATACGTAATAGATTTTTCTATATAGTATCTGTTACGTTCTATAGTATCGTATCTAGTAGTCGCAGGACTGCACGAACAAATCATAGGATAGACATTCGACTACTTAATGTTTACGTCATAGAATGAATCTACTGACCAAATTTCGTAAATTTGTATTCGACGATTAGTCAAGAAGAATATCTTTTCGTTATTATTTATAGGCAAGTCCTTTAACAAATAGAAGTTCTGGCTTAGTCGAACAAATTCGTTAATGGTCTACAAAGACCTTTAACGTATTTTTTCCACATTATATAATGTGTAGAACTTAATATGTCATTATAAAACTTCGTGTACTTCATTGGATCATCGTGAAATACTGCTTTGAAATCTTTTAATAATTTAGGTATAAAGAAAAACAGATCAATGTATCAAAGTAAATAAATCAGACTATATCCTTCTCTACTGTTAATGTATTATGACATCCAGCAAATTACATAAAAATGTCACGTATTATAGGCACGTGTCACAGTTCATACACCTTGGCGTAAATGAATCATGGGATAAAAATGCCATGCCATGAATAGACCATATACATTTCCATTACTAAGTACTAGGAAACCACAGCTCGATAAAAAGCAGAAGGAACATACATTAATCATAAGCTATCGAAGCAAACAAAAACTATTATTAGATTTTTTTATTGCGATATGAATTAATCGCAATATTAAACGTAGTATACAGTCCGAATATATCAAGTGTTCTAACACAATACATGATATATGAAAATTAATAACACACGAGTATGAAATGATTTGATAATAATGACGTCAAACAGACAAACAGGCGAACAGGGTTGGTATTAATGATGGTATTGATGATGATGCTGATGTTGGTCTTTTTTATCTGACTGAAGTAGCAAACGAGCATGCAGTCCACCTGATGGTAAGTGGTCAATGCCGCCCATGTACATCTGTAATCAACTACATACAGAACATGGGTTCCATCTGAAGTCAATTACAGATGCGTTGCTACTCCCGAGGACTATGATGGTCGCCTAACGTGAAAGTCTGTCGGCAACCACACCCTTCTAACGAAACGCAAGAAATGCTTCAAGCTAGAAATTGGTGTGGCGGTGGTACTTCCCCGGTCGAACTACACTGGTTCTACCACCTTGGCCTAAGTTAGGATGCCTCCGGTAAGGGCTGAAAGTTATGATACTTTCAAACCGTATCACAGTATCGGTCAATATTACGAGAAAGTATATTAGAAATAGACGTACATAAGTATATTAGAAACTGAAGACTGAGTATAAGTATTAAAAATAGACGTGGCAGTGGTACTTTTTGAGTTAGATCCTACTACTATTTTGATATACAAATACCCTATAATTAAGAAAAACATCCAGAGTCGCCAATTTTACTGGTGTTCAATAAATGGTGTTAGAGCTTAACGACCTTAAACTAACATAATTTTTATGTCGATTTATAAGTTTTACGTTGTAAAGGTCCTATCTGACTTTCTTCTACAATCCGTGTAGGAAACACAAACAATGGCAACACTGGACGTACCTACATGGTTATTATATGCCATAATGGCGATTGTTTCACGCGCGCTTGCCACTCTCAAATTGCTTCCTTGTTTACAATGGATAAATGAATAAAAAACTATTTTACACATGAAAACTGTATAAATAACCCATGTCATCACATAATCTCTAGAAACTAATGAATTCTGAAAATTCATTGGTTTTAATAAAGTTAAAACTAATGAATTTTCAGAACTTGTAAGTTTTAACTTTAACTTTGTCCTTATGAAGTAAAAACTCAGAAACATGAGGATTTAACTTAATTAAAAGCGCCTACTTAACACTTTAATATTATTTTATTAAGCCTAGAAATGTCTTTGTTATTTTATGCCATTTCGTTGATACGGGTTTTTCATTAAATGGGATGTTCCGTCCTATCTTCTCCCGTAATAGAATTTCCTGTGTTGTAGATATGAAACTTATAAAGGCCGTTACAGTAATACCCAGGCTCAGGACAAAACTATAAGTTTATCATCTAAATGTGTGACAGATCAGAGAAAGAACCCTTAACTTTACTAGTAAGTAATTTATCAGACATATATCTGTCTTACCATTTTTTTTTTGTTCTCGAGGGGAAACCTTCAAAAGATGCCCTGCACCGTGGGAGAATCGCAGGGTTATGTGGGATTTTTACCCCCCTACTACTACTTACTAAAACCCCCCCGGTGGCCGTCCTTAGCGCAACAAGAGGATTCCGGGATGTCCAAAGAAACGCAACCGGAATCCTCTGAGCGCATTGCCCCATCGGGCTCTTCCCAGATGGGCGGCTGGGCCCACCGCTCCGTCTAGTCTTTACGACGATATGCGACCACACATACCACCGTCCTTCCTGAGGTCGCCTGACCGAACAGTTCGAGCTCCCAATCGAGCCGCCCGCAACCCCGGTAGCCCCTTTTATGCAGGAGATGCCGTAGCCCTATTCTAATCCCGGAGCTACAGGGACGATATCTGTCTTATCAGCTATCAAAACCGGAACTCTTTGTGTATCTGACCAGCATAATAGTCAGCATAAGTGAAGTTTATAATTATACCTAATTAATTCCTAAATTATTACGTAATATACACCCATTAAAATACTAAGCAAAAAATCTATGGCAAACATACATATCATTACTGTAGCTATTGACCATTAGTTATTACGACCTTTACGTCCATGAGATCAAAGATGTGCAAATGTAGCAAAAAACCGTTTAAACTTTAACTTTGCTTCGCAGAGGCTGTTTGGTTTGCCAAAAAACGTGGGAAATCAACCCATACAAAGTGTATGGGAATAAAATCAAGTTGCTATTATTTAATTGGAGGTCGCATATTTCAGGCAAATATTTCTATGTCACAATGTAAGGACTTGTTTGACCTCAACCAATTAACGTGGATAAATGAACCCTAATATAAAATTAGGCTGTTAAAGTTGACATGACCTGCCCCTTATATGGTCGAATTATTTTTAAAATCGAAGTAGCAAGTAAGCACATAGTCCAATTAATGGTAAACGGTAACTACTCATCATGGACATATTTCAGTGCCATGCAGATAATAACGGATGGCTATTCCTAAAAACTAAGATGCCGCATATGTTTTATCCGCTAACAACTAGTCTAGCATAAAACAAGAACTGTTTTATGCTAGACTAGCTGAACCCCGTAGCTTCGCCCATGTTAATAAAATCGATGTATCGCTTGTCCCGTGGGAATAAGATATTTTCCCGCAGTAAAAAGTATCCTATATGTTAATCCAGACTATCAGCTAATTCCCTACCAAATTTTATGAAAATCCTTCTAGCCGTTTAGACGTGAACAGATAACAAACACACACACTCACAAACTTTCGCCTTTATAATATTAGTATGAAGTATGATATGATATAGACATTGCGGTGGGACCTTTCCGGAAGAACCATATTATTCCTACTATAATGTCACGCGTTAGTGCCGTCGAAATTTAGAGAACACTCTCTTAATTTCGACGGCACCAATAATAGCGAACATTTAGGCAAGTATAAACTCAGTTGGATTATTCGTAGTTAGCGTCGTTACCATACTAGATCTTAAAATTAATTTTATAAAAATACATTTTCAAACAATGCAGATAGATTTGATAGATGTGGGTAGAGAGGTGAAGAACAAAACTAAGGTCAAACTAAGAAATCATATTGCCCGATTACATAAATATGTCTGCCTTTTAAACTTATTTAAATAGCAAATTTTAAATTGCTCTTACCTTTTTTGGAAAGTGTATATTACAAAAATGAATGAAAACACTATTTCGGGTTGTAATTTAAATCAAACTAATAATACGGGAAGTCACACATAATTTTGTAACATCTTTTTAGCGCCATTACTTAATATCCCTAATCGAAGGGAAAAAACAACTACAATATGCTATATTATCCCCACGGCTTTCCCCGCTTCGGTCACATCTACCACGGCAATTAGTATCTTTTTTTTATCTGACTGAAGTAGCAAACGAGCCTGCAGTCCACCTGATTGTAAGTAGTCACTGCCGCCCACGGTCACCTGTAATGAACTACATATAGAACATAGGTTCCATCTGAAGTCAATCACAGATGCGTTGCCATTCCCGAGGACTATGATGGTCGCCTCATGTAAAAGTGTGCCGGCAACCACACCCTTCCATCGAAACGCAAGAAATGCTTCACGCTAGAAATAGGTGTGGCGGTGGTAGTTCCCCGGTCCAACTACACTGGTTCTAAAACTTTGATCATGTGTTAATCTAGGTCACTAACTGTATATATGTACGTATATATGTGTGTATATGTATGTCAAATTTCCGCGAAAAGAAAGTAGTAGTTTTTGCGTAAAAGAGTATCAAAGACCCTTAGAAACTTTCGCAATAATTATATTAATAAGATATACGATATAATAATCTATTATCGCTTTCAATTACATCGCTCATGATCAAACAGCCCCGAAGGTCAGTCATAATTAACCTGACAATTGTAATGCATACCATTTTGTAATTGCGGTCCCACACACCGATTTTACGTAAATGTCTTGTGCGACTTGTAGGGTTTTGTATGGGTTACCGTGCGTTTTGTAACACGCTGTGATACGTATTATGATTTGTCGACACTTTTATGGGTGTGTGAAAAACATTAATGGTTTATTTGTGTATTGTCTTTGAATTTTTGAAGTTGACGTTAGAGTCTTTATCGTATTTATTTGTTTTTTATAACGTAGAGGTGACAAACGAGCATTTGTCCATCCTTTTCCTTATTATAAGTTCATTAGGTTTTGAAAACAATAACATTTTTTGTGAATATATATGCATTTTAGATATTTTTTTCTTTTTTCTAAAAAAAATTTCTCGTATCATATTATTAATATATACTTTCATTGCGTTATGAAGACCTACAAACATTTAATATTAGAATATTTAAAACTTCTTTGTACTGTATAATTATATTATACAGTATAACTTTATACTTCTTTACTTAACTTTATACTGTATTAATACTACATAACTTTATTATACTGTGTAACTATAATATTTCGTCTTTTTCACAGTACACACACGTCTCAAGAAAATAATAATAATCCTGGCGATGTTCCGTAAAAATGAAATGCAAATATGCACTAGTATAGAGCTAGTCTAGATCTGAAGAATAAATTAAGTATTTGCAAAGTATCATAGAAGGTCATTAAATATGCAATGTGGAGCAGATACACGTTTCTGTAACTCAGTTGCTAAATCCGTGATGGCTTTTTGCAACTTCTACAAAAAGGTTGCCGAAGAGGTTCATAATAACATCACGATAGTAATTAGTGTACGGATTTCGGTGGAAACGAAACAAAAAGTGTGGTCAAGGACGAGCGACGCCGCGGGGTAATTGTATGCCTGGGGTTCGTTGTCGAAATAATCCAGTCTTTTCACTTTTTTAGTAATGAATTTTGTCTCCCCTTTTGATCTCGTAATGTAGCAATTTTAAAACGTTTACAAAAATAAAATATGGGATATGTTGCTCATATATACTTTTTTATACTTAAACCTAACGATAAGGCAGACGGGCTACCTGATGGAAAGTATATTACATTAAGACATTCGCAACACCAGAGGAGTCGCCAATGCTTCGCCGGCTTTGAAGAAGAGCTCTTTTCGAACCTTTTTTAAAGAGGTAGTCCCGGGGCGTTATGACCCCTGGGGTCATAACGCCCCGGGAATACCTCAGGAGGAAGCTCGTTCCGCATCTTGTACGTCCATGGCAGAAACGAATTTGCAAACCGAACCGTGTACCGTTTTTCATGTTGTGATGTTGTTCTGATGGAATTTTGGTCCTGAAAAGTAGCAATGCACCCGTGACCGGTCTTAGTAGGACTTCATCCCCCTTTAGGATACACTTCAAATGCCAATGGGCAAAGCGGAAGGTAAGGTATCCAACCCGTCACCTTCCACCACCTTAAATCTTAGTCCAATTACTCAAAGAAATTTTATCTATAATCCTGTTTTCCATTTCAAGCCAAGTGTGTCGTCAACCCATTAAAGTCCCACTGCTGGGCACGGGTCTTCTCTCAGAATGAGAGAGTTTAGGCCATAGTCTACAGCGCTGGCCAAGTGCGAATTGGTGGACTTCACAAATTTCCAAAAACTTATGTTTTTTTTTAAAGAACTCTCGGGTGTGTAGGTTTCCTCACGATATTTTCGTTCACCGAGAAGCAGTGATAATTAATAATTAATTTCTAATACGCTCATAATTTCAGAAAAATCTGTGGTGCGTGCCTGGATGTGAACCTCCGATCGAGAGCGCAAGTTTCAACCATTAGGCTATCAAACCAAGTACATAACATCAAATCAAATAGACAGAGAGCACACGTCGTGACCGCCTAAGTAATTAATTACTATTAACTCTTTGTAATTATTATTTCTATTGAGCTGTCTCCTCTCATTGCAGCGTGAGGCTTCATGTATAGCGTATGACATTACCTTGGCTCGTAAATTATAGACATCTGATATTTGAATAGCCTTAATTCAAGACGTGAATAAATGGTACTGAAAATGTTAGTATAGAAATTAATGTAATTGATGTCTCTGCATGCAATTTCTAAACGAACTATTTCTATATGTATGCTTAGTGAAACAATGGGCCGGTGTTTTTATGACTTTAGAGTATTTTTAAAGAACATTACAAGGTGTAGGATACTTACAACTATACCTTAGGATATTCTTAATATTTTTAGTAATATATGCCATACAACTAAACATTTATACCACTAAAATATTATATATGCGCTATTGCGCTTATAAATATATGAAATTGTATGCATATACGAATGACACCAACGAAATATGTAGTTGGTCGTTAACGTATTTTTGTCCCAATACTGGCGTGGATAGAAATCGCAAGCATTTAAGATTTTTTTCAAGAACCCTTAGTATCGATTTCTTCACGATGTTTATCTTCATCGTAAAGCAAGTATAATTAATTTCTAATACACACATTATTTTATAGGCAAAAGGAGTACAGGTCGCCCCCCTCCCTCCACCAGGTCGACCGATGATCTGAAGAAGACAGAGGGAAACCGTTGGATTCAGAGGGCACAGGACCGGTTGGAGTGGCGCCATTTAGGTGAGGCCTACGTCCAGCAGTGGACATCAAAGGGCTGATGGATGGCTGGACATTATTTTAGAAATACCCTCGATTGATGTGCCTAGCTCCAACCATCAGGCTATCACTTCTCATGGTCAATTCACTAAATAGTTACTCAACTATGAAATCAAAAACAACATTGATTGCGTTTCCAGAAATAGTTGTACAACTATTGTCCGATAGTAAATTGTGTATTGCCTCGACTGTACAATCGATCGATTCACAGATGACCGGTCAATTGACGAAACTAAAAAATAGTATCTGCACAACTCTGACTGTATGCGCTTTCCCGTCGACTAATACAATTTTAAACCAATATTATCGTGGAATCAATACATTTTTATACTTAACGCGTACTCACAATATGCATATTTTGAATTCTTTTTGTTTCGCGTTGACCATGTTCCATATAACTGGGTCGAAATATGGGCGAAAAGAATTCAAAAAGATTTTTTTTGCCGATATTTCGTTTCAAAAACTACATATTTGGTCGTCATAAAATCGCACAAGCACACAACTTGATTAAACTATTCGATCGAAGCAAGAATTGTATATAAGTATATAGAAGGTCTTAGGAACTAAACCGAACCCATTAAAACATATATTTCTTGAATGTCTATGCACTAAAGTGACATATTTGATAATATTTTATTTATTACACATGATTATTCATTATTTAACATCATCTATAAGGTGTTGTTGGTGGTTCTATTTAAAGGTGGTAGAACCAGTGTAGTTCGACCGGGGAAGTACCACCGCCACACCCATTTCTAGCGTGAAGCACTTCTTGCGTTTCGATGGAAGGGTGTGGTTGCCTGCACACTTTTATATGAGGCGACCATCATAGTCCTTGGGAGTAGCAACGCATCTGTGATTGACTTCTGATTAAACCCATGTTCTGTATGAAGTTGATTACAGATGTCCATGAGCGGCAGTGACCACTTACCATCAGGCAGACTGCATGCTCGTTTGCTACTTTAGACAGATAAAAAAAAAACTATGCGTCAGTTTTTCCGCTCTTAGGATCTCTTACGTAATATATTTAAACAAAATGAAATAAATAGCCACAGCGTAACTAAATACAGCGACTAAAATATTAAATAACATTCTTATTGTTTTTATTGCAAGATTTGCAAATAAAAGATAATTTCTAGTGGCTTTAATGGAAAAAGATTTCGGTTCGTTGCAACAATAAACTATGATTATTTTTTAAAGCCATCGTTCGTCACAGTTGACCCTGCTGCAATTATTTATGCAATAATAATTACAGAACTTAATACCAACGCTTCGCTAAATCTGAATAGATTACACTCATATTACGCCATAGATTTAGCAAATTGAACAGACTATGCTAGAATTCTAGTACGAAAACATTGTTGTATGAGTTAGTTTATAAAGACATCAATCACAGAAATAGCTCAGAGCGTCGTCTATGCAATTTCGACACTACAATTCAATGTAAGCTTGAGTGAATTTTAATAAAATTGAAACAGTAAACAATCATGCAGTGTAATAGTTAGTAGTTACTATCGCCCAAGTCATCCGTAATCCGTAATGAATCTGAAATGAAATTAAACTTTTAATTGACATTTTTCACAGATGCTTTGCTGGGGACTAAGATAGACATGGGTGTCATGTCACTTGATATGCAGTTCAAATCAGAACACGGCAGTAATTAACACTGCTTTAATTAGGTAGAAACATCGGTGACCGTGGTACCTCCAATTCAAGTAAGTGCAATTCAATGCGAATAAACCTATTAATTTTTGTGTCATGAATATTCAATACCACGAAAATATTTTTTCGACTCCAGGACGTAACTGTAATTTAAATCTATCTTGTACGGTATTTATTAGTCTGAGGAGCTATTAAGGTGAATAAATTACCCCATAACGGATTCGACCGATTGGCGGAATGCTGCTGCTAATGAGCACTGCAATTTTGTTTAGATTTAACGCTTTTACTTTGGCGTAATGGAAGGATTATGCAAGAAATTACTTCGGACTTAATATGCGTAGGAAATATCCGACTAATGGCTTTTTGGGTCATGGTATGTTATTGGTGTCTGGACACAGCTTTCGGCCCTTTTTTACTTTCCAAACTGTACTTATCGAGGCGAATTAACCAGAAGACACTTTAACCCACTTTTACCGACGATAAACAACAATACAAATTACCAAGACATGAATTAGCAAATTAACAATAGAAACATTAATTAAGTTTGTCGCTAGGTCACCAAAATTTGAAATTTCACAATCACAGATACGTTGCTTCCTCTGACGACTAAATTTCAACTCCTCGTGTAAGCGACAATGTCTTCACTTACTTCAAATCAGATTACGGAAGCTTTAATACACAAATACCCAGAACCAGACCAGCACTCTACATTCGTGAATATTGTCACCGCGAGAATTGAAACTCGGTAGGTAATAGGGCTACGGTATCCCCTACCTGTCGTAAGAAGCGACTATAAGAGGCTTCCGGGATAGCGGGCGGCCAGAGTGGGCTAGCTTGAACCGTCCAGTCGGGCAATCCTGGGAAGGACGGCGGTATTCGTAGTCGTATATCGTCTACGGCCACCGGGGAAGTTTTAGTGCGGTAATAATCCCGTGTCGGGTAGGTACCTTTGAAGGTTTCCCCCTCTGAACCAAAAAAATAAAAAAGGTACTCAATCCGCAACGGGCGCTGCAAAACGCTTACTTCATAAAGATAAATGATTCTATATTTCTATATCCATTTCCAATAACAATAATATGCGAGAATAACTAAAATCTACCTAACCCTATACTCAAATTTGATCATTCATTAATCAAAGTCATATCTCACATCAATCAACACGGAAAACAAAGCATCCAACAAAATAAGAATAACAGATGCGACAAGTGACTTGTCTGTCAAAATGACGGAATAAAGGTGCATGGACTTTGCAAAGGACACTATGTCCTCTGCTTACATGATGGATGGAAACTTATAAGTCATGGGTGTGGTGTAAGTCACGAGGTGAACATGAATTATTGGCTAGTTTATGCATCGAACAAACAATGTTAAATGATTAAAACAAAACACTCGACAGCTTAAAACGATTGATTGTCACTTAATTGTTTGTTTAGTCGTTTTTTTGTTTTTTATAATAATTTACTTTCTTTATTTTTTTTTTGCGTACAAATAGTAACTTTAAATTGTATGTAACATAAAAGTTTATGTGTATGTATGTGTAGTATTAGTAGTCTATTAATATGTTTTATTAAAAAAGTCCTGCTTTTTATTGTAAAGTGTCATAACTATACTAATTGCAATTAAATTTAAAAATTATCTTATCTATACTGGTTTAACCATCTTGTTTAGTGTAAATCTATCTTCAAAACAATTATAACGTTAAAAAATTAAAATAGAAAATATTTATTTTAAGTTTTGAACGAAATAAAAACTATAAATATTCCAATTTACAATAATATTTAAAAATTTCTACCTCGCGTAACTCGATATCTAGCCCACTTTAAAGATACAAACAAAACAGCAAAATTTGAGTATAATAATTATTCAACAAGATATAATTCGAAAAGTGAGAACCACACCGGCATAAAACGTCAATCGCTCTATCTTATAACTTAGCCCAGGGCAGAGTTCAGAGAGGTCGGCGCACACAAGTTACCGTGTATACTGAACGTGTAATTTCGCTGCCATCAACCGCACGACCGAAGGCTCTGCGGGAACCGCGTAATACATGCATTAAATCATAAACGAAATTGCAGTTTATGCACGGCAGTTCTGTTCTGACCATTTTATTACGGAATCCAACTTAGGTTCTCTCTACTAAGACATTATTAGGTATTTTGTAACACAGTTTTTTTTTTATACTTAAACCTAACGATAGGGCAGACGGGCTACCTGATTGAAAGTAGTCACCGTCGCCTATGGACACTTGCAACACCAGAGGAGTCGCCAATGCATCGCCGGCTTTGAAGGAGAGTTTTTTCGCACCTTTTTTGAAGAGCCCCATGTCATAACGCCCCGGGAATACCTCAGAAGGAAGCTCGTTCCACATCTTGCACGTCCGTGGCAGAAACGAGCGTGCAAACCGAACCCTGGGGGACCGCCACAGTGTGTTCGATATTTATTCAAATAAAATTATTTTTATTCTAGGCTATTATCGCGGCTTCGCTTGCTTCAGTCATGTCTATCACAGCAACGCACACACACACACACTCACACACAATTTCTACACTCATAGCCCCACATTAGGATTTTCTCCTGTGTCGTGGGTACCATGGACACACACAAGACGAATACACAAACATCCAGACCCAGAACATGAATCTAAACTCATCATTCAGATACCTGTCTGGCCGGGAATCGAACCCGGGACCCATTGCGCGTCAGACCGGTATGGTAACCGCTGCACCACGCGGGTCGACAAATTAACGAGAATCATATGTCATATCTATCTAGAATCTAGGTCATAAACAATGTACATATATGCCATATTTTAACGAAATTCAACCATTAGCTTGTGCGGGAAAGAGTAACAAAGACATCTTACATCGTAAAAAAATCCTATTTACTTTCTAATTATATAAAATAACAAAAAATAAATAGAAAAAAATAATAGCTTTCTACAAATCCAAAACATTTTTAGTTACTTATTAAGGATCTTGAAACATCATTGTAAAAAAAGAAACAATTTTAAATTCAAGTATTTTTTCAGACACGAAAATAAATTAAATACGATGTTTCTTATTTAAATCTTTCTAAACTTTATAAAACGCGCTTATATTTTATTTCATCATTCAACCCGCCAACAAAATTAAATCCGTGAACAATTAAAGTAATTCTGATTTGACTATAAGAAACTTAGTTAGCCAGCGCAAACGACAATTTTAATGTAGACAGTAATTAATCCTAACGGTGATGACCAAAATTAAAATAAATGTTTACTATCTATTAGGAATCTATTGAAATCACTCTATTATATAAAGTTTTGTCTTGCTAGCGTATTTAATACCAGTAGGTAATAACAGTACAGAATCACTTTTTTATTTTGTTATATATTTTGGGTCGATTGTCTGGTGGGTATACTGGGTATGCTACTAGCATAACCGGTATTCTAAAGACGATTCTTTACTTACTTACTGCGATAGCGCAACGACCCAAAATGAGTCTCAGCCTCCGATACTAAGAGACGCCACTTCAGCCTGTCATGCGCCATCTCCAGCCGGTTATCTGCCTGAAGCTCGCGCAGGTCCTTTATGACTTCATCTTTCCAGCGATACATGGGACGGCCGACGGCGTCTACCACTCGGCCACCCGTGTATGCGTTTTACCGCCCAATTTTCCTCCATTCTTTACCATGTCTTATTATAAGATATTTACAAAGTCATAGGGTAGAGCCATTTTAACAGTACTGACGCTACAGTCCTGTTAAAAATGGTTCTTCACTCCTATTTGTCGCTTTCGTGCTAATGTGAAGGTTTAACAGTGTAAATACATCAAAACTAGTCATTACAGCTACCTAGACTCCAGGCGTAGTCACTAAAGCAGATGACCATTAGGAAGCTTATCCTTCTTTTATAAATTTTATGCATGCACATTCAATGAAACATGAAAAGAGCTGGTAATTAATATTAAATGAAGAGATATTTTTAAATTATTTAAAAATCATTATAAAATCAAGCATGTAGTCTTAAGTATATTTACATGTACTCATTGGCAACCACAATAAAAATGTAGTACACACCTATCTAACGGTGTCACTGAATGCTAAACTCGCAATTATACTTATCGGTGTCTTCTCGTCTAATGGTGCTGCCACACTGCTGTTTAAAATGTTTGCAAACATTTTCTAACACTAATACATTTACTAACAAATGTAATGAATTGTTACATTGTGTTAGGTTGTTAAATGTTTTAAGTGCTCCTACACTGATGGAAAATGTTTACAAATATTTATAACATATCAAAAATCGTCTCGCTTGCAGTTTTAATTTACTTTCCGAGTCTACACGAAAATGGAAGAAGTTTTGTCCATTGGATTAGCTTTTATTGTTTGTTTTAAAAAAGAAAAAAATGTAATATGGATGCGCCAACACTCAATGATAACATATGTTTTATTTTGTTATAATTTGTTAAAAATGTTTACTAACATTATCTAACAATATGATCATATGTTTCTTAACAAATGTTAACGTTAGGAAACATTTTAAACAGCAGTGTAGCAGCACCATTACGATTACGTAACCAAGTCGCAGGAAAGTAACTTGTAACTATTCGGTACCAGACTATGTTACGAGTAAAACAAACACACCATTAAAGCCGAGCCATAATGTTCGCAAAAAATGATCAGCATTGGGTAAGCTCGGATATTTGTAAAGCTGTGACTAAACGCGAAAAAAGACCAGTGACGAATGCCGCCGGAAATTAATACCGGAATCATGTTTTGAAATGCGTTTCTACTTGCCCGATAAAAGGTTATCTGAACTACGCTTTCGGTTTCTCAATTATTTGCGAAGACGTTAAATGAACAATCGCACAAAAACAAACAACAAAACAAATAAGAAAATCTGTGTCGCGATTACGTTTTTATACATTCTTTGCAATTTATTTTGTGATGTATGGACGAAAACGATAACAATGATTTTCGTGAGAAAATACTTGCCCTCTCAATCGGGAGGTCCGAGGTTCAAACCCGAGCATACACTGATTTATGTACGTATTAGAAATTAATTATCACTGCTTTTCGGGGAAGGAAAACATCGTAAGGAAACCTACACACCCGAGAGTTCTTTGAAAAAAAAAGTTCTCGGAGGTGTGCAAAATGCACCAATTCGCACTTGGCCAGCGCGGTGGACTATGGCCTAAAAACTCTCTCATTCCGAGGGATGGCCCATGCTCAGCAGTGGGATAATAATGGGTGGACGATAGTCGTGAGAAAACATAATAAACTCTTACTAGGGACGTTACGTATACAATAAAAGACAAGTATTTAATTACATGATGTAAACTTTGCATTTGTATGCGTTACTTAAAGGTTAATGAAGGTAAAACATTGCATTGTTCTGAGGTTACATCGATTACGTAAAGATTTATAACTTTTTGGTATCATACCACTATTCATAGGCAATAGAAATAAATACAATGGTAATGGACACTTTGATGAATGTATACTACATTACTGAACATCATTATGTCAAACTGATCATAAAATTAAGATAAGGTGTTAAGATAGCTATATTGTGATAACAACCGGAAAAAAGTAGCGCACCTTATGAAATGAAATGTATATTTACACTACCACCGGATCGGAACACGACCTCAACTGAGAAGATCCGGCAAGAAACTCAGTAGGTTTGTCTTTTTTCTTTGTATATCTTTTTTTTTTATTTGCCATCTTGTTTTAACATTTGTTCCCTTCATACGTTTGTTCCCCACAAACGTATGAAGCAAGAAAACATGCCATCTCTTGCGGAGCGGGCACTGGTCTGGCACCCCGATGATCTCCGGGTTCGATTCCTGGCCAGACAGATATCTGAATGATGAATTCAACTATTTGCTCTTACTTTGATTGTCTGCGTATTTGTCTCAACGGCGAAATAGGAAAAAAATTCTAACTTTAGGGCAATTGCAGTAATCGTAAAACACGTGAAATTAAGTTAATCAGCCTCCGGCGCGATGACGATCTTTAATAAGTGGTTCTGTGGTATCCTCTTCCGCAGTAAAGCGGTAAGTAGATCCTCATTTATATCTCACAATCTTAGTCCTCAGAAGTAGCAACGCATCTGTAACTGACTTCAGATAAATCTCCCATATTATTTGAAGTTGATTACGGATCGACGAAAGTAGCCACATACCATTATCTGAACTGCATGCTCGTTAGTTAATTCAATTATGTAAAAAAGTAACCATTACAAATAGAAATTCAACGAAGATTGTTCGTTCGTACAAAGCTTCGAATTAATATCAACATGTTCAATTAACCAATTTATTCTTAACACACGTTTTGTCTCTAGAAACCTTGTCTCAAGCACATATTCAATTAATGAATCGTACGACTGTAAGTTCGTGCGTAATTACAACAAACTTCGATGCGAGGCCAAGGTTCATACCCGGGTCGGCCATTACGCAGAATTAATTAACTGCCGCTCAAAGATTAAGGTGCTTATTAGTTTTTGAGACTTCCTCGTTTAAAGATTAAGTCATTATTTTAATAAGCCGCTAATGGCAATTACGTGTGATGATCTCTCATTACTTCTTACTGTGGTGTTTAAAACTCTAATCGAAAATAAGGTAATAATTTTAATTTCAAAATAGCTTTACTATGCCGGTTATGGTATAGCAAAACGGTTTTTATTTTTTTATACATTTTTTATTATGTTTATTTCAATAATTTTTATGATAATGTTAATTGCTCAATAATTTCCACTAACGTCATAAAGGCAAAAAACGTACCTGAAATAAAACATACAATTATTTCAACATTCTTATAGAAATTATTTTTTACATGGAAAATATAAATACTAAGCAAACAAAAATAAATTATTCATTAATGTTCATACTTCTAAAAGAGTTTATTCTATTGTTTACTAGTTACGACTTATTTTTACTCTATTGTTTATTAGTTACGCCGTCTTGTATTATAATCTATTAAGACATATTTTCTCAACAATAGTAACATGGACATAACTTACTAAGGTGGTAGAACCAGTGTAGTTAGTGAAGTACCACCGCCACACTTATTTCTAGCGCGAAGCATTTCTTCTTGCACACGTTCACATGAGGCGATCATAATAGTCCTCGGAAGTAGCAATGCATCTGAGATTGACTTCAGATGGAACCCCTATTCTATATAAAGTTGATTACAGATGTCTATGGGCGGCAGAAACCACTTACCATCAGGTGAACTGCATGGTCGTTTACTACTTCAGTCAGTCAAAATTAAAATCTATCGGATTCGTTCGAGGTCAAGCTAATTAATAAAAATATGAACAACAAATATGTTTTTACCCCACATCTTGATAAGATTTCCTAGTTCATGTCATCACGATTCACAAATACGCAATTGTCGTAAAAAATACTACTTATATGTATTTCTTCCTATTCCAGTAAGAAATAACTGGGAAGTGAGCGTAGGATGGTCGAGCACGTTTTTCGATACATTGTGGAAAAAATAAGGAAGCGGCTTTAAAGATATTTGTTTTAAACATCCTCATTTTTAAGCGGCTGAGTCAGAGGGATGCTAATGTTTTTAGCGTATGTTTGTTGGTATGTTTGTATATCTTTGGTACTCGCTAAAGCCTAAATGGCTCGATGAATTGTGTAGTATATCACGACATAGTATAAATCAAAGTCACTTCCCGTTGTCCTGTCCCTATGTACGCTTAGATCTTTAAAACTACGCTACGGATTTTAATGCAGTTATTTTTAATAGATAGAGTGATTCCACAGGAAGTTTTTTATGTATAATACATGTATAATATAGAGGAGAAACATTGATAATTTTAGACTTTTAACTTTTAGGCGTAACGAAGTTCGCCGGGTCAACTAGTGACATATAATTGAAAAACGATTCAGTTGTCAGAATCAACGATGAGAGAAAAATGGGTAAAATACGATTTCCATATTGTCTTATCAATATATGTATTAAATGGAATCTAGTAAATAGACCACAATAAAAATATAAATGTTATAATACTTTTATGCTACTATTTTTGACTCAAAAAGCACGAAGCATTAAAATAATTAAATTATTTTAAACATGGTGATTTCAATCCTGATAAATCATTTACCACGAAGTCTTCAGCAAACAAAAACATACCCATAATACAATTCACGACGTACTTGTGAAAACGCTCTTCAAGTTTCCTCGTATGCACATTACGAAGGATTTTAACTCTTAAACAAACACTGAGAGCACGGTTCCTAGAAGATGCATGCAAACAACAGTCTTTACGACACCCCACGTATAATGACACGTTGCTCTGTGACCTACTCGAACCGGCGCAAATTTTGTTAGGGCTATCATAACTTCTTAATACTCTTAGTTATATACATTTCATCTTGTTTTTTTTTATTCATTACAATTCTTTACACCTATTTCTAGCGCGAAGCAGTTCTTGCGTTTTGGTAAAAGGGTGTGGTTGCTGGTTCACTTTCATAAGAAGCAAGCGTCTTAGTCCTTAGTCTTAGTTAGTCCTCCAGAGTAGCAACGCATCTGTAATTGACTTTAGATTAACCTTTCCATAGAAACGCAAGAACTGCGTCACACTAGAAATAGGTGTAGCGGTGGTACCTACCCGATCGAACTACACTGGTTCTACCACCTACAAACTGTATCAATAACATAACAAAGTATCAATAACATAAAAACTAATAACTATAAAGATGTTACTAGAGTTAATTAGTGCCAGCCCTACACAGTTCATCCTGCACTGTATCTCGACCTACATCGCTTCGCTAAATACAGCCTCAATTTGTTTTGCTAATGCTCGTGCATGCTCTTAACCGTATTAACTTACGACGCACACACTGCCAAAACAAACAAAACATCAAGGCCAGAAGGTTTCTATGTCGCACATCTGAAAGTGGTCCATTGATCGAGAAAGTATTGCCTTTATTTCATGCTTACCGTACTTTAAAATGAAAGAACTGTGTTCGAATCCTTTGGTAATACTACAATAATCTTCCTTAGGTCAACAGTGACTGCTGCCTAATGATAAATTGCTGTTATATTCTGAGGATTGTATTTGTTTACCTCTTCAAGAAAGGTGCGAAAAGAGCTCTCCTTCACAGCCGGCGATGCATTGGCGACTCCTCTGGTGTTGCGAATATCCATAGGCGACGGTGACTACTTTCCATCAGGTAGCCCGTCTGCCTTATAGTTAGGTTATAAAAATAAAAAAATCCTACATGCCAGCTGCAGTACATACAGTTGTCGGCAAGTAGATAAAGTTGTATTATAAAATGTACAATTCATTTTAGAGTACAACTTTACCTACATTGACCGTGTGGGAACCTTTTTTAGACAACATTTGAGAAAATATTAAGATTAATTGTCGATTTGTTATATATAAAACAAATCGAACCTTTCCGTGGTTATTACAGACAGCGAGCATGATCTGTATATGGTCGCATACTGGTTTTGGTTTGTGCCACTCGACTATAAATATTATATTTGTGCTATTTTTAAGAAGCTAAAGTAAAAGTGTATAGTAGAATATGAAGAATATGAACAGTTTTGGTTGGTGGCTCACTTTCATACAACGCAACCTTCTCAGACCTCGGGAATAACAACGCATCTGTTATTTACTTGAAATAAACCCCCTATTCAATGACCCCTATGACAATAAATGAATTGAATTTTAATTCTATATAAATTCGGTTACAGATGTAAAAACGTATTCAATAAAAATTGTAATTATTAAGATTTTAGATTAGTACTATCGCGGAATTAATACATTTTAATATTTAACGGGTACTCACGATATGCAGTTTTTGAATTCTTATAGAATTCTTTTTGCCCATATTTCCACCCAGTTGCATGGATCGTGGCCAAAGCGAGCAAACTGTTTCGGCGGCGTATATTTCGCGCTAACCACGATCCATGCAACTGGGTCGGAATATCGGCAAATAGAATTCTATAAGAATTCAATAAGCGCATATGGTGAGTACTCGGTAAGTATTAAAATGTTAATTACTAAGACTGTAAATATAGATAATTCTTAAATTGAGCAAATATGCAGGTATAACCTGTATTGTCTGACTGGATTGATCACGCAAGAATTGTTTTAAGTGACAAGTCGCTACGGTTGGTTGAGTTTCGGTGTAAATCTTGCAGTCAGCTGACATTTAAGATCATCTGTCACGCCCTATTGGTTTTACTTTTACATAACATTTAGTTGTTATTGTTCTTGTAATTTCTCTGGTGTTCTTGTGACATTATATATTTTATGTTATAATGATAAAGTAATGTTTGATTTTTACGCTGTTACCTATTTGTGTATCTATGTAATTAGATATAAAATTAATAATGATTATATTGATATTATACTTTAACAAAAAATATAAAGTTTAAAATAAATTGTACGTAAAATAGTATTTATTTGTAGTAATTACAGTATAGATGATTCACGAGAGAATATATTTTTGCCATAAAAGATTTTCCTATAAGAATATTTATAAATCTCGTTAAAAATAACTGAGCTTCCACTTATTTACAAAATATGAAATCCTAGATCAATACCTCTATGTAAAAAACATAGCATGTACGTTACATTTCTATTTACTAAATGACTGCTACTTCGTAATATATGGAAATTGTAAATGTTTATTGCATTTTTATCGGTCTAATTGTATGTCCAGTCGTGCGAACGTCCCTAACGGTACCCCGCAACGCCAATCGACCGGTTCGCAAACCACTAATGACCACTTTCGACAATATCAACTATTACGTCGATATCACCCAAACACTAGACACAAGCCGTTATGTCTATCAAACTAAAATGCTTTTTAATTATAGTAATGCACTTATCTGATATCTATAAATTAAATAGTAAGCAAATGAAAAAAATATGAAGATTAAAGATTTCGCACATTATGGGCACATAACGACGGGCCCCTAGAACAATATCGTATATGAAAAATTACCAATTTACAGTATGAAGCTTAGAAGTATTGTGGACATACAAACATTGATTATTTACGCCAAGAAAGACGATCTATGGAAAATCATTGTAATAGTTATTTAAGAACTTATTAAATAAGTTACTAAATAGTTATTACCATCAGCAAAATTTCATACTGTAAGTTGGTAATTTGTCATATACGATTTTGTTCTATGGGCCCGTCGATAAGGCGGTTACGCAAGACATTATTTCCCATACATTAGACTTCAACGCGATCTCTTATTAAGATAAAACTAAAAGATTCAGTGTTGGATTTAAAGGCATTTTTTCAGACATTCTTACCAAACTTCATTAAAAATAGATACTTATCATTTTTCAGTATTTTCTATTCTATTTTATTTTGTTGTTTCAATAGATAAACCGAACCTACCGACTAATTTCTTTACGTTATACGGAGATACCCTTTATTATTAACATTTTTCCTATAATTATATAATATTTCTTGCAATTGATACAGCGACCATAGTGATAGAAGAAAAGAGAAGAGGAACCTGTATCATAGAGAAACTAACTAACAGATAAAAGACCGACAGCGAAGGCTTTGCGGCAGCAAACTTTAAGGTAGAAGATAAAAAATACAATAAAAATATACACCTTGTACTTGTTGGTGTTTAATCACCATTTTATGGTTGTAATTTATATGTTTATAAAATACATCATACGCTAAATATATTATCATAAAACGACTAATTTTACTCAGCAAAGTACAATGACCTTAGATACCTTTGTGTGCATGTTCAAATAATATTCATATATTTACCAAAAATTCAAAATACAATGTTTTACGACATTTTTATATTACAAAACCTGTACTGTAAGTGTAAAAATATTGGAATTATTGTAAATGTAATAATGTTGGACCCTCTTTCGTTCATTTATTTATGTGCGTGTGAGTGAAACAAATTTTTTTCATACCTTGTTACGAAGAATACAAGCATGGAGAAGTGTAAAATTTAAAATAGTAAATGTTAACGTAAAGAAATGTGGATCAATAAAATTTATCTAGTTGACCCGGCGTAATTCGTCCCGCCTAAAAGTCAAAAATCGAAAATTATCTGTGTTTGTCGATTATATTATACATGTATTATTTTCCTTCTGAATCATTCTATCTATTAAAAAAACTGCATTAAAATAGCGTAGTTTTAAAGATCTAAGCATACATATGGACAGACAATGAGAAGCGACTATGTTTTATACTATGTTTATGTACACATATAAGCGGTACAAATATATGTATTAAGGTACAAAAAGTAAACATTTCAACTCAATTTTCTATATTAATGACTATATAAAATATATGAAAACTGAAATAATTGCTTTTAAATATATCTTAATCAATAAGACCTTTCTTTCTCTGTAATAGACTTTTTTCAATTTACTTAAATACATACATACTTATTTATACTTCCTAGTAGATATAATATGTATTCAAATTATGTGCATACACAATCATATTATTTACAATGTTCGCAATCGACTTAAGAAAGTTTTGCAGCCCTGTAGAAGTTGTACACTGATAACACTGCACTGTAGAACCTAGTTTATCAGTCAAGGAGAACTAGAGTGACCACCTATTCTTTTTTATAGTATGTGTATTGCAAATATCATAAGAATTTGAAGGTTGATGGGATGATGTAACAGCTATTACTACTTTCGAGATACTGATATTTAATATGACATATACGTAGATAAGGAATTTGGAATTTAACATTGTAACGAGTTGGGAATTTAAAAAATATTTTTAAAATGTTAAATTTCAACAATCGCCTATATGACTCAAGGTTTCGGGTTCGAATCAATGCTAATATCTGAATGATCAGTTTAGATCTCTGTTCTGGGTGTTACTCGTATGTCATCTTTGTGTTTCCATGGTACCCATATCACCGGAATCCTAGTGAAGGCAATGAGCGTGGAAAACATTAAACTCATTAATCTTATCATGGCCTAGATAACAACGAGTAACTTAGACCTTATCAATAATATATATGCGAATGTTGTGAGGATGTAGGTATGTGTGTTTTCTACCTTTCACGCAAAAACTACCGGCCAAATTTCGATAAAATTTGGCACACATAATTTATGGCCTAGAGAAACAAAGAATACTCTTTACTTTAGTAGACTTGACCAAAGCAGATGAACCCGCAGAAATAACCGAGTAGACCATAAAAGGCTTTTAAAGTAGACTTTATTATCCGAAATTTATTCATAAAACATTTGAAATGACCTTTATTAAATCTTGTATAACACTAATATAAAGCAATTATTTCAGAATCAAAATATATGTTATACATTAAGAAATCTTTTAAGCACTTAACATTAAACTCATTAATCTTATTATGGCCTAGATAGCAACGTGTAACTCAGATCTTATTCGTATTATAAACTAGTTGACGCAGCGAATTTTGTTCCGCCTATAAGTAATAAGTCAAAAAATTAAAATTATCAGTTTTTCTCCACTATATTATACATGTATTATACATAAAAACCTTCCTCTTGAATCACTCTACCTACTAAAAAAACTGCATTAAAATCCGTAGCTGAATTTTTAAGATCTAAGCATACATAGGGACAGATAGCGAGAAGCAACCTTGTTTTATACTATGTAGTGATACGAATGTTTGTAATTATTTATGTGTGTTTTCTACCCTTTCATGCAAAAACAATCAGTCGAATCTTACTAAAATTTGACACACACATAGTTCATGACTTGTCCGAAGCTATTGAAACCACGGATATAATCTAGTAGACTATTAAAGGGTTTTAAAGTTAAATTTATTATACGAAATTTATTTATATAAATTTAACTTAATTTATATAAACGAATATAAATTTAATATAAAGCAAGTATTTCTCAAAAATTGTTTCGTTACACATATCTACAATATATGACGCAGACATTAAGAAATGCCTTAAAGCACTTTACATTAAACTCATTAATCTTATGGCCGAAATAGCAACGTGTTTCTCAGATTATTTAAATATTACAAAATACCTCGTAAACACTTATCCAGGATATCGACGGAATCCGCAACCAATATGAGTCCATATGATTTTACCCTATAACGTAACTTTCTCTTGGAAAGTAAAAGGGAACCGGTTGTAGTGAGCGTTGGCGATTATGCGTATTACGTCGGATAAGTTAGCTGTGGCCCGCGGCTTTGTTTATCCGGTATATTGACTATATTTTCCATCTTTATTGATATGTACTCATACTATGGTTTCAAAGCGATTTTAAAGTGGATTATTGACATTAAAAAAGCAATATGGATAGGTTCTATATGAAAAGAAATTTTATGTTTTGATTAGGCGATTAGCTTATAGGGAAATTGTATAAAAATGCGATAAAAGGTACGAAATTATGATTTATCGTTTTTTTTAATGATAATATAAAATTATACAGTTAATTAGATGTGATGTGTGAGCTCATTTGGAATAATTTATGTGAGTTTTTCTCCACTCATTTTGCATATCAGAATACAAGTGATACTGTTATTGTAAGATAAAAATAGCTATGCCAATTTTCTCACAAAAACATTCCATGAGTCAATCTTATTAGTATTATGGCAAGTTAAGGTAACTGCAGTTATATTTGGAATTCATATAACATATTTCGCGTTTCGTGTGATATCGGTCGTGAATGATATAACTCCCTCTTATCCATGGATATCGTAAGGAGCAACTAATGGTCAAATCTAAGTGACATTAAACACCATGTCTTCAACACGCATACCACACGTGGTGGCTTGTGGCAAAAACACCCTTCATGCAAGCCTAAATCCAGAAATGAACCCTAAGGGGCTGATGGATGATATGGATCCTTGTGTGCCACTGACCTGGTGGACGCGTGCACAAATTAAAACCAAGGCTCACTCTTACGAAAGCTAATATTCTTGCGAACTTGGAACGAATGACTTTGCGTAATATTTTTATGGTTAATATAGGAACTAATTTCCCTAACTCATAACACAGTGGATTACGTAGGATAAGATTATAGCGGTAATATGCGATTATTGCACGCGTAATACGCGCATTAGAATATTTATGAGCAGCATTACGCTTTCATATCTTTATTTCACAGTTTTTGTGCGAAAATGAATTCTTTTCACCTACGTAATATTTTTTATTCTGCAACCATCTTAATGCAATTTTTAATGACCATCGGAGAATTATATTAAAATTAAAGTTATTTAAATACCTTCAATAGACTCTAATATATCTTAATATAACATTGAAAACTGTTTTTTGGGATCTTTCAATATAAACTGTAAAAATTTATAGGTATATAAAATAATATTAACATATTACTCTATCCATAAACAAACTAACTTATAACTTAATAATTATGTGTTTTATGAAGAAATTATAGAAGACCTTCGAACTAAATAGCTTAGCGACGGATTAACATATTAAATCATTTTTTAGTTATTATCTCATTAAACATTTTAATAACATAATGAACCGTGTGAAAAAGTATAATTCAACCTAAAATAATTCTTATAAAGATATTAGTTCCGTAATTATTTCGCAAACATGACACGTGTTTTTGCTAAAGGCTTTTAAATGCCATACTTATAAAAATGTCGAATGTAGCAACCTTTAATGATGGCATGGCAACGTGAAACTTTACGCCAATCATTTATTACGGCTAATCTTTTTAAATAAGGTACTTACAAAGGAATACTTTTTGTTAGCAATAGCTAATTGATATTGAACACGTCTCAATAATAGCTTTTGAAGAGTTTGATTACGGAACTGTCACGTTTAAAGATTGAACGTGTAATACTTGTTCCCTTAGTGTGAGTTCATTACGTCCTCTCAAAACAAATACTGTTTGTGTTTTTACCTATACACGCCAAATGTAGGTTATACGTTAATGTTTTTGGGTTCGGACATACCTTGCTATGTACATACTTTGCAATGACAGGCGGAAGAGTGAACAATGAACGCACTGGTATCAAAATTGTGTAATAAGTACATGATTTTTTGAACGATAACACGCCACATAAGGAAGTAAATTCCGGTGAAGGAAAACATCGTGAGGAAACCTATACATCCGACAGTTCCTTTAAAAAAGTTGTAGGAGGTATGTGAAGTCCACCAATTCGCACTCGGCCAGCGCGGTGGACTAAGACCTAAAAACTGACTCATTCCGAGAGAAGACCCATGCCTAGCATTGCGACAATAATAATGACAATACAATTGTACATAAGTTTTTTTTATAAATGATACTTTTAATATACAGTCGTATAGAGTTTGAATTCCATTTTTTCGTTTCGATTCGTTCTATTGGAAGTCGCAATACATCTGTGAACAACTTGATTGTACACATGTTATATATATGACGTTGATTACCGATGCCCATAGACGGCAGTTGTTAAACAAAAACATCTAGAAAAATACTAGCAATTGTTGCGAAATGCCTAATAACATATCCATAAGCCTCAAGCGAAAACGGCGAATTATAAATACACTACCGGTATAGCGTTTCCATCAAGCGAGTAGGACCAGTTAACATTGACAACATTCCGCCGTCCTTACCGGGTTGGTTCATTTAGCTCTGTTTCATTTGTGCTTTATATTTTAAGACGTGGAGTTGAGATATTTTCCTTTTTGTTTACTATTTTAGGGCTTAGAATAGTATAAAAAATGTACACTCATTTAACTCATTTAAGACTAAACTATCAAAATATATTTTAGAAAATTATTCACTATGAAATAAATTGTTACCAAATGCGTTACATGGGTACAATAAAATGACGAAAAACTGTTTATCTGTTTATCTTTATTTATATTTTTTGTTTATACCTACTGTAATGTAAGTGACCTGTATCTTCTTTGAGAATAAATGTCTATAAACTGAAACTGAATAGTATCTTTGGAAATACAGCAACATAAACGAGGATGATATCTGTTATACAAACCTAAAATTCTTCTAGTGCCTTTCGTAAAAATGATGAAGTGAAGCCTTAGGTAATAGAACCTTCATAAACTATTTTTGTAGTTTAATACTGATTGTTACGTTCTTTTTTAAGACTGTAGCAAGAAAATAGGTGGTAGGTGTTGCTTTTACTTGGTTCTCACTACCATATATACCTATGGCCCGCAAAAGTTATTTTTATAACAAGTAATACACCAAAAAGAATAATAACACCATAAAGTTAAAAATAATTAAATAGCCAAATGGAATGTGTTAATATTGTGGTTGAAATCCGCCTCTTTAATTTTCAATTTCTCGGTTTTTTTAAGATTGTGAGAATAAAATAATGCCCCTAAGTTTTAAGGTAACAAAAAACAAGTTGAATGCCCCCACTAATATATCGCCAGGATAACGAAAGGTCCGAAATGAAAATTTCTAAGAAAAAACCTTTTACGCCAAATTTAGATTCTTGAAACGATTTAGGCTTAATGATCTTGTTTTAGGTATTCAAACCCGAGGTATAAAATATAGAGGTAAATCTCCTTATCTTATTTCGTTTTAAAATTTTAACGGAAATAAATTAGGGGTAAATATAGCACTTACATACAACCTCGCCATGGTACACGGTCAAATGCAAATAAAATATTTAAAAGATTCCATTTCTTAGGTTTTTTACAGCTTTAGCTATACTTTGTGACATAAAAACATCTGAATGTCTGTCTGTATGTCATAAACGTCTTAATAAAATTGACATTTTAAGATCTTTTTAATTTTATTGACGACGAGTGTGGACTTTAATAAGTCGAATCTTAAAACTAAACTTTAATTAAATTCTAATGCTATCAGAATTGGAGTTGTACTTAAACAAAAACAAAAACACGCTCCCAATAGCAATGTGCGACAAAAAATAATTTCTTTTATTACAACTGATAACTGCAGTAAAAACCAGTCTGTAGCCTATTTCTTATCATATTAGCACGCGTTCGCCTTCAAACCATTACCACGGTATAAATATCTACAGTAGTCTAACTCCTTAGAAGCGCACGAAACGCAAGTTATACCTATGCACCTCGATTTCGGTTTGCATTCGGTCTACAAACAGACCCGAATGTGCCGTAGAGACGAGCGGACTGTGTAACGGTTTTTTGAGCAGTGATTTTTTTATTTTACTAATAATATGGCGAACAAGAATAAAATTGTAGACTATATTGTGCTGTTTTTGGTTGTTTGAATTCTACATTAACACATCCAAAGATAACATTTTTTAAATTACCTTGAAACTACGAAAGGTAAGACAATTATAATGTTTTTTAATGTACTAGAACTACCTTCTTTCTTTGTTTCTTTTTTAATAAATTGGTTTTTAGCTTTTCTATCGAATGTAATACCTGGATCCATAAATAATTAAAGGATATTATGATAAAGGGAAGTAACATAGGTAAGTATGTGTGTCCTACATGCCATTGGCGAAGTGTATCTCTTTTCAATAAAGTACATAGTTATAGGTAAGTGATATTTTTGCAAAAAATAGAATATTGTTCGATAAATAAATAACTACATAAAGTAAATAAATCATTTTAAATTTATAATTACGTTTTTAAACCGTTTTTTTTTTGTTGTCGAGGGGGAAACTTTCAAAAGGTACCCGACGCCGTGGGAGCGACGCAGGGTTATGTGTGATTTTTACCGCACTAAAACCCCCCCGGTGGCCGTCCTCGGCGCTAAAAAGGGGGACTCCGGGATCTCGAAACGACTTCAACCGGAATCCTCTGAGCGCGTTGCCCCATCGGGCTCCTCCCAGATGGGCGTTTCTAGTCTTTACGATGGTATGCGACCACACATACCGCCGTCCTTCCCGGGATTGCCTGACCGAACGGTTCGAACTATTTTCTTAATTTAAATTCATTTAAATTTATTTTCTATTTTTTAGTTCGGTTTTCTATAAAAAGCGTGCTTTTTAGTTTTTTTTAACTATTATTTATTTTCTACTTTTTAGTCAAAATAATAACATGGAATAATTTTATCAAATTAGTGTATTTTCATCGGTCCTCAATAAATCTACAAAGTTTGAACGAAATCTGGCCGTTTTAAGTGGGTCAAAATCGCGCCCAAAGAAGTCGGTTACAAACAAACATACAGGTGAAGCTAATAAAAAGCTAATAAAAATATATAATAATTACTGTCAAACAACCAGAAAGAAAGTATTTATACTGGTTGATGTTATTAAAATACTATAGGCAGGCAGCCCTAACGCAATCTTTCGCCCAACGCCTCCGTAGGTATAAAATTCAAGGACACGGCAGAGTTAGAGTACTGTATGATATTTATACTGTGCCATTACTAAGTGTTGTGAACGTAAAATAATAATAATATACATATCTCTTGCTTGATAAGGTAACGTTAGCACCTATAGTTTTTGTTGACCGAATTGACAAGATCCGACTAAGCAGGTCCCGATGGTATTTAAGAACAATTTGTATCTTTAAACAAGATGTCAGCAATAAGTGGATCCGGATATGCTTGATAATAATCATTATCAAATCTTAGTATTGATGATGATGATAATGAAATCTCGGCACAACCTTGCGTCCTTCGCAGACACTATTTCTGCCTCATTTTATGAGGCAGAAATAGTGAAGTACTGTTATATTCTGTAGACCGGAAGAATTGGTGTGTGTTTTTTATCTGTTTGAAGTAGCAAACGAGCAGGCAGTCCACCTGATGGTAAGTGGTCACTGCCGCCCACATATGTTCAATATGAACTCAATCACAGATGCGTTGCTACTCCCGGGGACTATGATGGTCGCCTCATATAAAAGTATGCCGGCAACCACACCCTTCCATCGAAACACAAAAAATGCTTCACGCTAGAAATAAGTGTGGTGAGTGAAATACTCATTTGCTACATTTCAACGTAGTTCTCGAGGGCAGTAATCATACTCCGATTCCACAAATGTTTATGTTCATTTCCAATTTGATAAAGCAAGTATCGCACGTAAGGAAAAATCGCACGATAAAATAATAGTGGCCTAATGCGATATTTCCATTTTGTGGAAATAATATTCTGTTCTCACTTTGCGGTTATATTCTATGTGAGCAGTTATTATTAGAGATCAATAAATTTTTAGTTTATAGGTGACAAACGTACGTACTTATACGATGTTATATATTAAGTAAAGGTGAGCCGTATAAAATATTATCTGTACCCAAAAGTATATAACGAATAATTTATATACGGCCTATGATGTTCACGAGACAAAAACCAATCATCACACTAAGTGTTAATTTGTTAAACAAAAACTAAGAGCATCCTTCGTCTGCGTTGATTATCTAAACCGGCACTGATAGACGAAGAACCAGTTAATTGATGAAGTAAAAAATAATTAAAGAAATAAATAGCGGAAAAGCGTGGCCGGTATTAACTAATTTATGGATTAAAGTCACGATTTTCTTAACAGTAAGGAACTGAGAGTTATGAAAAACTATATTAACATGATTATTACATTAGAAACCTGTTTTTGCGGTCTTGGCCTCTTACTTCAAAGCTCATAAGTAATTTACCTAATTATAATATCTTGTCGTTATTTTTAATGGGATATATAGGCATAATCGATAATTTCGTAATTATTATTGGAACTACAGAAAAATATAATAGAGTAAGCATTTATATTTTTTTTAATAAACTGATAATAAGAACTAAATGGTGATCGTGTGAGTCTGGTCTGACTAGTAGTTTGAGGGGTGGTAGCAGACCAGACACAAGCTAAATTCCGACGTATTTTTTAGGGTCGCTGAATTTCTTGCCGGATCTTCTCAGTCAAGGTCGTGTCTGAATCGGTAGTAGTATTAGAAGACATATTGTAACTGATAATTGTAATTGCCCCCTTAGGCCTATACATAATAAAGACATTTATTATTATCTGTGGCCGACCTTGTGAACGATTCTAACGAGAAATCGGTTCTCGGGTGGGAAGGTTGATTACAGCCATATTATAACCATATACCTATAACTTAATGGTTTCAAAATCCGCCTCATAATCAGAGGATGTGTGAAGTACCGGATACCTAATTAACAGAGAGAACCTCTGAGATTTCAAAGTCAAATGTACCTATCCATTATTGTCCCACTGCTGGGCACAGGTTTTCTCTCAGAATGAGAGAGTTATAGGTCATAGTCCAACGCGCTGGCCAAGTGCGATTTGGTGAACTTCACACACTCGCGAGAATATTTTTATAAACTCCCAGGTGTGTAGGTTTCCTCACGATGTTTTCCTTCACCGAAAAGCAGTGATAATTAATTTCTAATACGCACATAGATATTTAGAAAAATCTGTTGTGCCTGGGTTTGAACTTCGAAACTCCCGATCGAGAGAGTACCTACTACCTATATTACCTACAAAAAATATTTATTTACAGGATATTTAAGAGTTATAAACATATTAAGTTTGTATAAAGAGTTCCAATCCGCTCTTAGCGCAGTGGACTATATCCTAAATATCTCTCACACCAGTGAGACATCAATGAGACGCAATGGGACATCTATGGATTGACGATAGACATTTCCATTTCTGATAGTGATCATTTAAGTACTATCAGTTTCACTGCACACTTCTTCGCTTCTACATTAATTGAAAAAATTAAAACGTCCACTTACGTGACAACGCTTCTTCCGATAAAGAAATAAATATCGATAAGTTTCACATAAAAAGAAAATATGATATTACAAGTGTCAGTGAAATATCATACGTTAGAAAGAGGCAGGGATAGTTCGGAGTCATTTTACACTGTGCTAGAGCGAGATACATGTAGGTTTCACATTTCCACGTCACGTCACGCACGGGCCGCTTGAGAAAGCCGCTGGGAAAAGCGTACGCGTCTAATTGATGCGTATTCTGTGTTTAACACGAACATATTTTGTTACGTTTGCAATGTAAACTCTATTCTTGTACATTTAGGAGTAATATAAAACAATTGTCTGAGCGTCTTAACCAAGTACTGTACTTTAAATTAAAACGTAATTGAGTTAAACGTATGTAACGTTTGTTATTGTCTTCAAATGTATTTATCGGTTCTTAATACAGATTTACAATAGATATATTAATATCCAGTTCTGTGCTAAATCGAAGATACAAGGAATTCCGAATTAGTCTGCAAAAACTCGAATGCATTTGAGATCGACAATAAAGTTTCCTGTATGACTTGAGGTTAGGTATTCATTGAAAAAGGTCAACAAAAAGTCCTGTCAATCAACATTTAGGTCAAAGTCATGCCAATCACATCTCCACCTTTATAAAGAACTAGTAATTATTATAAGAACGACATGGTATTCAGCGTAACAATATATCCAACGTGTCTTAATCTATGCAACCGCTAATTATCCTATATAAAGAGCGAGCAATTTGCAACAATAGAACGTATTATACAGGTACGTACGTATATTTACGTATATATAGTTTACTATAATTTAATAATCAACGGGCACTCACGATATGCGGTTTTTGAATTCTTTAAGAATTCTTATTAAAATGTATCAATTCCGCGATAATACTAGTCTAAAATCATATAGTTTACTATAATCTACATAAAAAATATAATACTGAACGATATAGGTACAAAGCTGTGTTTAAAAGCAAGAAAATATGTGTAGGAATTCCGACCATAATCACTCAGAAGAAAGGCGTTTAAAAATCATCCCTGCAGGGAGGGATAAATTGGGAAATTAAATATTTAGATCATAACAGTTAAAATTAAGCTAAGATCTAAAAAGCACTCAGAGCAAGAAGGCTATGAGCTATGAGCCAATATAAGCCTAGCGTAAGGGACAAAACGATTATATTACTAGACCTTATTAAGCTATAGATTTTACATACCTGAAGTGCGATGTACTGGAATCTGGACCTTCTTGTCTTCTAACCTAAATATTTGGACTCATCCATATTACATAATATACGTACCTATGTAACGATTAAGAGGTTATACTAACCCTACAATTTTGCCCTGCATTTCAACTCGGATATTTATTAATATTCTTTTAATATTTATGATTTATAAGAGATCTTGAGTTTTATACTAAACATTAAATAGATATAATGTAATTTTTTGATATGCATAACGCTCTGTATTTCTAGGTATTTTAAAATAGGTTCTACATACACAGGGGTGGTAGAATTCATCGAAGTTTTTTTCAAATGTATATACCTGCTATACCTGTTTCTAACTTATAAGCAGTCGATTCTAGTTCGAATGGTGTAGTAATGGAGAGAGGCCGCAGTTGACCTCAAGTAGAAGTCTAATCCTATTTGCAAGCTCATTGGTTCATAAAAACTCGCAGGTATTTAAATTTATGATATCATAGCGGAATGCAATCTCGCACCTATTCAGTTCAATAGTGTGAGAATTACAGGTGCAGTTATCAATAATAACAAACCTCTAACATTATTCCAAATGTTATAACAAGACACAAAAGCAAAATAGTAATGTTGAAATGCTTACAAACTTTCCAGCACGTGAAACATTGGAAAATGAATCTTAACCCGTTCTAATTGGTATCAAGTCAAATGCAAAAAGTCTAGTTCTCGATCAGATGTTATCACCGAGGTTATCCAGCGGAAGATACAGAATAGCAACCGCGATCTCTGATACCACTTGACATTCTAAATAAACTTAGCGGTACAAAATAAACCTTCTGCGAAGCTAATTATGTTCATATTCACTGCTCAGTGATAGTTACAACGATTGCAAGAAAAACAAGACCCTGGTTATAAAATTTAAGTAATGTATGTATTACACAGTGATTTCGTTTTTTATTCTTTGTACGAAACCATCACATTGCTTCTCTAACTACCTACTATAATTTGATTAGTGAAAACTATCTATCTACGTTTTATTTATAAATTATTTACTACCTACTATATGTCACTTCAGGGGAACGAGAAATAAATAAATAACAAATAACACACCCCATTACCTTTAAGTGCATATTTTTATAGTTTAACAAAAACTATTTATTAACTTTGATTTCAAAGCCTTTCGTACATACAATATTTAAACGTGGGCGTTAAATACCAGTAGTAAAATGGATGTAAATTTTATGCAGCTCCAGTTTGTACGTTGTTTACCACGCCTTATTATCTAACTCGTAGAGCCTGTCATCAAAAATAATTTCGAAACTGTAACCACGTTCAAATCATTCGTCATTCATCTTAATCCGATATGATTTGCCATTTATATTAATTAAATTTAAATAAACGACCTTAATCAGCACGTACGATTAACCACTATGGAACCATGAAAAGAAACTCAATTATAATGATAGCGATAATTACGACTAATCGATTAGTATTCGATTAGTGTTGCCACATTGCTTTATCATCGACTCGCTATTGGTACAATTGGTAGGTACATTCCTGTTTCAGAATGGTCAAGGCTGCAAATATTTCTATTCTCCTCAATTTGTCCACTAAGCTGGCCAAGTGATGGTCACATTTAAAACCAGACCAATCATAGAGCAAGCTTTACTTAAACGATCTTTCAAGTTTACTTTATTAAGCAGGTGTACACCAAAAAATCATAGTTAAAACACAATCACCTAAGAAGCCATGAGATATGAATGCTTGTTTATTGACAAAATTGAATACAGTAATACTTACGCTACCCCGACTTACGCGAACTCGGAGTTACGCGGTTTTCAAATCTCCTCAATTTGTCCGTTATTGAGTGCCAGCTGCGTCACACAATCTCTATATTATGGATTATATAGCCCACACTATTAAATAAGAGTGAGGAATAGTAGGACTATGTACTTGTATAAAATACATTTTATTTTGTGTTACGTATTTATTGTACCCCGACTTACGCAAATTCGACTTACGCGGTTATCAATCAACCACCTATCGCGTAAGTTCGGGGTATTACTGTACTTACTAACAGACAACTCACAATGTCTATCGGTATCTAAATATAGAAGAATGTCTGCAAGAATTCTCTTCGGGCTCTTCCCAGTGAGCATTCTACTGACTTGGCAGGACGGTTCGAGCTCCCACTCTTACCACCCGCAACCCCGGAAGTCCCTTTTAGTCGCCTCTTACGACAGGCAGGGGATACCGTAGCCCTATTCTGATCCCGGAACTACAGAGATAACACATTTACTTTCTTACCGAACATTATTTTTTAACACTAGTTAATCGCCCGTGATGAGACAAGTGTCATTCTTATGGCCATTACAGATAAGTTTGTTATATTCCGGTGGAACAGTAAACAAGTCGTTTCGACACTATAGGTAACGGCCCATTGTTGGAACTTATCTGTTTTCTACAGCTTTACTGTTCCATTAATCTGATTAAACTATTTGAATTGGTTTATTTATTGGCTGTAATACATTGCTTAGATACATACAGATTAAATTAGTATATCTTACAAATAAAACTTCGTGAAAAATAGTTTTAACTCAATATATATGGAAAAGCTTGAAAAATATTCAGTATCAAAAGATTGATTTCATTTTCTTTTTTATAATGTCGCATTCTAACAGTCGAACAACTGTAACTAAGCATATAAAATTAAAGCTTGCGAGATCAAAACATAATAAAGATAGTGAAAACCAGTTTGGAAGTGATGAAAATTAATATTATCCGACCTAATAAATACTTTTGTAAACAACCACGCGAGATGACCGCGCGATGGACACACAATTAAATAAACCAAAACAAAAATTCCTCTAATCTAAGACGCAAATAAATTTATACAAGATTTTGATCGGTAGGTAAATAATGAATATTATATGAACATAAACAATATAAAGGTAGATACCATCTTATCTATTTTTTCTACTTTATTATTGCAGCTATATACAATATTAAATAAGGAACAACAATTTGAAAAATACCTACAAATTGGAAGTATATTTATTTCTTAGGACATTTTCATCTGGCTTGCATTAAAATATGCCAGATTCCAAGTTCAGTATGTCATATTTTATTTGTCATTGTATGTACCTACTAATGATATTTACCGATAATTAACGTGGTTTCATATAAGTATTTACGACAAAAAAAAACATTTTCATATACCTAATCATGATCACAAAATACATGATAAGACTACAAGATATTTTAAAGATATCCTTTAATCACTAATTTCAAGTAATATCCTCTTTAAAATAAGTTAAACTTTAGAAGTACCTATAACAAAGTTCGCCTTACTGCGATTGTTATGCATAGAATGGAACGCAGCCAAGGTCGTACGACCATCCAAACATTCCGAAATCCGTTCAAATCGAATGTCGTCCATTTTGTGACAAACACATACTAATGCGCGTCACATGGTATATTTTTATATGTTAATTTTGTACTTATACATTCCTTATCGATTTGAGACTATAAATATAATTTAAAATTAAATAAACATTTGTAAATTTGTAAGCCTTCCGCGAAGTATCTCGAATGTAACGTAGGTATTTCATTAATAATGTTATCACCGTTATTGTTTTTTATATATCCGTTTTGTGCGGTATTTATTACATCAATAAATAAAATAAATGTGTCTGTCTACAAATTAACTATGTTTTCAACTTAGGTATATTTTTGTATTTTGAGTTTTTTATTTTTTTATTTGACTGAAGTAGCAACCGAGCATGCAATCCACCTGATGGTAAGTGATCACTGCCGCCCATGGACATCTGTAATCAACTTCATACAGAACATGGGTTCCATCTAAAGTCAATCACAGATGCGTTGCTACTCCCGAGGACTATGATGGTCGCCTCATGTGAAAGTGTGCCGACAACCACACACTTCTATCGAAACGCAAGAAATGCTTCACGCTAGAAATAGGTGTGGCGGTGGTACTTCCCCGGTCGAACTACACTAGTTCTACCACCTCGAACATGACTGAGTGGATGGATACGAATGAAAAAACTAAATAATACTTCAAAACATGCCTATATATACGTTGTCCTTACTTATAAATGATTCGTGAGTTAAGTTCATTATGATTTCAAACATCCATAAGACAAAATTACAGAAATTGATAATAACTTATTCTCAGTCACTCAATTTTTTTTTTAAATTTTTCATCAGTGTCATAAATTAAAAATCGGAAATTTATCAAATAAAATTATTCCTAAGTAATTTAAATAAAATTTTGCTAATTTTGTGTATACGTATAATTGAATAATTTCAGAGGTATAACCTAAGCTATTAAGAGACAAAAAAATCTTTAAAAATTCCTGACTTTCGAGAATGAAACTCTAAATTTTTTGTGTAAAAATAATAATAATTTTCGCCATATTTATCCAACAGTAACACAATAGAATACGCTGCGCGGCTCGGCACAATGGGTCCTATTCAATTTATTTTGCATCTGACTTCAATCGTAAAATTTTCACAACATATCTGAGCGAAATCAACGTTCCCGATTACAACGAATAATGTTTTACGTGAGGTCGTGTGATGTCCCAATTGGTTGGACCATCACATCTTTGGCCTGATGCTCATGTACTTTTGTATGTTTGTACACTTTATATGGCACCTGAATCCATCTGAAGTCAATTGAAGAATCGCTGCTGGATTGAATAATAACAACTTAAAAACGATTTTTTACAGATTAAACGATATTTTAACTGTTCGTTTTACAATGGTAAAATTAAACTTTTTTTATCTTTTAATAAATATAGTTACAATAATACAAATAAGTTAGAAAGTCATTAACCACGATCACTAAGTTTTCAACTATTGGCCTTTTTTGGTAAAACTTTACCCTAAACTTTACTTAACATAAAATTGTTAAATTATAAATTGTGTATTCATGCAAAGCAGCGAGATATCGTCATCAAATTTCACAACTGCAAACTTCATACAAAAAGCCTTCATAAAAATACAAAACTGCGATTGGAACAAATGAACATGGACACAGCTTCCGAAGATTTGACCTGACAAGCTTCAATAGAGCGAAGAAGGCATCACAATGTTTTCATTTAAAATGAAATCAACTACCCATATATTAGCCTCTAAAATTCCAATACAAGTCACGCTTACCTCCTTTTTGGAAGGCTTTTACATTAACATAGTTAGCTATTAAGCGCTTCTTTCTGATTTAAAGGGCATGGTAAAAGATAAATACGAATCCGAAGATGAATCCTTAATTTTATTCAACTTAATCCTCAAAGTAGAATTATCATCCTATCTGGGTAGTGGTAAGACATTGGAATGCGTGCAACATGCGCTCCAGAGGGGTTAGTTTTAATGTGGTTTAAATTTAAATTTGAATTTAATGTCATGACATAATACATAATATATTTGACATAATTTTGATCACATGAATTTTACTATGATTTTTATTGGTATTTAATTGTATTTTATTTTAATGGTATATTTATTGGCATATTTGTTAAATGTAGAACTTGTAATATTACATAGCCTGTAAATAATATTTTTACAGTAATATTTGACAATACTATTAACAATAGTTATCCTTCAAATAATAAATTATTTTCCCTTAACCTCTTTATATAAAAACAATGGCAAACCCAACTGAATCACTAATTGTCTTAATTTTCAAGTAACGCGCAATTCTTGCCATCTTGCGCTCAAGATCACCGCCAACGCCGGCAACAATAGGAATTGAACGAGTGAGGTCGCGTGCTTTGTGTGTATGTGGGTGTTTAGATATTTGGTCCTAAATCACTCTCGTGGAATTTCGAGAATATTCTTTATGTCTTACTAATCTTATTTTACTAATTTTTCAAGAGCGAAACTTTGTAATAATTGCATTTATTGCTCTTTCTCGCAAAATTTATTGGTAGCAGTTCGCTAAAATTTGGCTCACACTTTATGACCTAGACTAACTTTTCAAAATTAAAAATAACTAAAATTGTTATATTTCTGAATACTGCAAATAATACGAGGAAATTTTAAACAATTTATTTTCTGTCTATCTCTACAATGTAAACTTAAATAAATCACGATTTTATAAAAAGCAACTTTATCAGAGATTATTGTCTACGAATAATTTCAGGAGAAACCACGAAACTTATCTGAACTTAACAACTTGAACGATTCAAAATTAAACAAGTTTATTACAAAGTATTTTTTATGATGAACGTGTCAAAATACAAATAAAATCATCGAGATAAAATCTAAAATATCCACAGGTAAAATAAATATCCGTAGATTGCTTACGCAGAACTATGTTAGTTCTTTTTAAGCAATTTTCCTTTGTTCTATAAAATTATTGATAAAATAATTCATAACGTAACTCATTCGATGTAATATTTTGAACAACGTAATTGGTATCGTACAGTCCAAATGACAGGTAGCACAGATTAAAGCACGCAAGCCTTACGCAAGCCTAGTTTTTCTAAGAAATCCGCCTGTTTACGCACGTGCTGTGTTGCGAAAAACAGGAGTTAAAGGTCCTAACCAGTTCCTATAAGGCTGTTCGGCAATTCACCTAAATATTTATTAGTAAATGTTGCCTAGCCAAATTTTATGGCTGTGCATGTTTAAGGAAATGACAGGAATTCATATAAGCCTCCCATGAATTTTAGGTAAAGAATAAGAATTTGTAGGTGGTAGAACCAGTGTAGTTCGACCGGGTAAGTACCACCGCCACACCTATTTCTAGCGTGAATCATTTCTTGCGTTTCGATGTAAGGGTGTGGTTGCCGGCACACTTTTATATGAGGCAGCCATCATAGTCCTCGGAGTAGCTACGCATCTGTGATTGACTTCAGATAGAACCAATGTTCTGTGTGAAGTTGCTTACAGGTGTCCATGGGTCCAGTGGTGACCGCCGCACTTACTACCAGGTGGACTGCATTCTCGTTTGCTACTTCAGGCATATAAAAAAAAATGTTCATAATATGACGACCATGACACCCACGATACAGGAGAAATTCCTAGTGTTGGCCTTTGAGTGAAAAAAGCTATAAGTTTTAAAGCGTTAATATTTTTTTACATAACATACATGTATTTGCTTATGATTACGTAAATAATTTTGCAATGATATCGGTTATCACAGAAGCAATGTTTTATAGCTAATCTAAAATTACTCTGTCAGCGTTTGAATATAATTTAACACTTAAGGTTCTAAGTTCACATAACATATTAATTATAAATTCAACAAGTTTGTCAATATATTTTCAAAATTTGACTGTGAAGATTTAATTCATATTAAGATTCTAAAATAAAATGTGAAAGGTAAAGATTGAATCGGCCAATTTACCGCATGTATACGAGTGAAGGAAAATGTTATTGATAATATCCACCAATTGAAGTTGAAATATAGTCACGACCTCAGTTTTCATAACATGAGCGGTGTATAAAATCAACAAAAAGCGCGACTAAGTATTGAAATAGCACGATTCGATTGTTAATTTGCGATAAAACAATACCACAATGGGCACTCGGTTCTAACGACAATGGCGTGCATCGAGAATGCCTTAGAGGCTCTAAATCTAAATAAAGGTGACTTTGTGTACCTTTGCATAAAGTCAGGTTCATTCATCGATATAGAAATACACTAGATACACAGTCTCGAACAAAAGTTACACCAAAAACTGTTATCAAATGTACGTAGTTATTTATAGATGGTCATAACGAACATATATTTTTGCAAAACAACCTTACGTCCACGATCTAAAGTTGTATTTACAACGCTTTAAGCAAAAAGCAATAAAATTTTACTACTTGAAATGAGCGCTCAATTTTGAAATTGAGCGCTCTTTTTAATCGGACAGTTTTGAGACGCTGAATGTGTATCTTAGGTTTTTCTATATCGATGGGTTCATCGCTGTATATACGCATTACATGTGATGCTTTAATGTACTCAGTATTGAGGCTATTTGGGATACCAAAAGGACATAAAGTTAACCTATAATTGTCAAGCGGTCACTGATATTTGCTGTTTGAAGTCGGCCGCATATGATGAATCATTGTAATTCGAATGTGGTAATACTGTTTCGTTTCGTTTTCGTCATTATTGCCAAGTTTTCGTTAACTATACAGATAAACATCTAGAACAGGGGTCGGCAAATAGTTATGAGATCAAGTAGTAGAGTCCGGATACTGTTGAAAAGTTTAACCGAGTCCAAAAAACCTGATAATGATAAGTTTATTTTGCTTTCAAATTATTTAATAACCCAATTGTTAAATATAAGTGTGATTATTGCTGTGAAGTTATGTACCTACTTAAGGTACTAGGTATATCAGAGATTGTCCCTGTATTTCCGGGACCAGAATAGGACTAAGGTACCCTCTGCCTGTCGTAAGAGGCGCCTAAAAGGCTTATGGGGTTGCGGGCGGGCGCGGTTCGATTGTTGCTGACCGCCGATCTAGAATGTCCTATGATGATCCTCTGCAGCACTTCTGCAATATATAATTATTATTGCAATTTTTTGTTTTTGGACTTACTAAGCAAAGATGTTTTTTTTTATTAAGTAAATTGCATAAAAACAGATACATAAACGCAAATCCTGTTTGTATCAAATAAAATAGAGTCAAGGCCTTTATTTCGAGCACGACACTTATTTCTGTCCTCATTTAACCAGATTTACTTTATGCAATATATTCGTTAACTTAATAACATGGACGGCACAACTCTGGCATTTTAGTACGTATTAATATTCAAGACACAGCGTCCAGATGTTAAACAGATATGAATTTCCGTCCCAAGCTCTCCAAGCTCTACCTAACTTAATAAATGTACGTTCTGAAGTTACATATTTAACTTTTTAAATATATTTGACGTTGAGTAAGATATTAAATAATATCAGCAGGCATCATTTAGGTACCTAAATTTTGGAATATAGTTTTAGGGAACGCCTAAATTTAATAACAACAATAAGATTAAGTTTTATAATTTTTGTTTTATAACTTCTAAATATAGCATACATTTTGTTACTAGAAGTTCACGGATATTTTCCTAATGTATCATTCGAAAAGCATTCAAACCTAACCTATATTTATATAACCTACATTTAATATCTTTTTTCACACAAAACAAACGTAGATAGGTACTATATTCGTTCTTCGTTGCATTATATAAATTTGAGCATAAAAATGTTACCTTTATCTAAATTACGATCAGATGCGGTTTGAAAGACACACATTTGGCTGAGATTAATAAAGGATATTACTAAATAACGATACGAATGATTGTAATGCGAGACCCACTAGTTGCAAGAGCCGCTCATGTAATAGCTACCCGTAACAAGAACCCCGGTCTTAAGCCTTAGAAATAAGGACTGAAATAGATTGACTTTACGCACATACGTACACATGTAATAGGGCTGCCAAAAGGAGCTATAATATATTTTAAAAGTATTTATTTTAAATAAAATAAAATACCTAAATACAATTTCGATATAGGTAATCACGTATAGAATAAGACAGTTTATCTTGAAATTCGTCAATTAAGTACAGATACGATTTTATATATAGGAATGTAGAGAAAGTTCTAAATAAAGATACGAGTTTCATTATAGAGTGTCACGATTTTCAACTCAACACTACACAAAAGTGAGATAGAATTAACTTATAGGATAGGAACTCGATTGGAGGATTGAGCAGAATAGATTTTTTTTCATAAAATTATAGGTATGATCAAAATTATACAATGCAACAATAACATCAAACTTAACAAAAAAAAATAAGAAACAAAATTTCAACTATTTTAAAGCTTTTAAACTATTGATTTTAACTTTGTATACTTTAAGTAAGTATTTTATTCACAGAAGTACCATATTTCAACTACGTATTAACTACAATTTCGTCTAAATTTCTATCTAATTACAATATTTTCTCTACAGTGTTTGGGAACCCTAATCCACACACACGGTTTACGCAACACGTCGTGGTTTTTATACAGGCGCGGTAAGCGGAACGCGGTATGCTGAATATTTTTTCAACTGCAAAATGAGAATTAAGCGCATTTTTTACGCTAATTTGCGATACGTTCTCACTTCTCCTTTCCGTTTGGCAACAGTATTAAATTTGCACAAAGAAACATCATTATAACCCATTTATGACTAGAATAAAAAACTCTCTCTTTCTTTAACCCCTTTTTTCGTAATGAATTCACAAACGACTTGTTTTATTTATACTTTACTAGTTGATTCCCGCAGCTTCGCCCACGTTAACAAAAATCGATTGTGCCGTGGGAAAAAAATATTTTCCCACAGTAAAAAGTAGCCTATATGTTAATCCAGAGATGTTAAACCTCCTACCAAAATTTATGAAAACCGCCCCAGCCAGCAAGAAGTAACAAACCCTCACCAACTTTCACATTTATAATATTAGTATGATTTTGTTTAGAAAGATATTCATTACATCTGTAGAAAGATATTCATGTAGAAAGATATTTATTATATACATTACATACTACGACTCAAATCTTCACGGCAATTTTGTCTATGTAGTTTATGAAATTTTGTTTGTAATCTTGCTTATCACGGAATATACAAATGTAAAAGCATACTTCTGATATTTCCGTTACAACTCTTGATAAAGCTTTTCAGCAGTAAATATGGGTGTCTTCTCAGAGAGAGAAGGTTTTAAACTTTGTCCAATAATTCCAAATAATTCACAAATGAGCAACACGCTCAATTGCGAATTAATGAACTTTATATCTCCAAGAAGTTTTTGTAAATAACTCTCAGGCTATAGGTGTTCTCACAATGGTCTTCGCCATAAATAAATCATTATTTAACTGTTATAGAATACAATCATAAACTGCTTTTTTGCTTGTTTAAATTCCGTGAGGAGCAAGTGAAAAACTTATCGTCTACTGAATTTAGCATACAATTCATACTTGGCCTTCAGAAATATGTATGTCCGAATATCATAAACTTAAATAACTTAAACGGAAGACTCATCTGATTACACAAACCTAAAAACTTTATTTATTTTACGCGGTGCGCTAACTAACTTCCTATATCAACATCTTTTTTAGTATTTCTATATTTTTTGTACATCGCTCTTCCCTTTTACAGTATCCAAATTTTTCTAATCTTAAATCATGGATTATACGTCCTTAGATATCAGAAATTAACGTGTTAAATTTCATATAAAGAAGTACACTTATTGACTTGTTACGTGGTCAGTAGAAAATGCCAGTTTACTTTTTCTGTAGAGAAATTTAAACGACTGTTTATCGCACAACAGATAATAACGATAAGAAAATGTTGTAAAATGTCTGGAAATTTTGGCATTGATAAAAGTTTTCGGATACAGCAAAAAAATGGTAAGCCTTGGAGGTGACGAAAGTTGACACACAAAAAAATTAAACAAGTGACAGTCTGAGCGACATCTACAATTTATTTGTGCAAAAAATGGCATCTCAATCACTTTCCATCTCGAGAAAACTAGTTTTTGAGTACATCAGTTATAAATACTTCGCAACAAGTATAAAAAGATGTCATAACGCTGACAGACGAATAACAAATCATGCTTACTTTTGTTTATTTCTTTGGACAGCTGAATGAAATGAAAGTTTTGACAAGACAATACCTCATCTTTAACGTGAGATAAGGGTACTTTCACATGTTATATTATTATTTAAATATAACATATTATAAGCAAGTTCTCAAATTCTTCGACAACACTTATTTATGGAGGATGAAGCTATACCAGGAAGCTGTATATGACTCAAAGAAATTATGGTGTGTTGAAGTGATTTATTCTACTAATCAAACAGGGTCTCAATAAGTTGATCCAAAACAGCCGTTTGAAAAATTTGGGGACACTAGAATATAATTTATATCTAAAGCAACGGTTCTACTTGGGTTACTTATTAGTCGAGATTAAATTCACATAATCTCATATTGAAATAAACAACACAGTGAGTAGGTAATAGTATATTTATAACAATGTTCACTAAAATTGCACTATTCAAATGCATAACGTCACCTCTAACTGTAAAAGGTGTGTCTGAAAGGACCTTTACTTGGGACTTAAGTTTTGAATACCATAAGCTCTGTATTATTAACCGACAGTACATTTCCTTATAGTCTTAGAAGCCACTCCTTAAAGTATAGTAAGTAACGAAGATTGATTTAAGACATTTTTAAGCATGTCTGTATCACTCACACCGGTGATGTAGGATATAAATTTAATCAAGAATTCTTATATGTTTAAACTGCTCTAACGGACTTTGTAGTTATATAAAAAAGGTCACGGTTTATATAAAATGTGGGCACTAATACAATCTTGTTACGTTTATCTAATCTTAATGCGCAAGGTAAGGGTCAATGCATTTTTTCCTTGTTTTATGCTTATTTACTGCCTGAGGATAGTCAGATACTCTTATGTAAAATTAATATCCGCGAGAGCTTTAATACACATAAGATCATACACGCGAATTTGTATATACAAATAAATAAAAACATGCGTGCGTACAAAGTACACATGTCAGAAGTGAAACTTCTTTGGCGAACTAATTTATAAATCTTGTTTATATTTATACAAATCTAAAACTTTAAATTTCCAAGATTAAGAGGAAGGGAAAAAGGCGTGATACGACGTTCGCTCTGTCTCACTTTTTCTCTCAATCTTTCTCACTCGCTTGCTCCCTACTCTCACTCCACGGCTAGTTGCTCATGCTACGTTCGCCCTGTCTTACTCTCTCTCAATCGGTCTCGATCACTCTCTCTCTCTTTTCCGACACTTCCGTTGCATACCGGCGTGACGTTTCATCTGTAAAAATTTTACCCTCATGCGCCTAAAGAAGTTTCACTTCAAAAACATATTGAGACTTAAAATGACGTTCAGTTTATTGTTTTTTGGCTTTTAACCGCTAACCAGAGGCATCTATAAATTCCAGTCAAAGCAGAAATCGTAATAGAAAGGTTGTACCTTTTTAATTAAATGATAAACGCGTCCAATAAAGTCGGAGCCGAAATTACCTAGATTTTTATAACTACGTAAACGATGGTAATTATAATTCTGGAGATTTCCAAATCGGCAGCCCTCTAGAAGGTACAACAAAAGGCTCCCAGGCGTTCATTGTGTTGGAAGGAAATGCCGTTGCCATTGTGTTAGCGATTGTACCGATTGCGTTTCATATAGCATTGTAATTGTTCGTGACAGAATTTACACTGTTACTACTGTATGTACTTCATGTGGACGGCCGAGTGTGTAGAAATTAAATAAGAGGTTTCAGAATTTGTATTCATAATTTGTTTACCAATATATTGAATATTTGATCAGCGATTACATCGTTAAAGATTACTAAATAAAAATTAGGCGAACCCCGCAGCTTCAATCGCATTAAAAAATTGTTGTATCGATTGTCCCGTGGAAATAAGATATTTTCTCACAGTAAAAAGCATATATGTTAATCCAGAGTGTCAGCTAACTCCGTACCAAATTTTATGAAAATCGCTCCAGCTGTTTAGACGTAAAGGAGTAACAAACATACACAAACTCACAACTTTCGCCTTTATAATATTAGTATGCAGTATAATGAACGTAGCTTACGAGCATTTAGGCCATGTATGGTAAGTGGCCACTGCCGCCCATGGATATTAATAATCAACCCCATATACCTAAGGTCAGCCGTACATGAAGACTAACTTGGAACGCCTTGAGTATGTCTCTCATAGCACGCTATTCAGACCCGAGCACAAAAATGCGTAACAGTGTTTTTATTGGGCAGTAATGGGGTTAGTACGTTCGAAGTAGGGTTGTTACGGATGCAAAATTTTAGACATCCGCGGATGCAGATGCGGATGCGGATTATTAGAAGTTCACATCCGCGGATGCGGATTCGATGCGGATGCGGATTCAATGCGGATGCGGATTCAATGCGGATGCGGATGCGGATTTAAAAGGATAATTATTTAAGTTTTGAGTGCATAAATAGCAAAACATCAATTTAAAATTAACTTTACATTTATTTAATCATATTTCTAAAATAAAATTACACAAGTCTTTAGTTTTACTTAAGACACAACAGAATTTTGAGCTTCAAAAAAAAAAATCTTTGTTTAATAATTAAATTTAAATATTGGTAAATTATATTTAATAAATAGCAATATTGCAGTTTTCTCAGCTTCCAACCTGTTTCTTACCGGATTAAATATTAACCCAGCTCCACTAAATAGCTGTTCGCTTGGAACTGTGGCTGGTGGAGGTGATAAATATCGGCATGCTAATTTGGAAAGAATTTTAAATTCACAACGGTTAGCTTTTCACCAATTAAGTGGATTTTCATCTAAATTTTTTTCTTCAATTCCTTTTCTTTATTCTCACTTTGGAATAAACTGAACTCCTCCGGGTGTATTGCTTTCAGGTGATTTTTCAAAGAAGTAGTAGTGCGACCCTTCCGCGAGTAACTTTTATTACATATCTTAACCTCCGACCTCTCGGGATCATTTTTATTTATTATAAAATATAAAATAACTCCAGATACTACCTTTTATTGGTGGCGACATTCCAATTTATCAAAATATTAATGAAACCCGCAAAAAACTATGGAGTGCGAAGTATGAACACACCGTAAACTCTCACTGGAACTATTTTGTTGACAATAAGAAAAAACACAACAATTAAAACCTGTAGGATTTTGTTACTAATATGCGCCTTCCTATTCGTCAGTTACCGAATGAAGTTAGCAAACGCGAAGCACGTGCCATACTGGCTCCGCCCACTTTCTTTGCATGTAGTTACTTGTTGATGTGAATCTACATCCGCAAAACTCCGCATTGATTGATGCGGATGTGAATGCGAATGCAGATGTCTGAATTAATGCGAATAATCCGCATTTGCGGATGCGGATACGGATATTCGTAACACCTCTGGTTCGAAGTCATCACAAACAGTTTTAGCACTTTCAACGATTTAAAAAAACCGCTGCAATTAAATAATAAGCAATAATAATTAATAAACAAGGATAACTAATTATGTGAATTATTTTTATCAAAGCTGTTTCAACAATGGGTAGTAAATAGAAATACTCATAACAGATTTATAAACCCTTCCAAGGTTTCTCTACATAGCTTCATACTGCATTCCGTACATATGCCTACAACCACGTCGTCAATCGTTAAGTAAAATACATATTTAATTAATAACTAACGTATAGACAAGTTAATAAGCACAATAAATATAGTAATGTTGTTTTATGAAATATGAGAAATATTTCATACTTATAAATCATTGGCTTGAAGACTAAATGTGTATGTTTTTTTGTCTCATACGTTGTTTTGAAATTGTGTGAAAGCAAATAAACAAAGTATTGTAGGTTCAAACAAAACATTTGCTACTGGAACTAACTGGAAACAAACTAACGGACTATTCAAGTCAAAATAAAGTAGTAAAATTACCAATTTAAATTTTATTTATTTCAAATATTATTTTCGTACATATTCTCGCTTCAAAAAACATAAGCTTGTTTCATGATTTCACACTGAAATTTAAAAAAATCGTCAAAATAGTAGGTACTGTAATTTATTATAACTAAGTCACGTATCTCCATCCAAATGAAATCGATATTTACTTATTATAATTTAATAAAAAAAAACTTTAAGACAAAAAGTTATCTAAGCTACTTATTATAAGCGTATAATATATAAACGATATACCTATAGGTAAAAAAAATAAATTAGAAGGCATGACAAATGTGGTTATTTTAAAAATACAACCTTGAATAAATATTATAAGCGTGGCTTAAACCCGAGTTGTCAAGTCAAAAAAAATCCTTTAAATAAAAAAACAATAACAATATGACTACGCGAGAACAGAACAACAAATCTAGCATTATAAACTAAACTCATAACGATGCACTTCAAAATAAGTAGGTACACTTTGGACTTCATAGTATAAGTCACAAACATTTAAAATCACTAAAACAACAACATAATGACAGGATAATAATGATTATAAGTGGAAATCATAAATACATGTCATTATAACTATTTCCGTTCAATACAAAGTTGAATTTAAACTGCACATGATGATACTCGTTTATGTAATTATATATGTACTTACTAATATCCACTGATGTCGCAGTACGTGTATTAAAACATTTACATAATGATTGTTGATGTTACATAACATTACAAAAAACATACACGACGTGTTCAATAAAACACATCTGTGATACAAAAAACCTCTGTTTAATTAAAATTGTACGTATTGACTTGACCATCTAGCTCTCAATCCATATATATTAAAATAATAAAAAGTCGACGTGTCTAAACATCGTACATACCAATGTACATAAATAACCGAAGGACTAAGAAATACTTAATAAAAATGATTTTCGCTTAAAACCTCACCAGGCCTAAACAATTTAATTAAAGGATAAAATTAATTAATTAGATAAAGATATAAGATAAAGTAAATTAATTTAAAGGATAAAAAATTGACTATCAAATACAAATAACAACATAACAATCTTCTACTATGCAGGTACACACAGATAAGCGGAGGCAGAAATTATAGGACAACATAATATAAAATAAACAAATCCAAAGTGGTCCTATAAATACGGAATATATAACACTTATTGATACTAAATACTACAAATATCCGTATATCCATTTCCTGAACCATTTGATAATAAACCTTGTAAACTTGTGATTTATTCACACAACTAAAGTGGTAGAACTTCATGTTTCGCCTACGGCACCATCGCCACACCTATTCCTAATAACAGATGTAAACATGGTGTGTTCGGTTTGAGGGGCGTAACACAGCATAAGGCATTCGGTGAAGGAAAACATCGTGAGGAAACCTACACACCCGAGAGTGGTTTAAAAGTTCACGAAAGGGTGTGAAGTCCACAAATTCGCACTTGGCCAGCGCGGTGGACTATGGCCTAAAACTCTCTCATTCACTCACCTGATGGTAAGTGGCGACTGCCGCCCATGGACATCTGTAAGCAACTTCATATAGAACATAGGTTCTATCTGAAGTCAATCTCAGATACGTTGCTACTCCCGAGGACTATGATGGTCGCCTCATATAAAAGTGTGCCGGCCACCACAACCCTTCCATCGAAATAAGAAATGCTTCAAGCTAGAAATAGATGTGGCGGTGGTACCTCCCCGGTCATAGTACACTGGTTATATATAAAATAAGTTAGCCTTCTGAATACTACTTCTAAACGGATAACAATTCAAGTAAGCCTTAACGTAATTTTCTATGTGAATTCAAAGTTATAACTGTTAAATGTTTCGGACCCAAACGGCAAGGTTAATCCTTTTGAATAAAGCATCTTTACGAGGGATACCAAGTGTTATGTATTTTGGAGGACCGTCTCTAAAAATGTGTCAAAAATAATTTGCATTTCAAATAGCACTATGTAGGATTTATGAACGATTTAACTAATATTAATGACGAGCTTTTAAGTAATACATTTTAAGTTCGCTAACAAATAATTTTTTCACTATCCTATAGGTTATTATACAAATTGTAGCTTATTTGTAAGCCGTCACATCTGGCGTTAAAATATCTATACAGAACTCTACATTTTGACACACATATTTTAACATACCTCCTAATTTACAATGTTTTATTGAAATATGCAGTAAAGGTATAAAAGATGGACCGCATATTAAACTGAATTTTTCCTTGTCCTAAATTGAGCAGTACAACATGAATCCCAAGTGCTTACAATAGATGATTGATTGGACAAATGGTAACAATAGTTCAGCACAGCGAATGCGTGTGAAGAAGACACTAAACGACCCTGGCCTGTGAACTGGAAGTTATGTTATCAGAATTTTAAAGGTTTGGCGTTGTACTTACCGTATTTTGAATATCACAAGGGTTTCTAAATCAATGCAATATTGCCGCTAGAGAAAGTTAATCATACTAATATTGTAAAGGCGAAAGTTTTTGAGTGTGTATGTTTGTTACTTCTTCACGTGCAAACGGCCAGAGCGATTTTCATAAAATTTAGTAGGGAGTTAGCTGACACTCTGGATTAACATATAGGCTACTTTTTATTGTGGGAAAATATCACGACAATCGATACGTCGTTTTTTTAACGCGGGAGAAGCTGCGGGGTTCAAATATTAAATAATAAATATTGTAAAGAAATATCGTAGGCTAATACGAAAATCAATGCGAATGAATGGCATAGAAATCGAAACGGAATCCGAATGACATCAATATGTAGGCATATTATTTGTTGTAAACTTAAAAGTAGCTGATGAGCATGCAATCTACTTTCCAGTTAGTGCACATGGACATCTGTAATGAACTCAACATAGACCAGAAGTTTTTTCTTAATTCAATTACAATTTCGTTAAACATAAACGCTAATGTATGGTTGGTCGTTTCAACATCAGTCCAACAAAACTCATGAACTGCTTCACGACAGGAACAAGTATGACAGTGGTATGGCCATTTTCGAACCATACCACTTTTCAAATATACCTCCCTCTAGTAACCTACATGGTGAAGGTAGTAGAAGCAGTATAGTTCGACCGGGGAAGTACCACCGCCACACCTCTTTCTAGCGTGAAGCAGTTCTTGCGTTTCGGTGGAAGGTTGCCGGCACACTTTTATATGAGGTGACCATCATAGTCCTCGGAAGTAGCAACGTATCTGTGATTGACTTCAGATGGAACCCATATTGTATTTGAATATGATTTCAGTTGTCCATGTGCGGTAGTAATCAGTTATCATTGGGTGGACTGCATGCTCGTTTGCTACTTGAACATAAAAAAATACAGTAAACAAACAGACTTATAATAACATAGATCTACGGCTTCTAGTCGCCGACAAGTTACATCACACTAATGGGAGAGAAAGTCTACAAAATGTGTCATGACGTTAGCATAGTTCTTGACGTTGTTTGGTGACGTCACACCCCACATATCCGTCCATTCATCCATTGGTAATAAACGTAAATTTAAAAATGCTGAGGAAATAATTATTTTATATCCAACTAGTTAACCAGGCGTACTTCGTTCCGCCTAAAAATCTAAAATTATCAGTGTTTCTTCACTATATATGCATATATTATACACAAAAACCTTTCTCTTGAATCACTTTATCTATAACTAACTAACCCCGTAGCGTAGTTTTAAAGATCTAAGCATACATAGGGACAGATAGCGAGTTGCGACTTTGTTTTACTCATATACTATGTACTTAGTGACGACTAGATTTGCATGCGGGTTCATTCGCTTGGGTCACGTTTACCTCGGTGAAGAATATGCTATATGCTCATCCAGATCATAAACTAGACGCGATCAGTATTTTAATCATAAAATGTTTGTTAAATTCTTCCATCCATCCTCACAAACTTTCACTTTCATAATATAAGTAAGACAATAAAATAATGTTTAATATATGTGTAGAGACTCCAGTACAGAGGGTAACCATGTACCTATCTTCTTTTTTATAAAAATGAATGTTTGCTTGTATGTCCTCTATAGAATCGTAAACTATTCATTTGATCATGTGGTGATCTTTAGCAAAGTTGTTAATCATGAGCTCGCGAAGGTTTCTTGAGATTTTTTTTTGTGCAGAGTACAGCTAGTAGTAAATAAATAGAGTAGCATTTTGACGACTAAAGTATGTAATTCTTGACAGTGTGGAATAATTGTCATAGCAGATATGTATCAAAAATCGTAAGTGAATTGTATAAGAACCTTTTTTGACAGCATACAACGCAATTAAAAATAACCGCCTATTATCTATTACAATCTAACTCTATATCATTTAGTAGTATTACATAACTCTTTTTTCTACTGAACCAAGGGTTATCTAAGTTATCCACCAATCATAGTTATTAGTTGTAATTATTTTCCTTAATTCGTAATCTTACTTCACGATTGCACGGAATATCTTCGGTGATTGGTAGGCTATTCCGTCATAGTCTGTGGAAAGGTAGATACTAGATCTTTATTAGTTTTGTGTTATGGCATACGAGTCACGTTTCTGACCCCTCGAGGCCAGTTATTACGGAGGTCACTCATTTTTATCAATTTCACAAGCAACCCTTTAGATGTGGTTTGAGGTTTGCGGTTTTTGCATTTATGTTATTTTCGTTCAAGATCTTTGCATTTAGGTTGCAAATTAGCATTCAGGTCGTTTTGCATGAGCGGAAGATGACCGATTACCATATTTCAGTTGCATATGGGCCATGCATAATATTAATAAATTAAGTATATCTATTTTATTCTAATTTATTCATTTCGACTGTATAATCATTAGCCGGTATCAGTTCGCAGCTGCTGTCTTCAGCAGAGATGAGCTCAAAAGTCAACTACCTTTAACCTACCTGTGAAAAAGACCTACCTGTGAAATTAATGAAGACTCAATCTGTTCGCAAAAATTCGCACTTGGCCAGCGCGGTGGACTATAGCCTAAAACTCTCTCATTCTGAGAGAAGACCCGTGCCTAGCAGTGGGACAATAATGGGTGTTACCCCACTCTCAGCCATTATCCTTATCCCCAGATATCTTATAGAAAATAAAGATTGTTGTTTATGTCTGTAAAATGTGTACCTACCTATATTTAAAATCGCAGGAAACCAACACGACTAAATTAAATTTAAATTTATTAGTTTAAATTATAGAGACCTAAATCTTGAAGAGTAGTTATAGCCTAATGCTTGAAACTTGCCCTCTCAATCGGGAGGTCCGAGGATCAAACTCAGGCACGCACCACTGATTTATGTGCGTATGAGAAATTAATTATCACTGATTTTCGGTGAAGGAAAACATCGTGAGGAAAGCTACACACTCGAGAGTTTTTCAGAAAAAGGTCGCGAAATTATGTGAAGTTCACCAATTCGCAATTGGCCAGCGCGGTGGACTATGGCCCAAAAATCTCTCATTCTGAGAGAAGACCCGTGCCCAACAGTGGGACAATAATGGGTTGTGCCCAAGTCTTGAAGTAAGGTCTCGGTTTTATTAAAACCCTCATATGAAGTCATGCTACATTTTTAAACCGCGGATGAGACACTGCAGAGCACAGCTAGTTCACCCTAAGAAAATTATTTCACTATATTGTATGAAATATGAATACTAGGTACCTAATCGTAAAAATGTAATTATGCTCTTTATTCTAAGTCTTTAGATAGAACTGAATCTGAAGCACTATTTTCTATTATTGATATAAGAAATTAATACTACCGTCATAATGACATGTTTTTTTACCAACGCGTATGTTGATTTCACAGCATCTCCTTAGAGATCAATTCGTTGCCTTCAACCTACGTACCGAATAGCTGCTATGAAACGTAATATGGCACGACTTCACCGCGCATATGATGTGGAATAAAATTCCTTTCCATTTTAACACCGATACAAATTACTGCTCTTAAGAATTTACGAAGCTAAGATTTAATAAAGCAAAAAACAGAAGCAATAATGAATCTTATTTCACTAAATCGTATACAAATACGATTTAGTGAAACTCTTGTCTCTGTTCAAACCTAAATGAAAAGGTGCATACATGTAGTTAACAAATGGGTCGCTGTTTGGGTGGGCTGATGGGTTTCACGAAAATAGTTGACTTAATTATATCAATGCTCCTTGTAAAAAAGGATAAACCAAGTCTGAATTTTGAGAAATTGACCTCTACCAAAAAATTTTGATAAACGGAGATTTTTTGATATATCTATTAAAAAATAGGTTTACGAACACATTGATATCGATTTGCAGTTGCACAGTTATACAGTTGAACCAAATCAGCGGCAGTGCTGATAATACAGATAAACAATTAATGCCAACTAACCAGAGTAACCAGTCACTTAAGATCAGACGTGCAATTTACCGTCGTCTTCAACCCATTATTGTCCCACTGCTGGGCACGGGTCTTCTCTCAGTATGAGAGAGTTTCGGCCATAGTCCACTGCGCTGGCCAAGTGCGAATTGGTGGACTTCACACACCTCCGAGAACTTTTTTTTTTTAAAGAACTCTCGGGTGTGTAGGTTTCCTCATGATGTTTTCCTTCACCGAAAAGCAGTGATAATTAATTTATAATACGCACATGAATCAGTGGTGCGTGCCTGGGTTTGAACCTCAGACCTCCCGATCGAGAGGGCAAGTTTCAACCATTAGGCTATCACTACTCTACTGCAATTTACTAATTCCTAGCAAAACGTATTCAATTATTTCTTTGGTTCCGTTCCAAAGTTTCGCTCGTGTACATTATACTCATTCCCAGCATTGTGCCGCTGCAGTGCGTTACCGCATTTGTAATGCAAATGTTTTCACACGCCATGAGCTGGCTACTAGTGGTTACGCAATACACGCATAAGGTCGGTGCCTTGCTTTTCAAACTCAAGCCTCTTTGTATGAGCATCTTCAAGTAAATGCTAACGTAATAACGCTAATAACTGTGTGCATATTTGAACGTAAGCAGCGCCATCTATCACGCTATTGAACAAGTAAAAATTGTGGCATACTTTCATCTAAATGGCATACAATGATCAAATCAGGGTTCCCAACTTAGGGGTTTTTCCCCCAAATTTAGGGAATAAATAAGTAGGATGGGGATTTTTTAGGGGTGTAATAGTTTTAGGAGAACTTTAAGGGGTGGTGTTTTTAAAGGGAAATCTCCCGCCAGGCTATACGATTATGTCTCACGACGAAAAAAGCACCTTAAGACCTTTTTTTCCGTCGTCAGGTCGGGTTGCCACAAAGAATTCCAAGTCATAATTCGTTGTGGGGGATTTTAGGGGTTTTAAATGAAGGCTTTAGGGGAATACATTTTTGAGACTTGGTAACCCTGGATAAAATCATTCCTAGAAGTCTTAGAAATACCTAATTACTTTACAAAAATTGCACATAGTGACTGTTTTCTTCAAGTGTTCTTAAACGTATATACCAGACATTTACCAATCCTTTACCCGACTTTGTAACATCGTAATTGTCTCAACCTTTTACACGTAACCTAGCATTTGGACATAAAAGTGATGTTATGTAGCAGAATTTAAATTTCAAGAAAATATTTCATCACTCTTAATGTTAGCCTATCTACTTATAGTCTATAGAAAAACAAAAGTTTATTAGCATTGATTTTAAAGAAAATTAGAAACTATTCATGTTATCAAAATAACTTTGATAAGTCATCGTTACCCAAAAGTATGGTGACATAAAAGTTCTAATGTAATGATTCATTATAAATTAGAGTGGGCGATGTAAGGGCGTACGACGACTCATAATTTTAAGTAAGCTTTTTATAAACTTTTATTACAAGTAGTATGTATTCTGTACTTAGTACTTAGTTCTGAGGAGTATTATAAATCCTTTTTTAAGTCCATTTGAATATTAATGGGATAATAGTTCATTTTTTTCGAAACAAAAATAAAAAAACACACGCTTTCTACACTCATAGCCCCACACCAGGATTTTCTCCTATGTCGTAGGTACCATGGACACACACAAGACGAATACACAAACGCGTATTCGTATACGTTCACTGAATTTCATCGCATTGTAAAGAAAAGAACAAGAACAAAAAAAGCGGCAATCGTGACGTGTTAACAGTATCGATAACAGTATAATGTTTAGTTTTTCGACATTTCCCTATCATGCGGCGTTTAAACGTGTTACTTGAAACGATAATGCACAATCATTGTCGAGGAAGGAGATTATACAATACTCGGTTTCCGCTGATTTCTCCACGGTTCCTGAGTTCCTCGACTTACCGTTTTGCTAATGTAAACACAGCATTTATTATCGATAGTGATTATGATCATTTGTGACTTCGAGGCTGCTCGTTTACATCTATTTAGACTTTAGGTTTTTGCCCCGACTTCGCTCACGGTAAAGTCTACTACGGTAGGTAATGATAGTCCTATCAGTTAATCTAGGTCATAAGCTGTGTGTGCCAAATCGCAGCGAAATCCGACGAGTAATTTTTACTTGAAAGAGTATGTTCACAATCTTTCACAATTGTTGCATTATAATAAGAAAACAATACAAGAAATATAAGGTGTTCAAAGTAAGACAGGGAGTAATTAAAAATATAATTTTTATGGGAGTGATTAAAAATATAAGCCAAATGTTAAAGCATAATGCTTTAACATTTGGCTTAAATGCGTGGTTACTACTGAGTATCTCAGTATGTCAAAACCCATAAATTACAGTGATATAAAGTACAATAGTATAAAAGTCAATCTGTGTTTACCGCTATTTATAACATAGGTACCTATTTATCTTAAATGAAATACATTATTATTAAAATTAATAACCGCACCACGTTAAACCTATGACGATAACTTACAAAATATACCATACCATCAGATATACCATTTGTTAAGAAAAGTACAATAGACGTACCTATAGTCATCGCATACAACACATGCTTCTTGAAGAGAACGTAAAGATCAAGTTAATTAGCTTCCTCGACGATGCCACTTTACGTCAAGAAAACTTAACTTAAATGCCACGTCTTACTAATATAGACTTTATATCCTTTTAAGTATTTAAATATATAAGTACACTATTAAAAGAAATATAGTTAAGTAAATAAAATAAACGGTTTTCATTTTTAACCGACTTTCCAAAAAGGAGGAGGTTCTCAATTCGTCAGTTTTATTTTTTTCACCGTCAGTGAGATTGTGGGTATTTTATTGATGCTATAAACGCCCACACTCACAGATCAGAATGATCTAAGTTGATCATTATGATACCTCAGGCAGGAATTGAACCTAATACCACCTACGCCAGACGGTGTGATAGAACTATGTATGTATTATTTCCTCGATAACGTTTATAAATAACTCTTTTTCATTAAATGAGAGTAACAAGCAATCACAGAGTTCGGATGTTTATTGATCACTACCGCCCATGAATTAGTTGCAAGAAAACAATTAAATCTCTACCCTTATACGTACAAGTTTATTATTTTTTCGAAACAAACATTGTTCTTGTTTTCACTTACATACATATTGCAATATATTACATTAAACGTTTATGTTTTCATACCTTGAAATTATGATCGAAAAAATAACCACACTTGTTTTGAGTAAACATAAAACATGAACTAAGGGTACCATCTAATTGTCTAAATCAGATCAACAATGCGACATTACTGTAACATAGCATAGAGAATATAGCGGAGATTTGATCGTTCTCGAACCACAAAGAACCTTTAAGCATATTACATCAGTATATCAAGCACAGTTGTTAGAAAGTGGTCACCGTCGTATCGACATTTACGACACGGGAAATGCGCCAGCCACTTCATAGGCACTGGTTCTCCTTCAAACAGCGCTGGATTGAATTACTTACTGTACAAGGTAATTTATTTTATTGACTTCTATGATTTATTTCATTAGTTTCATTAGTTTTCCACGTCTGATCTGCGTATTTGAAACATACGTGCTCCGTTAATTGCTTGGTTATTTTCCTAATGTTTAATTAAGGTTATTAGTAACATGAAGGAAAATTTTAAGAAAAACAAATGATTAAGTACTTACACAGAGGTGTAATTACTTACGTAGACTATAGGTTTCGATAATACAACTTCTACAAGCAGAAGTGATGAGCCTAACACAATAAGGAAAATTTCATGTTTAGCAAAAATAAACAGAAGTATTGTAACACTAATTACTTTGCAATACAATAATGTACAATGAAATGCGTGTGCGAATAACATTACCCAGTGATGTATCACTTTCCTTTAATTAAAACGTTAGTTAACAAGCGATCGTTATCCACAATCTTGACTTCTATCCAAGTTTTATGTAATAGTTCTAAATAATTAGCAAGCCCACTTGCCGGATTTTACTTGCTCAGTCATGCTCCAAAAATTTGCTTACATATTATGTAAATAGGGCTCCACGCATACACAACCGCGACCAAAACTATCCATCCATCAACCTTTGTTGTACACTACTGGATATAGGCACAGTAGAAATATTGGAAACAGTATGGAAACTGCCTACAAGCGTTAGGAAACGGCACACTAACACAAACATATGTAATAAATGCTAAAATAAGTAGGTACATATTTATAACACTATTATGAAAAAAATATATAAAGACATCCGCTTCAATAGAGTGCAGTTCAATATTTGTACTGTGATACAGGCCTCCCCCAAATGGACGTATTTGCCAATAGTCACCGCGGCTGGCATACTCGCTGGTGACCGCAGTGGGTGTGGATGTTAAGCAAGAATACTCTGCTATCCATATTCTGAGTTTAAAACTCTAGTTCCCTATTATGACATCCTCGGAAAGAGCGGGAGTGCTGCTATTCAAGATCAACACTACACGGTATCAAGACTAAATAAAAAGACCTTTCAATATCAATTCCTGAGCTCGTCAGTAGGTATATTGAAAGGTCTTGAAATTATAAAATAAATGTCATTTTTGGAGTTTGGTTACTAAAAAGATTATATTATAGGTACGTATCTATATTCTTGCGCGTCTCTACAAGCCAATTGAAAGTGTAATTTCAAATGCTATTAGGATATATTATTTCTGCTATATAAGGTATATTTTAGTGTGGTGACCGGTCACGGATACATTCCTACCCCAGGAAGCGAAGTTGGAATGCACAGTAGCCCTTGCACTCCAAACTAATACAGTTATACAACAAATAGTCATGGCAGTTGTGCCAGTTGTGTCCAAAGTTAATTAGGGAAGGTTTCTACCACTTAAAATTTTACACGGCATAAAGGCTGTATATTTACATCTATATGTTATAATTAGACATCAGAATATATGCATTTGCATATTTATATGCATTTGCATATGCAAATGCATAATGACAGTTTTTAAACTTAATTGCATATTTTGGCACTTTTTCATTTGTTTTGGGCAAAATAGTTCGCTTGACGACCAAAAATGAGATAAATGTTTCTTTCATAGAGCATATTTTATGTATATTCAACCATTTTGGTGCATATTTCACTATTTTATTGTGCATCTTTGCTTTTATATTTTTGCATTTTGATAGTGCATATGATCGGATGTCTAGTTATAATATTAATAACACTTAGGTAGATTATGTGCGGTATTAACTAAGTTACCTACTATTTAACCACTTAAATATTGCTAAGTTAGATTAACGTGATCAATGACGTTCTCTCGTTTCCAATAATTCCAATAATTTGTTTATCACACAATCCGACGCAAAAAAGGACTTACCTTGTATTTGTGTATTTTGGTACAAAAACGTAATCACCTTGAATCCGATCTCAGATTCATTTATCGGTCAACCTACTCATCTTACCACGTGTTCTTAATAATAACGCCGACTTTATTACGACATGGGACAAAATGAAAAGAACGTTTTCATATCTTTTTGCAAATCAGAATTTATGTGCAGGTAAACAAACTTTGTATTCACCTTGTTTCAAAGAATCGGTTTCTAAAAAGTTTATTCTACATAAATTACTGAATTATAGTACGTAACTAAGTCAAGAATGTGATATTGAAATGTAAAAAATCCTTAAAATTACAGTCCTCTTTGCATTATAATTGATTAGAAAGGTTTTAGGCTAAGAGAGCTATCAGCCCTCTGGTCAGATGAAGTTACAGACTTCTTTAATCATGCGAGGTATACCACCATTAGGCGTAGCCAATGCATGCATAACCGACTTCAGAGATGCAATTATCACTTACCGCCAAGTAGAATACCTAGTCTATGCACCTAACACATGCACGTTCTACGTCTACAGCTTAGGTATAATTATACAACGGTGAAATAAACCAAAACAAACTAATCACTCGTTAAGACTGAATTTAGGACTATTCTTACTGTTTAGTAGCACATTAGGGCTTTTTACAGTTGCGATTTGTAAACTTTCCAAACGATCCGGCAATAAGTAACTAAATAAGAATAACGGAGCACGACAAATCGTTACTGCGTTAAAGCCCTTAATACACAAATACACAGATTAAGTACAATTAAGTAGGGTAAATACTTAATCTGTTGAAAATTCAATGCTGGCTAAGGTTTTTCTACGTAATTTATAGAGCATGACCTATCACGCTGGTTCGTTGCAGGTGGGGTGCTTAACTATACTGAAGTCTGTGGGCATTTGACAATGGAGTAAATATCCCATTCAGTGTCTCATTGACTCAGATTCTATTGACATTGACTAATTCGGGCCACAATCTATGCCTTGTTGACCGCTCCTTTACGATTTATACTTTTATAGTATTTACTATAGTAATTTGTAGAAATATAGTGGGTTCATAAAGACCCCATTGCATTGGTCAGATTTGAACCTAATAAGTTTTTAGAGATGGTAAAACCAGCATTGGTAAACTTTTCATATCAGCAGTATCTAGCTTTTATGTTGGTCCTAAAATTACTTGTTTAATGTACTTGCCTACTTCCCAAATACACCCAAAAGGTCCTATTCAAAGAAATTTTCTGTTGGCTAAATCCCTAACCTGTTCTATAATTCTTGGCACTACACAAAGAAATTGTTTGGCATTTGAAATATAACACGGATAAAAAACCTATAAAATTACACAGCTGCGTATCATTTCCATTCTAAAACGAAAACATTGTACCTGCAGAAACCTATGCGTATAATGTTAGAAACGTGTGATACACACTTGGTTAAAGTCGTATGAGATTTTTTCTGAACGAGTCATTCAGATAAACAATCTTGTTCTCGTGGGTATGATATTAAAACGACCCGCGACTCGGAGCGGTCACCGCACCGCTTAACGGTCTAAAAGTCCAGGATTCGAGCCCGGGCTAGGAAGGCATGAATTTTGCTTAACGTTCTGGTTCTAGATGTAAATGTAGTTGTCTGTTTTTGTCCAAAACCCAGTACATAAGGAATTCTTGGCATTTAAATAACAATATGAAGATTTCATACGAATGGTACGAATACGTCGAATACATAAAGACTGCCTTTCCTGTCCTGTCCACCAATTCGAACTTGGACAATGGCCTATAACTGTCTCATTATGAGAGAAGACCCGTTCCCAGCAGTGGGACAATAATGGGTTGACGACATAAAGACTGCTAAATTTCTCTCAGCGACCTAGATTATTTCTTACGAGATTGTTATTAATATGAGAGTAACATGCAAACATAGTAAACTTATATAACTTTTTAGTATAGTCTCAATAAATCTGATATCAAAACCTATCTAAAATATGTATCTAATTCTCGGTCCCTATACCCAAACCTTGAAAAAACTTAATGTGGTCAATTATGGTGCTTGTTATGCTTTTATAGTACCGACCTATAAAGATAAAATTATATATTATTAACTTGGTAACACAAAAAGATACATCATTACAAAAACACCCTACTATTAAGTTTTATTAGCAACTTCAGATCAGTCCTTACGCTCTTCCAGTGTTACCCAAATACGGAAAGCGTGAAGGTTGAGTACCACTGTTCCAAACGCACTCACCTGGTAGGGGCACCTTGCCATCCTTCCTGTCGCTTTGCTCCTCAGCCCTCGCGATGGGCTCCGACTCCACCGTCACCTCCGAGGACCCCTCCTCATCACACCTGCCCTCACGCACGGCCAGGAGAAACGCGCACACACACACCAATGTGATCCTTAATAACTCCCGCATTTTAGTGAACATCGATATATTATTTGTCAGTATGAGCCATTTCGATCAGCGATCGTTAACACGTATGATCGAACCTAACAGTCACATTTTCGCCGATTGCAACTCGCGCGCTTCAATGACATACGTGCATGTACCACATAAACATTGTTTACAAACACACACATTCACTTAAATTCACACACTTGTACACAGGGCACTATTGGGGTTGTTTGAGGGGTTGATAATGAGTGCTGATTGTTTTTCGATCGATTTTTGTTTTGTATTCGGACGTGGTGTCGACACGTGCAACTTTCGCCGAGCCAGCGAAGGTACTGAATGTTATTGGAAGGTGGGAGGCATCCCCCACTCGTGCGCGCGCGCAAGGCTCCGCTCAATGGACGGTTTATCGTGGGTTATCGCAGAACAATACTACCGAGCACTGAGGTTTCTAATAGTCAGATAAGCTAGGAAAATTGCCGTAAGTATGATTGAGCTCTCGGATATACTACGTTAATATTTTTTTCTTAAACGCGAATAAGTGTTAATAATCTCAAACGTAGGTACATGTAATATTTATTGGACAATTAGATAAAACTACTGGTGAAATAAGAAAAAAATATAAAACAATCTTTTCGTGTTTAGTTTGCGAAAAATTCACTTGAATAAAAATGTGGACATGATAAATAAATAGGTTTATTGCTCTTTAAAATACTATATACATATAATCTAATAAGAAGATCATAGTCATGTTTTATAAATCATCATCAAAAATTCAAAGCCATAAAGTTTACACATGTGACATATCGCATCTTGAGATTTATGACGTAACTGAAATACAATCCACTCAATAATAATACACAATAAAGTTAATTGATTTGATTTGAACCTTCAATTTCTTCTCAATCCAAAAAAATCAATATATATACGAGTAATATTTTGATTTGACATCTTTTTTGTACTTAGGTCATTCTCCTAAAGGGTTACATAAACCTACATAGGACTGATACATTGAAATGTCAAATAATTATTTGAAAACAACAAACATAAATTTATAAATTAAGTTATTTACAATTGATTTCATATACATGAATAGTCACATACATATATTTTTTAAATTTAATTTAAGTACTGTTATTGCACAAAAAAAATACAAAGTACCTACATATATTAATGCACTTTTTAAGCAAAATATAAAACATAAATATTTTCTTTATTTTAGGCTTAATAAGAGTAGTTTTTTTACCATGGAAATAATCAAATATGTATATAGGCAAGTTCGTAATTAAGATGTATTCCAAATTATTTAATAACTGTTTACTGGACAAACATAGGTTACAAATAAATGTTTAGAAATAATGTGTCTGTGTATAATCAAATATTATATACGGAATACTTTTCCAGTTTAGACTTAAGATTTTAAAGCTGCAAAGAATTTTATTTGCTTTTAGTGTAAATGCACTTTAATTATTTATTTTAACAAGAACAAAGATATACAATCCAAGCAAACACCACAGACTGGGAAAGGAAATATTGAGTTTTGTTAAATGCTTAGCTATCTGCAGTTATAATTCTACAGGTTGTTATATTCTTAGTTCTCGGAGGTGTGTGCTGCCCACGTATTCGCACTTGGCCAGTGCGGTGGACTATGGCCTAATACTCTCTCATTCTGAGAAAACCCATGCCCAGCAGTGAGACAATAATGGGTTAACGATACACATTTCCTATTTCAAGCTAATTAAAAAAAACAAACAAACCTTTCTTCTCGCATTCCGAAAAAAAGTAGCTCCTTTCACATTTTAACTTAAACTTTCAGGTTGTAACTAAATGAATAAAAACTTTCCCACAAAGATTAAACTTGTAATCTTAAATTTCCATTTTCTTTATTTCCATTATCTCCAATTTCTTCAATCTCACCGTACTCTACATGTTGATGATCTTTATCTTTCTTATTCTCAATGAGATGTTTGATTAGACCTTTCATCAGCTCTATTTTTTTCTTTAGACGTCTCTTGCTCTGCCACATTAGATTGATCTTACGTTTTCTGTTGTTAGCTATGATTTCTAGCCGCCGCACCTTAATAATTATAATAAAAAATATTAATTATGACAATAGTGAAACAAATTGCAAAATTGCAAAACCTAACTATATATGGATATTAGGTATAAGTTAAAGGAAATGGCTCAGCTTATGCTGCTATAATATTTCAATGTATTAGCATGTTTTTTTTCTGTAATTCCCTTCCCCCTGAGTTCTTGTGAGGGGGATTGACACTAGTGGGCTCCCCAATCACCAAGTGGAGAACAAAACAAAAACTTGCACAAACTTTTTACACTCATAGCTTATCAACTACTTATCAATAATGCAAAAGAAACTAAAAGGGATAGTTACATAGAAAATATTTATGTTTACCTTGTATTTGAGTTTTATGACCTCATCTGAATCAGTGGATTTGATATCTACCGGCTGGATGTTTGATATGGTTGGCTCGGGTTCTTGACAAGGCTGAAATTTTATTTAAACATAACCCTGATATTTTAATCAAATAAAACAAAAAAATTATAAGATAGTAGAATCATTTTTCAGTTCAAAATTTAATAATTTCTTTTCTGAATAGGACCACAAAGAATTAAATCAATATAAGGTTAAAATTTATTCCTAATAAAATCACATAACAAGGACTTAAATATGTTAATGTACTTGCTGTTTAATAATAATTACATTGAGAGCTAATTTCTGTGCTTCAAGTAAAAACGTGTTAAGTCTGAATATTGCCAAAATGACTTTTAATACCTAGATAGTAAGAAAAATGGAGATATATCGATAGATCTCTTGTATAGTTGAACCCTGTTAAGCAGAAAAGATCCAGTCAATATATTATGCGAAATCAAGTTTCAAACATATCCATAATCTACTAATCAAGTTATATATATGCACAAAACTTATTATCTTTTTAAATGTACATGTTATGTCTTATTGCACTGGTGATTTCCAAATTTTGTATGTGTTATTTTGGGCATGCTTATTGGGGAAATACATATTTTTTTCTTGTACTAGCACTGGATTGGATCCACCAATTCAACTGAGAATATCCAGCAACAAACTCAGGCAATTTGTCTTTTTTTATTTTTATATTTGTTTCCTCTTGTTTTAAACCATCATGGTTTTAACTTAGGGACTTAAAGTTTCTCTCATATATAAGTCATATTGGATATAAAAGGCTTCATAATATACTACTGTTTTGGATAACATCAAAGCTACAATAACCTACTTTAACACACCAACGAAAACGAAGAGGTTAAAAATAACAAATAAAAAACAACACTTACAGAGATATTAATAGCAGGAACTGAGTCTACGGACAACCTTCGCAAACCGCTTTCGGTGATGTAAAAATCTTTGGTATCAAAATGTTCGGAGCATACAGCACTCGATGTCGTCGAGCACCAGTCATCTTCTCTATTTACTGCTATCTCCCACTGTCGCCTTCTCTCTTTATCGCGAGGAAATCTTTAAAAAATACAAGAAAGTGAATTTCAACGGCATATACACTTTTAACCGCATTATGTTTTAATGCGCAGTTGGAACCATAAATAATCTTTCAATAAATGAAATACAGGTTAAAACGAAAATAAACTTATTTAATTAAATTGTTCTAACCTGTGAAAGGTAATACCATCTTTATTTTTGGATATCTTGGCTGAAGTGTTTTTGCAGTTAGCTACTGAACAATTCACCATTTCGTTTCACTGGTTTAGTATATCATATGAAAGGATTTCGCATTATTTATGTAATTAAAGTGCACTCCAAAACTGTATTACTCAAACCCTCTCAAAAAAAGTCATAACAAATCAATTGTTTATTTGTAAACAACAAAAATATTCAAAAGCAAAATATTTGACTTGAATCAATCAATGTTGCCAAGTAGTTATTTAAAAATACTACTTTTATAGAAAACGAGTAATATAATTTTCTTATTCGCTAATTTTACAGAAGTAAATTTAATTAATTTCGAATTTTATCAACATAGTAATCGGTTAAGATTAATATTATATGTTTTGAACTAAAGGAAAAACGGTCAACTTTAATTTAGTAATGTACCTAGTACATTGTATAATAGTTTTTATATATATGGTAACACTAATTGTAAGACTTTTTAATTTAAATGAATACAGCGAAAGTTACTAAGATTCAGCCTAGAAAGCGTAACGGGACATTTAGTAATTTCAATTTTATTTTACCGAATGTTTCCCATAAAATAGAAGATATAATAATATGTAAATGTCTAGAAAACTGACAAGTACACGGAGACATCATAATTTTTACACACTTCATCCGTTACGAGATGATAACCTGGAATCGAACGTCGTTCACACCGTACACGCAGGTGATGGTCCTCTTTTGACGAGGTAACCCAGCGGATAATTTTAATTTTGGAAAAAAGGTCTGAAAATTCATAATAGATACTTTAGACGATAGTAATGAATTTCACCGTCAGATAGACTGCATCTCGCTTGATATGTTTTTAAAAACTCTACCTAAAAATCTAACTACAAGATTTTTGGTCGTTGGCAAATAGCTCCAAGCATTTTACATCAGACAGTACCTACAATATTTTTTAGAAAATTTTAAAAGACAATTTCTTTTTTGGAAAAGTAGGTATTATCCTCTAAACTCAGTTTTAAAGTTAAAATATCACCGCGACTTGATCCTGTAATCAGAGATGTGACTTGATACAAGTATCTAAGATACGGATACAAGAAAGGTATTTGCATCTTGTATCTCAAATACTTTTTTAAAAATTATCTTGTATACATTTTGTGAAACTATTTCTCCACGAAATGTGAATTTGTATGATGACATTTATTAAAATGTACCTACCTATGCATAGAACGGCACCTACTTTAGTTAGCCTGAGACCAAATTGATAGACGGCGACTCTTTCTCTCTACAATTACCTATCATCGATTTAAATATCAAGATGTGAAATTGGTTATTTTTTGAGCGACTATTTTTTTTGGGGTATGATCATGAGACCTCATCGAAGAAAAATGAGAGATAATATGTTTAAAAACTAATTTTACTTAAGTCTTTCACTTAAAAATATAATATTTTGTCCTTTCACATTTTCGCGGGATCAAATAATTAATGTATTAATTATTAAATGTCGTGATTCATTTTGCCGTTTATGATTTAAAACTAATATTAACACGGAATTTATACATTTTGCGACGTAACTTGTACTCACGATATGCGGTTTTTTATTTCTTTTTGCCGATATTTGGATCGTGGTCACGGCCAAACATTGTCGTTTTCATACATAAAAACTTTTTACCAAAAAAATTCTACTGACTTCCACGTCAAAAAAAGTAAAAAATAATTTAATGTTGGTTTAGAACATTCTCAGTATTTAGTGCATAATTAGGAAGTAACTCATATAGTTCGGGCTAGCAGTACCCCTGCATCATTAGAATCGAGGAGTTAAAGGTCAAATCGTTCATAGTAAATATCTGTTCATAGTAATCTTATTTTATATTCTACGCAACTGGACTCCTGCAGCTCAGGTTGAGCTGAGTATCGCTAATTTCGTTAATTTGCTTCAAAGATTTGAAGAGGTCCACTACTTTGTTATGGATCCTATGAATAGAACCTAATCAAACTGTTATCAGATCCCCTGAAGTACATGATTTTTAAAATAAAAAAATAAAACATCGAAATCGGTTGGCGTGATATTGAGTTATTTGTTCATTTATCGCGCACATCCTTAATGCAAAATTAAGGTTTATACGCTTTTCTTATGGATGCCATGGTCAGAAGTAAACTAAAAAAAATGAGACACCGAGACACGCCCTACCTTTCAAATATAAAAATAACATCGACCGGAGTGCCTGGATTACCTGGAGCGCCCAGAGTCACCGAAGTGCCCAGAGTGACCGAAATGCCCGGCGGGCCTGGAGTGCCTAGTTAACCCAAAATGGCCGGAGTGCCCAGAGTGACTGAAGTGCCCGGAGTGCCCGAAATGCTCGGAGTGCTCGAAGTGTCCAGAGTGCCCGGAGTGTCCAGAGTGCCCCGAATTACTGGAGGGCCAGGAGTCCCAGAGTGCCCGGAGTGCCCAGAGTGACCAAAGTGCCTTGAGTGACCGAAGTGCCCGGAGTGCCAGAATTGCCCAGAGTAACCGAAGTGCCCGGAGTGCCAGAATTGCCTAGAGCGACCGAAGTGCCCGGAGGGCCAGGAGTGCTCAGAGTGACCGAAGTGCTCGGAGGGCCAGGAGTGCCCATAGGTACAGAGTGACCACAGTGCCCATAGTGACCGGAGGGCCTGGAGTGCCCAGAGTGACCGAAATGCCCGGAGGGCCAGGAGTGCCCAGAGTGACCGAAATGTCCGGAGGGCCAGGAGTGCCCAGAGTGACCGAATTGCCCGGAGGGCCAGGAGCGCCCAGAGTTCCCGGAGGGTCCGGATTGCCCGCAGTACCTCGAGTGACCAAACTGCCCAGAGTGACCTGGCCTGGAGTGCCAGAATTTCCCAGAGCGCACGAATTGCCCAGAGTGCCCAGAGTGACCAAACTGCCTGTTTTTTTTTTTTTTTTTCGAGGGGGATACCTTCCAACGGTACCCGACGCCGTGGGAGCGACGCAGGGTTATGTAAGATTTTTACCGCACTAAAACCCCCCCGGTGGCCGTCCTCGGCGCTGAAAAGGAGGACTCCGGGATCTCGAAACGACTTCAACCGGAATCCTCCGAGCGCGCTGCCCCATCGGGCTCCTCCCAGATGGGCGGCTGGGCCCACCGCTCCGTGTAGTCTTTACGACGGTATGCGACCACACATACCGCCGTCCTTCCCGGGATTGCCTGACCGAACGGTTCGAGCTCCCACTCTAGCCGTCTGCAACCCTGGAAGCCCCTTTTAGTCGCCTCTTACGACAGGCAGGGGATACCGTAGCCCTATTCTGACCCCGAGGCTACAGGGACGGACCAAACTGCCTAGAGTTACCGAAGTGCATGAAGTGCAAGAATTGCCCAGAGAGACCGAAGTGCCCGGAGGGCCAGGAGTCCTAGAGTGCGCGGATTGCCCGGAGTGCCCAGAGTGACCGAAGTGCCCGTAGGGCTAGGAGTCCCAAAGTGCCCGGAGTGCCCAGAGTGACCAAAGTGCCTTGAGCGACCGAAGTGCACGGAGTGCAAGAATTGCCCAGAGTGATTGAAGTGCCTGGAGGGCCAGGAGTCCCAGAGTGCCCGTATTGCCCGGAGTGCCCAGAGTGACCGAAGTGCCCGGAGTGCCAGAATTGCCCGGAGTGACCGAAGTGCCCGGAGTTCCAGAATTGCCCAGAGTGGCCGAAGTACCCGGAGGGCCAGAATTGCCCAGAGTGACCGAAGTGCCCGGAGTGCCAGAATTGCCCGGAGTGACCGAAGTGCCCGGAGTTCCAGAATTGCCCAGAGTGGCCGAAGTACCCGGAGGGCCAGGAGTCCCAGAGTGCCCAGAGTGACCGAAGTGCCCGGAGGGCCAGGAGTCCCAGAGTGCCCGGAGTGCCCAGAGTGCCAGAATTGCCCAGAGTGACTGAAGTGCTCGGAGTGCCAGAATTGCCCAGAGTGACCGAAGTGCCCGGAGAGCCAGGAGTCTCAGAGTGCCCGGATTACCCGGAGTGCCCAGAGTGATCAAAGTGTCCTGAGTGACTAAAGTGCCCGGAGTGCCTAAATTGCCCAGAGTGACTGAAGTGCCCGGAGTGCCAGAATTGCCCAGAGTGACCGAAGTGCCCGGAGGGCCATGAGTGACAGAATTGCCCGGAGTGCCAGAATTGCCCAGAGTGACCGAAGTGCCTGGAGGTCCAAGAGTGCCAGAATTGCCCGGAGGGCCAGAATTGCCCAGAGTGACCGAAGTGCCCGGAGGGCCAAGAGTGCCCAGAGCGCCGAGAGTGCCAGAATTGCTCAGAGTGACCGAAATGCCCGGAGGGCCAGAATTGCCCAGAGTGACCGAAGTGCCCGGAGGGCCAAGAGTGCCAGAATTGCCCAGAGTGATCGAAGTGTCCGGAGTGCCAGAATTGCCCAGAGTGACCGATGTGCCCGGAGGGCCAAGAGTGCAAGAATTGCCCGGAGGGCCAGAATTGCCCAGAGTGACCGAAGTGCCCGGAGGGCCAAGAGTGCTCAGAGCGCCCGGACTGCCAGCATTGCCACGAGTGACCGAAATGCCCGGAGTACCAGAATTGCCCAGAGTGACCGAAGTGCCCGGAGGGCCAGGAGTCCCTGAGTGTCCGAATTGCTTGGAGTGCCCAGAGTGACCGGAGGGCCTGGAGTGCCTAGAGTGACCGAAGTGCCCGGAGTGCCAGAATTGCCCAGAGTTACCGAAGTGCTCGGAGGGCCAGGAGTGCCCGTAGTGCACAGAGTGACCGGATTTTCCGAGTGCTCGGGGTGCCCAGACTGACCGGGGAGCCCAGAGTAAGCGGAATGACTGGAAAGAGCGGAGTGACCGGAAAGAGCGGAAGGACCGGAATGACCGGAATTAGTGGAGTGAGCGTAGTAACAAGAATGAGCGAAGTGAGCGGAGTGACTGGAGTGACCGGAGTGGACCGGACCAGAGTCTACATACTAGCTTTTATTTAATACCCTTATTGTTATGATAATAATATATGATATTTTGACGTCTCGTCATTGGGTTCTAGGTTTGATTAATCTAAATTTATCATTCAGATATCGGCCAGAGGTATCTGAATGATAAATTTAGATTTCTGTTCTGGGTCTGGGTGTTAGATCGAAATCAGTTGGCGTGATATTGAGATATTCGTCCATTTATCGCACACATCCTTAATGTAAAATTATGACTTATACGCTTTTTTTATGGATGCCATGGTCAGAAGTAATCTAAAAAAAAACATCCAAATAGGTTCACCCGGTCCGGAGCAATCAGGTAACAAATATAAAAAAATAGAGACGAATTGAGAACCTCCTCCTTTTTGGAAGTCGGTTAAAAAGTATTTTATCTTTGAAAAGTATTTGAAAGATACGTATCTTGTATCTGGTATTTAAGATACATTTCTCGAAAGTATTTTGTATGGTATCTGTAATACTTTATTCAAAAGTATCTTGCATTTTGTATTTCAGATTTACAATGTATCTTGTACATCTCTGCCTGTAATACAATTCAATATTCTTGTAATTTCAATTGTTATCGTGCATCACAGGACATGAAAGACTTAATGCAAAATTCTTTTAAAGCTGCTCTACTTGTGAATAATAAAGAACACAAGCTCTATAACATCTTATGAGGATAGAAGTATGACTTAGTGGAAGTTACCTAAGCAGTTAACAACCCTCGTTTAATAATTGTTTTCGTATGATAGTAACCAGGATCGACAACGTAACATCCTTTCCGAAACAATTTTTTTCACTCTTATCTATCAACAGGCTTTAGACAAAATTGCTTAACTTTGTGGATAATACTTAAATTGGCAAACGAATAATCAGTCCACCTTTTTTATAAGATTAAAGTAGCAAACAAGCATGCAATCCACCTGATGGTAAGTTGTAATTGCCGCGTGTGGACATCTGTAGGTAGGCAACGTCATACAGAGTAAAGGTTCTAAGTATATAGCGTCAATCACATATGAGTTGATACTCCCTAGAACTAAAATGAGCTCCTCATATAAAAGTAAACTGGCTACCAAACCCTTCCACCGAAACGCAAGAATTGCTTCACGCTAGAAATATGTGTGGCGGAGGTACCTCCCCGGTTGTACCATATACCCCCTTTCACTTAGCAAATTGTTACGGTCGCATAATATAAAGAGAGCCGGCAACCAACAAGCTGCGGAGATCCGCGCTATAAATTCATTAATAATTTGAGAACATTTAATTATATTAATAGTAATTCTACGATGAGGCAACTTTTCAGTTAATCATTTTTGTGATTAAGAAATAAGGACTATATTATGCATAATCCATTTCTTAATATACCTATTTATATGGTTAAATATTTAATTGCTTCTTAACTTCATAAAACAAAATAAAAATATCGGGCACTAAACATGTGGCATTTCCCGCGTTATTCAAACGGTAATTACATGTCATCCCCATACGGTGTGTGATGGCTTCATTATTCTTTAAACGGGTAGCGGTGTGACCGCCACGCCTCCGTTTCACGAGTAATAGAGACATCCAAATTACGGGTTTATGTTTCAATATGATAATACCGGTGTAGACTTTGACGCCTTAGTGATGTGACAATGAGACAATATTTTTAATTTATCGATAAAAGATCTTTTTTGTTATTATTTAATGATAATCTTTTATATAGGTAACTTATCTATTGTAACTTCATAGTTATAGTTACATTTATTAAGCGACTCCTTAAATGATCTGCTCCTTACTATAAACTTATAAGTTTAGTTTGTAATATCTATGCAATACTAAGAGTTTCTAGCCAATGAATTGTGTTTTATCAACAAAAATAGTATATTAATTATCTTATAAAATATTACCACATTATGTTGTAGTATATTTTATAAATATTTCTTCGTTTCTAAATGAACGGAATAGCTTAGATACCATTAATTTAAAGGGGCCTGTATCATGCTGCTCTTATTTTTGCATTATACAAATATATTTGATCTGTTGTGTTCAGTAAATTCAATTAGGCGTATATTTATGCTATAGTATTTTACGGCTTTACTTCACTTTTAATCATAAATAATGAGTATATCCACGTATTCCTGCCTTGTTACCCAACTAGCAACTATATATGCACCAATAAAATCTAAATTAAATAGAGGTGAGATTATAGAACGCAGTAAAGTTCCAAAAAGTTTTTTTTTTAAGATATTGCTATTTTTTTTATTTGTATATAATTTCTTAAATACTTTTTGATTTCATTCCGAGTACACAATTTAAATTTAAATTACTATAATATACAATACTTAAGTAAAGTGGAAAAATCGGGGAACGTTTTCTTGCATTAAAAATGTAAGGAAAAGTGTCACGTACAAAAAGTATCTATGTGTGATTTGTATCTACACGAATTGTAAGGGCTAGCAAGCGGGGTAACAGGCTATATAAATGACGACACAAACTTTTGCTTTAACTCACTTTTTTGATTTTACCGGTGTGACGACGTTCGAAACAAAATGCTAAAAACATTTTTAAACGGCTTAGAAGACCCAAAAAGACCTTTCATAGGTCCGAATTATTGGATTCTGTGTAAAATGGGTTTAATATTACCTGAAAATAGAGCGGCAAAAATTGCTTATATAATATTGCACGAAATCGTAACCTTTTTCGTTGTAACTCAATACATGGAGTTGTATGTGATAAGATTAGACCTGGATCTCGTATTAACCAACCTAAAAATTTCTATGCTGAGTATTGTTTGTATTGTAAAGTCTAATACTTTCATATTTTGGCAAGTTAATTGGAAGGAAGTCATTGATTATGTAACTGAAGCAGACAAATACGAGAGAGATACCAAAGACGATATTAAAGGGAAAATCCTCGACACATACACCAAGTATTGCCGGCGCGTCATCTACTTTTACTGGGTCTTAGTGTTTACTACTTTCATAACTGTGACGACAACGCCTTTAATGCGATATTTGTCATCAGCAAATTTCCGTGAAGCCATATCAAATGGAACTGAACATTTTCCTCACATCTTTAGCTCTTGGATGCCGTTTGACAAATACCACTCTCCGGGAAGCTGGATTACTGTGCTGTGGCACATTTTACTATGTGCCTACGGAGCTGGTATAATGGCAGCTTATGACACATGTATCGTAGTTGTGATGGTCTTTTTCGGAGGTAAACTTGACCTTCTACGGGAGAGATGCAAACAGATGCTTGGCAGTAATGGTGTAGGAATCAGTGAAGACGAATCTGGAAGGATAATACGCCAACTTCATGGCACACACATGCTTTTGATGAAGTAAGTGTCTAATCATTACTCATTTGTTTTTTGTTCGACTGTATTGTAGTTTATTTTATGTAATTAGGTATTTTTAGATCGTTGTAGTCATTGTTTCCTATATTCTATTGTTCCTTAGATAGAATAGCCTTACTGTATTACTGTGTACTGCACTACAAAGTTTAGTAAGATAAAGAAACTAACACAGAGGCTTCTCACTTAGTCCTCGGAGGCTGCAACGTAATCGTGATCAATTTCAGATAGGATTCCTTTCTAATTTGAGATCGGCTAAAGATGCTCATAACTGTTAAACATTAAACAATGCTCCTTTTCGGCATAGCTCCGTTAGTGGTGTTTCATTCACGTAACAAAACATACTCTCGAATCTCCGTATATACTAATATGCATACCACCTGATTGTACATGGCAAGTAAGTCGTACTTGACTTTCTCCATAGATGCATTATTTGGCTTTCAAATCAATATAATGAATCACTTGATGATATTGTTAACGACAGAAAGACAGATTAATATGAGTATGATGCCTCCGCTGTCTAAAAACGAAGGATTGTATTATCTTTGAACTGTATTTAGATAAAAAAAATAACTTATCCTTTTGCAATATATTATTAATATATACATTAAATTGCGAGTATTTTCGTAATTTCTATAAAGCTTGCAATACAATTTGGACTTTTCTACGTTTTTCATAAAAAAAAAATATCTCTTTCAACCAGTAACTAGCAAATTATTCAGCTTAACATTAAAACAGCAATACATATTAAAGTTATCATGGAAAAATACCTAACACTGTTCTATCTTCATTAATTTATTACATTGATTTTATAAACACTTTTTAGAGATATATTAAATGGTTAAAGTTTTAATATAGTACGGATTTATAACAAAAGCTGACAAATACAAATCATTTTACATGATAAGTATAGAAAAGAATATTCTTTGTAGTTAATGTAACCGTCTCGACATAAGCAAGCTCTTCCAAATATAGTAAGTTTGTATTTTACAATCTATTATAAGGATAACTAGCTGTCGCGACAAACGTTGTTTTGCCATATAAAAAATTTTAAAAAAATGTTAAGGGTGGACAACCCTTAAGGGGTATGAAAAATAGATGTTGGCCGATTCTCAGACCTACTGAATGAGCATATAAAATTTGGTAAAAATCGGTCAAGCCGTTTCGGAGGAGTATGGCAATAAAAACTGTGACACGAGAATTTTATATATTAGATATTATTTGTACAAATAATACCAAAAAACATTGGCTATCTTTCTTTTATTGATTAAGGTAGCAAACGAGAATGCAGTCCACAAGGTGGTGAGTAGTAACAGCCGCCCATAGACATGTGTAAGCAAATTCATTCAGAGCAGGAGTTCTATCTGAAGTCAATTACAGATGCGTAGCTACTTCCGAGGACTAAGACGGTTGTCTTATATAAAAGCCGGCAACCACATTCTTCCATCGAAACGCAAAAATAATTTCACAATAGAAATTAATGAAGTGGTGGTCTTCCTTCTTCGACTCTTCCTGCTTCCAACTTCTTTGGTTGAACTATACTGGTTCTATCACCAGACTGTTATGCATACAAGTCCATTGTTAGACAATTATTTCCTTAAATAAGGGGAAAACTTAACATGACTCGCAAGGCTGTGTACTGCGCAGCATACACTGGAGGAGTCTGCCTAGGACAACCAGTGGCGTATACTCATCGATGTAGTCGAGACTGAATTCTTACTTTCGGTGGTAGTAACATCTGTAGTCATGAAAGATTATGAATGGGATTCTCTTTTTGAAAGTAATCTTGCTAAAAAGAGCTCGTGAGAAAGAAGTAGGTGGAATAGGCGTAGGGCGTAGGAAAAGGCTTTAGGTCCTTTTTCTAGCCCTTATATAGATGCATGGCATGCAACAAGGTTCCCCATGTTAATACAGCTAGCATCAAGGTGTGCAGGGAAACATAACTCATGCTAAACCATAATGTGATGGAGGAAATTTACCTCCGTCAGAATCTGAGATAGACCCTGATGAGGGCAAATGCAGCTGTGACTGCGGAGGAGTTCAACCGAGTTTATAGTATTAGCGTATCTGTAAACTTGACAAAAGAAGTTTATAGGGACACCGTGGAGTTGCAGCCGATAGGTAGGTAGGTAAACTCGTATATCCTTTCCGTCACCATTACGACTCAGAGGAACAAATGCAGGATTTCTCCCCAATAGAGCGCTGTTATATGGTGCACTGCAAATACAACTCTCAACGATTTGTTATAAACGTACTTACATACAAATAATATAAACTTAATGCGACTAATAAGCTGGTTTTACACTTTTATATGATGCGCCATCTTAGTCCTCGGGAGTAGAACGCATTTCTTATTGACTTCAGATAGAACCCATGTTCTATATGATGTTGTTTACAGATCCATGGGCGGCAGTAAACACTTATTATCAGTTGAAGTGCATGTGTGCTTGCTACTTCGATCAGATAAATAAAAATAGAAATATAAACCCTACAAGAAGTTGAGTTTTTATTCTAGGGAGTTTGAGAGCATCTTAAAATCCAAGATAAAATAAAAACATATTAAGAACACTATAAAAATAATATTTAAAAAGCCTACAATCAAACTAGTGATTACGTAACTGAATTGACCCCAGCTCCTCATGCATACGTTTAGGAGTAAAGGATAAATTAAAGCATGTAGTTTCTTAAAAATATACGTGTTATGGGGTTTCTTTCACCGCTTCTTTTCATAACGAAACTTGTTGCGAATTGTTGCCAGATTCATTTTATTATAGACTCATTTTTTATCTGCAAAGGGTTTATTTCGAATTAAATCCTTCCGATTTGATTTAATGTTACACATTTTTTAATATTTATGAAGTGCAACTGAATCAGAGGAAACGAAATCATGACATCTACGACTTTTTTATTTTTTCTTCTTCCATTTCTCCTTACAATACTTTTTTACTGTCTTTTATTAGAAGTATAATATATGTATCTAAGTTGTTATGTTGGCATTTAGTTATCGATAGTTCATGCCCATCCCATGCCGCGAGTCCTTATAAGGGCAATAATAGTAAGTTTCTTAAACAAAAACAATAATTAGATATAAAATATACGAATGTGATGGATAAATATATATTTTTTTTGTTTCAGGTACTCCAGATTATTTAATTCAATGCTATCACCTGTAATGTTTCTGTATGTCGTAATGTGTTCATTGATGCTTTGTGCTAGTGCATTTCAGCTTACGGTAAGTAAAATATACGTAAAAAATAATAATCTTTGCAATCTTACTGCTAATTTAACCAGAATAAGTAATATTTTGAGCCTAATGTTTCTAATTAGACTCCAAATATTTTATATCTATAGTTAAAAATATCGCATTAAAATCTCTGAAAGTATAACCATAGTTCACTTAATAAGTAGCGACCATCTTATTCTTCTTGAGTAGCAAAGCATTTGTGATGTTTATAGAACCTCTATTTTAAAGTAAGTTCCTCAGTGACGTCTATGGATGGCAATGCCCACTTATAATCAGATAGACTGTATTGCTACTTCGACCTATTATATAAGCCATAATTCTTTTAAATGTTCTTTGATTTTATTTTCAGTCAGCAACAAACACAACACAGAAGTTATTGATGGCCGAATACTTGATTTTCGGCATAGCTCAATTATTTATGTTCTGTTGGCACAGCAATGACGTGTTAGTAAAGGTAAATAGAGTTTATTCAGAATAATAAAATAAAACCAATGTACAATGTATCATACTAATATTATAAAGGCGAAAGTTTGTGAGTGAATGAATGTTTGTTACTTCTTCACGTCTAAACGGCTGGAGCGATTTTCATAAAAGTTGGTAGTTAGCTGACATTCTGGATTAACATATAGGCTATTTTTTATCGTGGAAAAATATCTTATTCCCAGGGGACAATCGATGCATCGATTTTAACGTGGGCGAAGCTGCGGGGTTCAGCTAATGTGAAATAAGAAGAAAGCAAAGTTGTGCAATGAACAAAGTAATAGCTAATGCTGTGAACCCTAAACAACAATTACATAATCACAGCAGTTCTTAGGGTTAAGCATGCTGTTTTGTATTACAGCAATAAAATAGTAATCAGAATGAATGTACTGCATTTTTACGCAGGGGAATTATAAAACGATCGAATAAAAAAAAACTTAGCGACTGATGATGATATACTGTTATAATAAATTGAGCGGTATGAATTTGAGTAGGAGAAAAATTAACTAAACTAACGACGAATATTGATTAATATTAAAATCCAGACTGAGCTCACAAAAAGTGGGGTATGGTCAATGATTTTCAGATATTAAACTTCTATCCGTGCAACTACAATACGCACTAACTGAGCGACTGAAAATACAGAGAGGGCAACTTCAATATTAGGTTCCTGAGAGGTCAAAATTTGACTTTGTATACTTTTCACTTTACTCTGGTGATGCAGGGGACTGTCAGCTTTTTTATAAAGGATGGGTTAGGTTAGGTTGGAACTTAATAGAAAACATAAAACTAAGAGAGCAGGGCGCGGCAGCCCATTACGAGCGGGTGCGCTCAGTTCGTCAGTTCATAAATATTATGAAGCTTTTCATTTTATTTAATAAGTAACTCATATTAATATTTGTAAGTGGCTGTTCTGTTGATTTCTCGTCACTCAGTTAGCACTAACACTATTACGTAAATTAATTAAGTTTGACACTTAAAACTTTTATTTACAGTCACTCGTTTTAATACTACCCTTTTACATATTGTACCTATAAAGCCAATCGTACCTATGCATACGGTATACTTTTCGAATAATTTTGAAAGTAGGTAATAGAGTGGTGCGCTTTATGGTTGCAATGTTCTGCTTTGTGGGGTCTGGTAAAGTACACTTATCGAAGGCGTTTGAGGTCCACTGCTGGATATAGGCTTCCATTGGAGGATTTTGCCAATGGTAGCCTCGTCTGGTTTTCGTGACCGTAGTAGGTGTAAAACTTACACAACGAAACGCTGTTGCCCATCTCCTAAATTTTGTCATCAACCCCATCCTATGAAATTCACAGAAAGAGAGGAATTGATAATATAGGAATTGATTATATTCAAGAGCAACTCCATACGATTCACTCATTTATATTTCTATATTATAAAAAAAATACACATCATTATCATAGTGATTATTAATCTTCATTCATAACATAAAATAAATATTCAAATGTATGTATTAGAGCGAGAACGTAATGCTCGGACCGTACGAGAGCGAGTGGTGGACAGCAAGTTTACGACAACGGAAGATTGTGCACATCCTCGCAGGCCAGCTACAATTAGTGCACACCTACACTGCTGGGCCATTCACTAACCTAACCCTTTCTACATTTATTACGGTAAGTGTGGTCACCAACTCATTACTGGTCCATTGCTAGGCACGAGTCTTCTCACAGAGTGAGAGAGTTACCTACCACCACACCAAGAAGTACCACCGCCACACCTATTTCTAGCATGAAGCATTTCTTGCGTTTCGATCGAAGGGTGTGGTTGCCGGAACACTTTTACATTACGCGACCATCATAGTCTTCGGAAATAGCAACGCATCTTTAATCATAGATGCGTTGAATCATAGACTTTAGATAGAACTCATGTTATAGGTGAAGTTGCTTAATATGCAAATTACTAGACTTCAGATACTTTTGGGATTTTTTCATTTTTAATTCTCTCAGTTGTGCATGTTCCTCGCTGTGTGATCTTTCATCGTGCGGCAGTGATAATTAATTTCTAATACGTATATCATAATTTTGAGCCTTCAATTGAGTGATACCATTGCTCTAAGTTAAGTGTTAACACTAGTATCTTTTGGGTTTAGGATTTAATATAAGCGTGAAAATTATAATAGCACTTGATTGGTAATTTTAATTTTTTAAAGTGTTTTTTGGAGAGACAGCGCCCAAACATTAATCATGAGCTGAACATTACAGGCCAGATTCGTGGCTTCAGCAGTAAGACTTACCCATCAGCCCATCACGGAAAAAAATAGATTTTAAAACTGTGTTCATTACTTGATATTTTGACACACACGTATTTTATGTCTACACTCTACAGTTTGCTAAGTTACGTAGCTAAATATTTGTTGTGCTAAAATATTTAACATAAAGTCTAAAACGTAGTATTCGATGACGTTAGTTCTACTTATATCGGCATGTCAGTGGGCGTATCATTAAAATACGTAGTGTTACTTCATTCGCGGTAATAATGAACGGTTAAATATTTAAACAACCGTTAAGTCATTCAACACCTCCGACAAGAAAATTATGGCATTATCTCACACATCAAGTCATGGTACTTTACATCATTAGCACCTTAAATAAATGCCATAGCTTAAAAATATTGTATGAGATTGCTGCAGTTTGAATAACTGAAATATATATAAGTCATGGTACTTTGCATCATTAGCACCATAAATAAATGCCATAGGTATCTTAAAAATATTGTATGACATTGCTGCAGTTTGAATAACTGAAACATTAAAAAAATAACGGCTTTGATTCGAATTTAAAGTTACAAGCCTAGTAGGCGTATAACCCAATAACTATTGTTTCAGTTTTAGAACAGGCGTGGCCTTAAAAGTAGAAAATATTCTACGTTGCTAGATGAAGTCTCTAATAGGTTTCACTACTGGTACATAGAGCTTTCCCAATAGGCACTAAGGGCCACCAGCTAGGATGATTGTTATTTTAGTATCGTATTATAAATGGTAATGGTGTTGCCGAAGTGTCTTTACTGTAAGGTCAACATTACTGTAACCTAAAGAAAGATTTTTGTTGCAGATTCTAAAGGGAGCCTATAGTTATTATACATTATTGCGGAAATAAATACTTTGATAAAGTATTATTTAGAACATACCTACGTGTTACAATAAAATTAGTAAATTTGATTATGTATACTGCTTTTTCGTGTTTTTCAACTACATAGCTATATTTTTTGCATTTCTCTCTATAACTGCTGTATTCGTACTTTGTTCGTAAACTTAAGTACTTATAAAAATAATATGAAATAAAACATACAACATTTAATGATCTTTTCATTGCCTCTGTTTCTGTTGTCATTTTAATATTTTGCAATAGGACAGGTAGGTATTCATAGGTGGGTTGTCATTAATGTATCATTTTTTTCATTAAAACAGCTTTACATTTTTTGATGCGAAGTGAAGAACATAAATTATAAAAATAAAACAAGTTATATACGTATAGCATGCTTATTTGAAGACATTATTTTACTACCACAATGTAGTGTGTACTACTGTGAAAAGCCCATTCAAAACTTTAGCAAAGAAAGTAATTTATTCTCTTTGAAGGAAAGATAGAGTAAAGAAAATGTGTGCTTTACGTTCCTTTGTTTCGGAATTCCACACGTTTCAAACCACAAGTAAAATACAGTAAAAAGCACCATAATTACCACTAATTTTGAAACCTTGTAGGTATTAAATGTTTTCATAAAGGCAAAATTTAAAATTTAATTTTTATCCAAAGGAAAAATAAATAAATTGAATGGGAATATTGAAAGATTACGTTCCGTTTGTGTTACAAGCAGTAACAGTTTCGATGCTGCCCGCGAGAGTTCAATAAACTCGGAATGTCATCGCCTAGCAGGCTTTTTAGAAATGTCACTATTGGTTATTGGCTTTATTTGTAGTGATTGTTTAGTGATTTTTACTTAAATCCGTGTAATAGACTGTGATTATTGCGTTAATTGATATGGAAAATCAAAATCCTCAAGAGCGAGTGGTGCCGATACAGTATGTTCGTGGTTCCAGAGCGTTCCGTCAGTTCAAAAACCCTCCTCAACCACATATGTGTATCCAAGACACGATTAAGGATACGACAGAGAAACTGTACATAAATGTGCTAGGATGGCAGAAAATTGCGAATCCAAAACAGTACTCCGACCCTATACCTTTGTACGGCGGAATGCAAGTGAGTTCCTCTCGTTCTCTTTTCAAAAATCGGAATTATTTTTCAGAATTAACAGTGGCTTACTGACTGCATCTATGTATGCCAGTAACAGTTGCCGACTTTTGCAATTATTTAAAAAAGTATGCAGAATTTGTGTTATGATTGTATTTTATTCCAGGTGCACCAAGGTTGTGGTCCAAATAGCAACAGGCCACCTCTCCTCGTGTTCGCGGTAATGGTTAATCCCGATATATTAAAAGCCAATGGGAAAAATGCTGCTAACCCTACAGTATGTATTTCATTCAGTTTCATAGTTTTGATCAATCATCTTGTAGAATCCTCCTTTTTTCTTGTATTTCAATAGAAGGGTGTGGTTGCCGGCACACTTTCACATGAGGTGACCATCATAGTCCTCGGGAGTAGCGACACATCTATGATTGACATCAGATAGAACCCATGTTTTGTAAGAAACTGATTACAGATGTCCATGAGCTGCAGTGACCACTTACCATCAGGTGGACTTCATGCTCATATGCTACTTCAGTCAGACGAAAAATAAAATGTAAATGAAACATGACCATAAAAAAAAACAATGTTACTACATTGTTTTTTTTATGGTCTTATTTGTAATCAGTCTTTCTTGTCTAAAGCAGATAAGTTGTGTATTTATTGAGTAACATTGTTAAATAACTAAAACAAAAAACTTGGCTAAAAACAATTGAATGCCTCCAGTTTTAATTTATTTAATTTTAAGGCTATTTTCTATTATGTGGCAAAATGTGTTATCATAATATATCATACCCAGTTGGGTAAAAATGAACTCTTTATGACATTTAAAAATTATTTTGCTGTCTATCTCATTTCAGGACCGAGAAGCACTGGTCAGTCTTCTCTGTGACTTTGTAGAAGCAATGAATCCAGGTCTAGTACTTGCAAGGAACCCAGTGATCCTAAAGGACAGAGACTTGGCTGGTGAACTGAAGGATGTCTGGCTCGCAGTTCAAAATAAACGAGAGAGAGAGAAAGGGATGAACCAAGACGTTATGTACAAGGTGAGAATTATACAAACCAAGAGAAAATTTTTGGAAACACAAACTTTAACAATGAGCATTTTTTGCCTTTGAGCTGAGTGGGGTACTTGAGGTCCAAGCCACAGGGATGTTTCATTTATAAGGGGAAAAACTGCCCTTTTAATAATGACAAATAGTTAAAATGCATGACAATTATTGATTTTTGGAATCTCTAGGTCTGTAACAAAATCCTCCTTAGTGTAAACCAAGAATAGCACAAGACTTTGTTAAGTTGCAGATACTTATGTTTCTTCAAAATTGATTTTTAATATACCACATAATATGTGGTCTTTCATTAAGACTTACAACTGTTACACTAAGTAATTTCATGCTCAGTGAATGCTTCCATTAGGTATTTAAATTGAAATTTATTTGCATTGGAATTTGTGTCTTTATCTTGTAAACAATTATGCTTAAATACTTATTATTACTTTTTCAGGTTTATGATATTGATGGTTTAGGCAATGAGGAGATAAATGAGGAAGACAGACAAAATAGCTTGAGACACAAGCAAAACGACAATGGTTCTCCAAACAGATCACAGAACTGTGACAAGAAGACAGTGAAGTCATCAAAACAAATACTTTTGAATGCAGGGCAGAAATCTGAATTTGATTCAGGCATGAATAACTATCAATTAAATCAGAATAACTTGAACAGAGATAATAGATGTGTAAACACAGATGCAGATACCACTTACTGCACACCTGTTTACGGACAGATAGTCTCCAGTAGAGAGAATCATAATCAAATAAATGACATTCAGCAGAAATTTGCAGCTAATGAGAACACAAAACCTTCAAGCTCCTTCAGGAAAGATTGGAACCCAGTGCATGGAAAAACTTCAGAAAATTGGGAAGATGTATCAAAACGTAACACATCGAATATAAAACCGAATGAGGGTGATGTCAAAAAACAAAAAGGAAAGTCAGATAAGACAAATAAGGTAAGTAACGGTAAATCCAATTACAACTTTTTTCCAGTGTTTGACAATAAAACAAGTGAAGAATCAAAGTCTGCCAAGGATAGTGTTTCCGCTGAAAGTTTGCACAAGGAACAAGAAATAATAAATGAAGATAATTCTAAAATAATTCTAGACCCAATGCAGAAGCTAGTTCTGCATTCGACTGATAATAAAATATGTGATAATAAGACAAGTGCTCTCAGCTCGTTTAGCTCGTAATCGTAAAGCTTTTTACAATTGACTTTTGTATGGCGGTTGACTTTGTGTAAGCTTAGATGTTGGTTATGAAACGTTTTAGTAATCAATTGTAAAATATGAAATAGGATGAACAATTATTAAGACTAGTCAAGTTCGTTTGGACAAATAATTTTAAAGAGAAGTAATTATTAAATGATATTAGCATTCAAAAGACATTAATGTTCAACTTTTTATCGATCTAAATTATATTGAAATCTCACTTTGATCATGAATTGGGTCTGTTTTGTATTAAAGGCGTGAAAGAGTGACTTGTCATAGACGGTAACATTGCGGTATGAGCATGTGTCACCAAGTATTTTGTAGTTAATGTTGTTGGTAGAAGACGCCATGCTTGTACCGTAACGTTATACATGTGGGCTTTTCTTAATTTGCATGCAGTGTGAGTGCTCATATACGTAACGGTTGTGTATATTTCCTATTGTTTTATAATAATGTATGGGTCATGTTTCCATGCTCATTGTTAATGGAGCATTCTGATTTATTGTAATATTGGAGATTTTTGTACATTGCTACGTGTTTCATTGTTGCCAATTTAATGATAAATTTGAAATGTTATCCAAGTTAAAAGACAAAGTAAACATTTATTGCTCATTGTAAAATTCTAAATGTGAATTGTGAGTAATTGTTTGACATAATGGTCCAATTTGCGTTTATAGCATTCAGAGCATTTACAAAGATATTATAAATAATCATATTGTAAAGGAAGTTATTTTATATTATAATATATTTGTATTAATTAAGTATTGGAAAGGACAGGGAACATATTTAAGCTGAAGCAAGCAAATATAATTGTAATACAAGGAAATGCCTTTGCAAGTAAGCAAACATTTTTTATATTCAATATTCTGTTTACTTATTTGTATAAAGCCTTACTTAAATTAATAGATATATACAGGATGAATAACAAGTCATCACAAAGTAGTCATTATTTAAACTTGAAGTTGACTGCTAGCGCATCAGCCAGTGATAGATTTACCAATAAAATGGTTGTTAACACAACGAAGGAACATATTAACATTTCTCGGCGACTATAAGTAGTTGTTTACGCATCAACAAACATGTAAACGGTTTGAATTTGCAAAATCAACCATAAAGCGCTCGCGCGGTCTATAGCAGGTCAGCATAAATAAATTCATGTTGACATTTTATCTTATATTTCCTTATCTTTTAAAACTCAAGCTTTGATATTATAGGCCTAATAAAATTGATTTATTTTTCATGATGTGTATACCAATTTTTGCTTTGATGGAAGAATTTAACATTTTCACCAGCTGATTCTTTTTTGTCTTACAATTAATTATTCTCATCTAAAGAACATTCAAATTGCTCCTAGACATAAAAATATATAGTTTAGCTAAAACAATCTCTAAATACTATAAGCTATTGTTGGACCTTAGATTTAAAGTGACAATTATTATAATGTATTTTTTTAATTCGAATTTCTAATTAATCTGTTCTATTGTGATCTCAAAGTAATGTTATAAAATCCTTCATAATCAATTAAATGTTTGTATGTGATTGTAACACTGCCAAAAGACGCTTCAATAATTTTCACCTGAATTATAATTGCACAATTTTTTCATAAATTTTTGCTCCCTTCAAATTATTACCTTGTTATTCATACCACAATGTTGTCATAAAGAAAAATATATATTTATATATGTATTCAAATTAATGTAACAATTATTATTAAAAGTGTAACTAGATATGTTGGTCATGTGAACACTACTATACTATTGAATATATGAAATGCACAATGAAGGTTATTTGCAAACGACGCTACTTGAAAGATTTATTCATTTACTTACTATGATATGCAGTGGTGTAAATTTCTAGCAATTGGTCAGTAGACAATTAGGTGGGATTCTATCAAGTAGTGTCGTGTAATATGTAAACCTTAAATTGACCAAAGTTAATCAAAAGTTAGTTAACAACTGTAATTGACATTTTTTTTGACACACAATTATATTATTAAATATTTGATTCGATTATTTTAGCTCGAATATTGTATAAAATATTTATATTATAATCATATTCTATAACGGAATAGTATTAAACATAGTTTTAGTTGTTAATTTTAAATATATTTGATACTCATATTGATTTTGTATTAATTATTCTGTTACGCAAATTCTATATAATTATTATGTTGCTGAAGACTTGTAACATAAGTAATGGAAGCCTAAGCATTGTTTTGTCATTTTGTAATAATTTTATTGCTCAGATTTTATTCTATTCAATCTTTATAAAGAATATATGAAATCATATTGTTATCTCTACATTTGGTCCTGAAAGGAAATCACAACCTTTTTTCCTTTTCATAAAATATTAGCATGTGTCACAATGCTTATAAATACCATATGTACAAATATTTTATCTATAATGTAAGTTTGGTACATTTGTACTGTCATGTAACACTTGTTTTTGAGGTACAATACATCAGTTGATTTAGAAGATTGTTTCCAGTAACAAAGACAGTCGGTTATATTTTTTTAACATAATGTTTGACAAGACAAATGGTTATGGCCTATCAGATGCTTTATCGGATAGAAGAGAAATATTTTGGCATGTTTAATTATTTGGCATAAGTTGTGAGATAAAAAACATACATTTAAACAGATAAGACTATGAAAAAGGCTTCAATATAATACACTGAAATACCCCGTGATGACTTCAATCTTGTTTAAAAGATGTTTCCCAGTATTTGTTGCATGTTATAAGTTACAAAATTTACAATTATTGATTTATTGCTAAGTATTTATGATTCCACGGACTTTGATTGCATTTATTTTCATAAAAATATGTATATTTTTGACGTGGTACTTTTAATGTTTAGAAATAGTTTGTATTTTGTAGACAAAAGTATTCCTGATAAAAAGAAGCATTTTTATGTTATTTTTTATGTATTTTTATATGTTTGTCGCATTTATGTGGCAGTTTATTCTCTTGTATTCAGTAATCGTTATGTTCCTTTGCTATGAAAGCTTGTAATTTTATAAATATAGTTTTAGCTAGTTTTATTTTTAGATTTGTCATTAATAACTTCATTTAATCAATACTACCAACCTAGTCTGTACTTGCAATATTAATACATAAACATTCTTTATACTAATAACATATGATTTTTACGTATTCTTTTGATATGCCTACTTCTGTATCGGTATAGCCATAATTTAAGCGATGTTTTAGACTGCGTTCAAAGTTACAATTCGTGGTATAAGTTTTCTATATACAAATGACTATACAGAGGTGTTTTTCTTATTTAAAGTTATTGTTCTTTTATTTCGTTAATGTTTCATTGATTATATTTTATTGATGCCATTTTCTGAATTACAGGTTTTAATCCTAATATTGATAATATTTTAATTCTCAATAATCTTGGACTTGGTGATCGTGGATTGTAACATTGAAAACGAGCTAAAATACGTAAAATAAGTATTGTCGAGATATTTTCATTTATGTACGTACCTACCCTAAATAAGATTTTAGAAGACCTCTGTATGTACGCTATATCTAATAATAATGGATTATATCGGATCTCTTGTTTACAGTATTTCAAATTACATGTCATTTACAAGACTGGTTTTTGTCGTTTCATTTTAATCCAGGTGGTAGAACCAGTGTACTCCGACCGGGGAAGTGCCATCGCCAAACCATTTCTGGCGTGTAGCAGTTCTTGTGTTGTAGAAGGGCGTGGTTGCCGCTTCACTTTTATATGAGACTAGCAGAACCCACATGACGTCGTACGCGTAGACTATAATCTATCCATTCATTACACATTTGAGAACCACCTATTTTACCTACTAATTATTATGACTTTTTATTTTAACCCAAAACCGTTATCTAATTTCTCGCTTTTAACCTAAAAGTACCCCTAAAATATTATTATATTATTTGAAAGGTGGTAGAACCAGTGTAGTTTGACCGGGGAAGTACCACTATTTCTAGCGTGAAGCATTTCTTGCGTTTCCATAGAAGGTTGTGGTTGCCGGCACACTTTCACACGAGGTTACCATCATAGTCCTCGGGAGTAGCAACGCATTTGTTATTAACTTCAGATGGAACCCATATTCTGTATATAGTTGATTTCAGACGTCCATGGGCGGCAGTGGCCACTTACCATCAGGTGGTGCAGTCCACCTTGCATGATGCTCGTTTGCTACTTTAGATAATAAAAATACACCTCTAAAACCCCATACAAATTTTTTACCCTAAATTTAGGGGAAAAACCCCTAACTTGGCAATCCTGTCCTAACTTGATAAATTATTTTACTCTTTGACTTTCACTTTGCATGGTAAGTTCGACAAGTTTTAGTCAGAGGGCCCTTTCACACTTCACAATAAGACGCACGTCTCAACATTTTGCCGTTCGTCCTTTGACAACTTTGCTTTGGATCCATTCCATAATTAACTTTCGTCAGTAAAAATTAATATATCGTTTACATTTTATCCTCTTTAGCTTTATTGCTAGCTTATTTCAATGACAACCTTTGATGTATACCTGGACTTTTTATCTTCACTAGCGAACTTCGTTCCACCTAAAAGTAAAAAATCTAAAATTATCAGTGTTCCTCCACTATATTACACATGTATATTACTTAAAAACCTTCCTTTTGAATCCCTCTATCTAATAAAAAAACTGCAATAAAATCTGTAGCGCAGTTTTTAAAACGTAAGCATACAACATTTCTTTAGCTGTAATTTACAGCTATGTAGTGATGAACAATTTAATTACGTACATCGGTAATCAAGTTGGTGTGAATAAAAATATGATCTATTCATATTAATAATTCACATGATATAAATGAAGTTTAATCAATAGTGTTGATAAAAACTGTTTTTGTAAGAAAAAAATATCAGCACGGGCAACACGATATGTTTTTTTTTTGTTCTAACTAATGGACTTTGCCGCGCTTTTTTGTGTCAAAGTGTCAAAAATAAAATTTAACGAACAGAAGTCCGAAAGTTTGAAGAAATAATATTAATCCATAAGTTTGTAAATATTATTAATTTGTGGGATCTGTGTTTAAAAATCCTGTAAGCCTATAAGAGTTTAGTGTTCATTCCAATAGCAATGTCGGGACGAGGAATAGGTAATTTCTAAGTAAAACAAACTGTCTCAATGTTAAAACGAGATGAAGAATTTTATCATAAATTATGTTATAACGTCGTCCGAAGTGAAGCATTAAAGAACTTTATTTTTAGGTAAAAAAAGTCGTGCAAAAGTAAAGTCAAGAAGCAATCGCGCTGGGCTTCAATTTCCCGTGGGTAGGATACATAGGATCCTCCGCAAAGGGAACTACGCTCCGAGGGTTGGCGGTGGTTCTGCTGTGTACCTCACAGCCGTGCTCGAGTACCTTTCTGCTGAAATATTAGAGCTGGCAGCAAAAGCTGCGGAGGATAATGGTAAAATTAGGTAAGGTTCAAAAGTTAACAATAAGTTCTAATATTTAAACCCCTTTCAATCATTAAGGTAACAAGTATTGATTCAGCCATGTTACCACATTCATAAAAGGATCTTGCAAAGATGTATATTTTAATTAGTGTGAAAACATCATTGAAATATTTTCTTTTATTAGATTTGCATGAACAGACATTCAACATTTATATTATGGTGCGTTTTTGATACTTTGCAAATTGTCAAGCTAATTTATGTTAGTATATCTTCATAAGTAAGGGTAAGTCCAACTTTGAGAGGGAGGTCACTCGAAGAATCCAATTTGGCTGGGCTGCATTCGGGAAATTTTATAGTATCTTCCCGTCCACAGTTCCTCAGTGCCTGAAGTCGAAATTGTTCAAGCAATGTGTGTTGCCAGTGATGACCTATGGTGCCGAAACGTGGTCCTTCACTAAAGGCCTCATTCGAAGAATCAGAGTCGTTCAGCGTGCTGTGGAGAGGGCTATGTTTGGAATTTCGATACGAGACATGATTTGCAACGATGAAATCCATAGGCAAATGAAGGTTACCGACATAGCTTTCAAAATCAGTAAGCTGAAGTGGCACTGAGCTGGCCATATCGCTCAAAGGACCGATAACCGATGGGGAAGAAAGCTCCTCGAGTGGCGACCACGTTTTGGCAAAAGGAGTACAGGTCGCCCCCCTACCAGATGGATTGATGACCTGAAGAAGACAGCGGGAAACTGTTGGATTCAGGGGGCACAGGACCAGTTGGAGTGGCGCCATTTAGGGGAGGCCTATGTCCAGCAGTGGACATCAAAGGGCTGATGGATGGATATCTTCATAGAGTAATTGTAATTTATGTGATAAACAAGAGTCTGGCATTTAAATTAAATTTTCATTCTACATTTCAGGATATCCCCTCGTCATATAATGCTGGCAGTGAAGAATGATTATGAGCTGAATAGAATGCTAGACGGTGTAACTATCTCTCAGGGTGGAGTTCTCCCTAAGATTGAACCCCAGTTGTTGCCAAGAAAAACCCACAAGACACAGGATAACCATGACTCAGCCTATAATGGTGTAGGATCCCAAGAGTATTGATATTTTATGTTATTAAGTATGACACTTGATAATATGTGCTTGTTAATTGCTTCATTATTATGGTAAATAATTTACACTTTATGAGACAGATAAAAAAGACAATGCCTATTATTGTACAGCATGATTGTATGTAAAAAGTATCAGTATAGGATAGAAAATTGTGGGTAAGTTCATTATACTATGGTTATATTTGCAATCTTTAATTTCTACTATTAAACTACTATTATATCAGTTAAAAAATCATGTTATTTTCATGAATTTTAATAAATATTAAAAAAATATAGTGTTCTGGTTGATGAAACGAGATTTTCATGTTCTAGCTATGCACATTCCATCTGTAATTCTATACATATCTTCTGTGATTGATTTCGACAATATTTTTTTATAACTGAGAATTTAAATCTGCCATGAATTGTGAGCTTTATTAATTGGTTATATATTTTCTTCGTATTTTTTATAAATTTATTTGAATGAACTTTCTTTCAGTTGTTATAATTTGGTGTATTCAATTTAACTTGTAAAATGGATTTTAGGATTAAATTATTACAAAAATATTATCATTTTTATTTAAACTCTTAAACATTTCCTTAATTTTTGCATGGAATCTATTTGTACCCAAAGAGTACATTCCTATTATAGAAATGGTACACAATAATCACTTATCAATGAACTAGTACAAATATGGAACAGTATGGACTCTAAGCCTTGTAATTATAATAATTACCTACACTCTATTGAAGCAATAGAGTTGTCTCTATATATATTTTTTTATCTTAATAGTGTTATTAATAAGTACTTATTTTAGCATTTATTAACATGTAGTCTTCAGGTAATGTCTACACAGTTTACAAATAATATAAGTAGGTAATCCCACAGCTTCGCATTTTAATCCCAGCATGACGATAATTATTATGATACTAAGTTTAAAACACTGAAAATAGTTAAATATTGATACTTGTAGATGTTTGGAAATGCGTGTGATATCTAGTAATTTAACAACCATTACTTTAAAAATGATAATATTAATACAAATTATTCAGTGAAAAATACATTCTTTTACGACGATACGTCTGGAGTTCAATAATAATAAATTTTATAGTGTAAATAATTCAAACCGCCGTATACCATGTAATACGTTAGTGGTATTTTTAAAAAGATTGCGGAAACAACGTGACCACTCATCTTGACGCGAAACTCGCTACATGATAATTTACTCTTTGCTCGCTACTGAAGCGAAAACCATATGCGTTATGTTTGTGTGAGTGTGCCGGTTTCGAATGCAAGCAGTTTCCGTACTGTTTCCAATATTTCTACTGTGTATAATTTAATGTACTTGGGCAAACATTGAGGCACACACGTGTTCTCGTAAAATTTCTCATAATTTATTGATAATGAAAGATTATAAAAAGTGAAAAGACGGTGATATAGTGACTACTTTTACTATACATCTCCCTGATCGATTATCTACATGCTTCCACGTTTTTTAATAGCTTTTGCACCGTTTATTTATTTACAAAAAATATTTTGTGGCTGTAAAACGGCAAATGCTTTGCTTTGGTTCTTGTATTAGCCCATCAATAATGCCAATGTCGTTGTCACCTGATATGTCAAACTCCATGGCAATGGCATGCCGCAAGGCGCATGTCGTTTTATGTCAAGAATTTAAGAGAATTCAATATCAATAAAAATAGGACCATAAACATATTGATGTGCCTCATGCTGGACACAAGTTATTTCAAAATCCATAGTTGCCAAGAAACTTTAGCAATTATTGTGTTACTGTGATAAGCCGTATGATTTTAGGTGAAAAATACCGGGCTGTAGATTGTGGTGTTAAGTGTTGTAGCTAGCCAGTGTGAGCTTTACACTTGTTGGTTGATCTAAATTTATAGACGATATTTATCATAATATACAATACAATATTTGTTGTATGAAAGTTAAAGGGATTGTTGCATAAATATTATAATGAATAATAGACGACCCTGGCGGGGTAACCGCGGTAATCGCGGAAACCGGTCTAGGGGTGGAGGTTTTCGCGGTCGAGGGTGCTGGAGGCTAGGAAGCGACACCGGACCGTTTGTTGCACCTCGTAATGATTACTTTGATCGGAACCCTAACAATTTAGGGAGGAACTTTCAACATCAACCCAAGTCGAATTATGTTAAGAGGGACTTTCCTACTAAGAGATTGTCTGAAGATGAGATCGGGGTAACAGAATATATGAACGATCATGAAGGATTTAATGGAATTATTAAGTCAAGGTATATATTTAAAACATATCTTATTCGCAATTAAATGTTATAAATTAGTAGTTGTTATAAGTTTGTAGATGTAGTTTAATTTACAATCAATTTAGTTTATATCGCATATAAAGTGATCAAAACTGTAAAGTGCATAGAATTCCTATTAATCTTAAGGGTGATAACTGCAGCTTGAAAGACATGTAATCATATATCATCATCCTTTGCATTTTTTTATAAATGGTTTTTGATGGTAAGTAAGTATATTAGGAATATACCTAATATACTTATACCTTTAAAAACCATTTATAAAAATAGCAAAGGATTATGATTGAAAGTTATTAAGAGCCAAACACAACATGAAATTAAATTAATATGTTGGAGTTACCAATCTCGTACAATTCACCTCATTATAGTCAACATGACTGATGGCAGGTGTAGAATAGGAAAAAGGTATACTATGGAGTAATTCTCTACAAGAAGGTGCTAACTTTAAATGTCCTGCAATTATTACAGAGATCAAATGGTGACAAATGTTACCTCATAGATTCAAATTGCATTAACAACAGCTTCTTTATTGTAATAATGAACTTACACATGATTTTCAATTTGATACATTTAAAATACCTTACAAATAACTTCAGATATTCAGATTTCCAAGTATCAGAGATAAATCTGGAAGGGGAGATAGCAGTGCTAACAGACTTGGAGCCTCCTGCGCTGCCTCAAGAAAAAGATGTTGATGAAGATGAGGACTTGGTGTTGAATAAGTACAACCTGGAGATCTTGCCGGTAGACACCTGGGACAACATCAATAAGCTGGCGCTGGCCAACAAGGGTTGCTCTGATAAGGTTCAGGTTGGTACAATCAGTTTGAGAAATTAATGTGACAATTCATTGATTTATTTGAAGAACTCCGTATGACACATGGCTGCTTTGAATGAATAGCACAACACAAAAGTGCTAACTTTACAGGAGAAAGAGATAAAAATTAAACAATGCATTTTGTTTTCATTTGTTGAGATCATGAATTAAAAATAGTAAAGTAGAAATATAAAAAAACAATCAGAGTGGAGTATAGCACAGAGATCTTTATGATAAGCCTTTTTGAATTAAACTGAATCTTTAACTTACAATTGATGATTTAATTGTGTATTATTTCTGAATAATACACAATTAAAAGTTCTAAGCAGAAATTTTCATTTTGGTTGCATTGAATTCCCTTTGTCACCATAAACTATGATTATATGGCTTATACAGTTAAATATCTTTATTATTGTATTTAATGAAGTATTGTAACAAGTTATAAATTGTACTCAATGATGTTTTTGTAATTTTAATAAATGTATACAACAAACATGCAGTACATTTAAGTATGGCATGTGTCAGGCAGTCTAACTGATGGTCAGTGGTCATTATTGTGCAGGTACATATAACTAGCTTGGCATAGAACAATTGAAATTATTTAGATGACAACATTTATCTATTCAACACATCCTTGAAACCAGGTTATGCAGCACTTCACATCTTAATTCAGTAATTCAAGTTATTTTACTTTTCAGTAATATTTATTTATATCCCTAGTTGTACACATTTTGCCAGGGATTAATCTCTTAAAACCTGCTTAATCAAAAGCATCTGCAGTGAGCATTGAATAAATTGTAATATTTTCTATACTTTAGTGTAGTTGTGTAATTTACACTAGAAGAAATAAATACAACGCTATGATCAACATTCACAATTATAATATTTTTCAGTTATTATAATTTCATAGTATTTCTTGTAGATAGATGTGACAGGAATGTCCAAGGAACACAGGACCAAAATTCATGATGCAGTGAAGAAGGCATTTGGCAAGGGCATTGTCGGCAGTACTGTCACTGTTGATGGCAAAAAATATGTTTGCTTTGAGAAGTTTAGGAAAGGGGGTAAGTGTGTAAGACTAAATAAAACTATGATTAACAATGATTACTATTGCTTAGATGTTGTTAATGGGGTATGCAATTTGCCTATGTGTTACATTAATCCACTTGCTTTCACTCTAACCGGTGCCATCTAGTTAAAAAAAGAGTGTGTGTGTCAGCTCCGACGCACAACTGGAGTTTACTCGCATTTAAAATAGATGACGCCATACTCCCACACTAAAGATATAAATATTAATATAGTACGTATTTACATTACTTATTTTTACAATTTTACTATTTTAAATACTATTGAAATTTCGGTAAAACGTAATCACGAAACCTTTGCATACCATCCATGCTTACTGATAAAATAGTGCAATCTTTTAACTGGATGGCGTTATACTCAATAAAAAAACGTAACTAGGTCGTTCATCACTTATACATGCAAATTGATTCATAAGGAGTAATAGTAGGGGAGCCCAAGAGGGGATTTTGGGACATACTCGAGCGCGGCAGATTAATATGAAGTAAGATACTTTATATATTGATAAGTACCTCCAGCCAGTATGCGGCCCTAGCATAGGTGGGTACTCCCAGGGGAACTTAGTAACCCTGCCACCCCCTTAGGTGACGCTCAAATCGTCAGATTAGCAAATTGGATACATCTCAGGTTCTAATTCACCTCCGCTTATCCTAATCTGGCGCGCTTGAGTGAGTCAAGACGTCGTACTTATTATGCAACTTTGGTAACCTCCTACCCTCCAAGGATACACTTAAATCGTCAGAATAGCAAATTAGACATATTTTAGGGTGTAATTAACCTCACTTTGCCCTAACATGATGCATTCGAGTAATTCCATATCATAGATTATTTTTTTAAAATTTGATACTCTGTAGACGCTTATCCCACCAGTCAACGAGAAAACATTATAGGACCACTTATCCTTCCTATCATTTAATCTACCAAACCTAATAAGTTTCCGCGACGCTCGAGTAACTCCATATTTAGCATCCTGGGCTCCCCTACTATAAACTCCAAAAATAATAACATTTGCATATGTTGGCATTGGTGTATTACGTATAATTGTGCAAATAGACAAACATAATTTTTTGCCATTTTTGGTCATTATGGTTTAGTAAAATTCATCTCTGCTTATAAATTTTATATGTCTATAAATTTGTACTTGGCCAGCACATTGGACTGTGGCCTACAACTCTCATTCTTAGAGAAGACCCGTGCACAGCATTGGGACAATAATGGGTTGATGAGATGTTATAACTTCATCTACTGTTTGTTAAACAAAAAATATTTTATTAATGAGATAAACTACAATTTTTCACCTGCTAGCTGCTATGGTTTTTGAAGTGAAACTTCTTTGTAAGTGTAAGTTAAATTTTCCAATAAATAAATTCATCCTATATCGTACTATGGATTTAGGGCAATATAACTATGGAGGTGAATGATTCTTTCACTCTAAATGTGTTAAATAAAGTGCGAGCAGGACGCAAATAGAATTGGTACTAACATGCGAGTGAGACAACAATATACTGTCGATTTTTTTTCATAACAATGGAGATACATTTGTCCAGTTTAGTGATTCGAGTGTAAATGTAAATAAGGTTTAAAAACGAGTTTGCCAAGAGTTTCACTTTGACATGTGTTTATTTTTTATTTTTTACTACATAGGTACAAGTTTTTTATTGGTGGTTGATGCAAATGTAAATATGTTTTGATAAATGATAATGATAAATATATTTTGTATAATTCCAGTGCGCATAGACAAGCGAGTGAAGTGGTTGTGGCCGGAGGAATATGTGTACTTCATAGTGCATAAAGAGAATTGCGATACCATGGAGGTGGCGGCGCGGCTCGCTGAGCGATTGCATCTCAAGTATGCTTTAATGACCTACATTCTATAAATATTTTTGGTATTTATTATAGATGGCTTAGTATACAAAATATTCTATCAATGAAATGTATTAGAATTGCTGTTTAATCAGGGTGGACATCTATTTCTAGCTTTTACTCTATGCTTTTAGATTTTTCAGCTGGGTGTTAGGGTAAGTTATTTGGCTTACATATGATGTGACTATCAAAGCTGTTGGGACTGGTACCAAATTTTTAAACGATATCAAATAAAAACAATAACAACAAATAATGTATTATGGCAGCCTAAAGCTGTTTTAAATTGGGGTAGCATTATACAATACTATAGTAGATGTGATTTGTATTTTATTTCGGCAGCTCGATGCTGTCTGTTGTGTGGGGATGAGGGCATTTTAATATAATGACATATTATATATTTATATTATATATTAGGCATAGACTCGAAGGATCGATAAACGATGAAATAATAGTTCTCGAGTGGCGACTATGTTTAGGTAAAAAGAGCGCATGCCGCATTCCCATCAGGTGGACTGATGACCTGAAAAAGACATTGATAAATCATTGGATTCACAGGGCCTTTGGAGTGGCGCCATTTAGTAGAAGCTTACGTCCAGCAGTGGACCTGAAAAGGTTGATGGATTGATGGATTTGGGATCACTGTAACTTCTTAGTCAGTTTAATTGATTGTAGTTAAAGTAATTCCTTTGTATCATTTCTGATGTCCGAATCGGGTGTTTCTGCGACATTTTTTTGTTAGTTGATTGAAGTAGCAAACGAGCATGCAGTCAACCCGATGGTAAGTGGTCAGTGCCGATCATGGACATCTGTAATCAACTTCATACAGAACATGGGTCCTATCTGAAGTCAATTACAGATGCGTTGCTACACCCGAGGACTATGGTCGCCTCATATAAAAGTGTGCCGGCAACCATACCCTTCCATCGAAACGCAAGAAAAGCTTGACGCTAGAAATAGGTGTGGCGGTGGTACTTTCCCGGTTGAACTAAATTAATTCTGTAAAGGTTTTACAGTTATATTAGAGGTTAGTCATGTACTCTTTCCCCTGTCTGTCGTAAGAGGCGACTAAAAGGGGCGTCCGGGGTTGCGGGCGTTTAGAGTGGTAGCTTGAACAATTCAGTCAGGCGATCCCGGGAAGGACGTCGGTATGTGTGGTCGCATTCCGCCGTAAGACTAGACGGGGCGGTGGGCCCATCCGCCCATCTGGGAAGAGCCCGATGGGGCAACGTGCTCAGAGGATTCCGACAGTGCTCCTGTGGAGGTCCTGGAGTCCTCTTTATAGCGTCGAGGACGGCCACCGGGTAGGTTTTAGTGCGGTAAAATTCCCACATAACCCTGCGTCGCTCCCACGGCGTCGGGTACCTTTTGAAGGTTTCCCCCTCGAGAACAAAAATGTGTGCGTGTACTAGCGTACACTCGTAAGAAGTGAAACTTCTTTATGACGTTATTTTTCAAAAAATAATTTACTTAATATATGCAACTTTACAGAAATTGGTTAAATAAAGTTAAATTAGATAAAGTTTAATAAAGGGCTTTTATTAAACTTTATCTAATAATCTAATCTATAATAATCTATCTAATATCACGCGTGGTAGGGATAACGTAACGTAACGTAACGGATAATGACGCGTAACAGAAAAAGATGGCGCGTAACGAAAAAATGTTACACAAAATTTTTTTCCAACCCCGATAAAGAAGTTTCACTTCAAAAAAGAAATGTCATGTGGTCTTGCAGCCTGAAGCCGTCGGTGCTGGGCTACGCGGGCACGAAGGACCGGCGCGCGAAGACCTCGCAGTGGTTCAGCCTGCGCAAGGTGGAGCCGGCGCGCATCGCCGCCGCCGCGCGCGACCTGCGCGACGTGGCCGTCGGCAACTACCGCTTCCGGCCCAGCGGGCTGCGGCTGGGGATGCTCAGCGGAAACAGGTGAGATGGTGGATGGTGGAGACTGAGTTTCACTTTGGGGAGGAGAATCCCTTAACTAGTACTATACAACCTTGGCTTGAAGTCCTCGCAGCTGGGGGGCGGGAGGGGGAGGGTGGGGTGCTGCGCGACGTCGCCATGGGCAACTACCGCTTCCGAGCTACCGAGTTCCGGCTTGGCATGCTCAGTAGGAACATGTGAGATGGTCAAGGTGGAGCCTGTTGGACTTTCACTTTGGGGAGGGGAATAGGTTAACTAGTACTAAAAAACCTCGCCAAACGTCCTCACAGCTTAGAGGAGGGGGGAGGGGAGCTACGCGACGTCGCCGTCGGCAACTACCGCTTCCGGTCTGCCGGGCTACGACTGAGGATGCTGAATGGCAACAGGTTATTACAAACCACCTCGGTAGCTTGAAGTTGGGGGGCGGGAGGGGAAGGGTGGGGAGCTGCGCGACCTGGCCGTGGGTAACTACCGCTTCCGGCCCAGCGGGCTGCGGCTTGGGATGCTCAGTGGGAACAGGTGAGGTGGTCATGGTGGAGCCTGTTGGAGACTGTTTGAGTTTCACTTTGGGGAGGGGAATAGGTTATTACTAAACAACCTCGGTAGCTTGAAGTTCTAACAGCTGGGGAGAGGAGAGGAGGGGGGAGCTTTGGCTGGGGATGCTGAGTGGAACAGGTTGGTGATTGAGATGGATAGGGGAAGGGATACTTTGTGTTTCCACTTTGGGGGTGGGTATCCCCCTTCGTCAATTTTTAGTACATAATATCGACAGCCTTATGGCCTCTGTGCTTTTAATATTGTAGTAATGTTAGAAGTGAATAGTCTTGATCATCGGTAGCCTGATCTCGACAGTGTGATAACTTGCATGGTTGGGATTTAAGTGAAGAGGCGTGTCAATGATTCCATATCTTTATTGATACTGTCTTAGCATAACTTATATTAAGGCGTTTACACATATACTTACATACTACAACAGTACTACGTTACGCGGGTAAAAGAACCGTCGCGCAAAGTCGTCGACAACTACTGTTGCGTGACTGCGGCTAGGCATACTTAGTTGGTCGAAATGGGAGGTGGAACCTGTTGTAATATTACCTCAGAAACAAAAGTCAACTAGTGTCATCAAGGTAGGAGGGTACAACCCACAGTGATTTCACTAAAGAGATTCTATTAAAAAGAGATGATAGTTAAACTAAATACTTAGTTAAAATTTATAAATCTGATAATTTATAACTTTCTTAACACATATATAAAATGATGTATTATGTGTCATACTCCAAAATCGACATTGTTAGTATTCTATTCCAAATCTGAGATACGATTTATTTAATGATTTGAAAATAATGTAAATTATTTAATATTTTTTATTATGTCATTAATCTAAGTAATCGGCTTTAAAACATTTTTATATAATTTCGAGGAAATACCGCTATTTCAAATGGCGCATATTTTCCCAAAGTAATAAATCACAAAACCTTACGCTATATGTACAACGCCATCTCTAAACCATCCAGATTCAACATCGTGCTCCGCAACGTGACGGCGTCGGACGAGTGCGTGGACGCGGCGTGCACGCTGCTGAAACGCGACGGGTTCATCAACTACTACGGGCTGCAGCGGTTCGGCACGCGCGTGCAGACGCCCACATACTCCATTGGCCTGAAGCTCTTCCAGGGGAACTTGGTTGAGGTACGTTTTATGTGTATAAGAGCGATTTCACATTAGATCCCAAGTAGCGCGGCCGCATTAATCAGTATTTATTATTTTTTATTATTATTTCCATTTTAAAAGTACAGCGCGCCATCATATATTTATCATATATTTATCCAATGGGTTTCATCTGATTTCTTAGAGGTAGGACCGCATCTGCGGCATTAATAAATTTGCCCAATATAATAAATTTTAGTATTGAAAAATATATATTTTCGATTCTTGAAAAAATATAATTTTAGGTTGACTAAAACCAATGAGATAACATTTAACCCTATTTCATAATAATCCATGTACTTTATAAAAAGTTATTACTATTTATTTTTATAAAAGCGGGTGAAACTTTTCAAGGTGGTAGAACCGGTACAGTTCGACCGCGGTAGTACCACGGCCCCCACCTATTTCTAGCGTGAAGCATTTCTTGCTTTTTGATAGAAGGGTGTGGTTGCCGGCACACTTCCACATTAGGCGACTATCATAGTCCTCGAGAGTAGAAACGCATCTGTTGACTTCAGATTGAACATTTTACGTAGTTGATAACAGATGTCCATGTGCGGAAATGACCACTTACCATCAGGTTCGGACTGCATGCTCGCTTGCTACTTCAGTCAGATAAAAAAAAAAACTGTAGATCTCAAATTGTAGAAAATATGTTAAAAAAAAAACTAAAAAGAACCCCTGCGTGCATTTGTTATATATTTTAGTTTGTGTATTCGTTAAACAAACTCACGACCTTAATTAATATGTGGATGAGCGGGGTACCTGTAACACATAGAACCTAGTACCGGGCCCTTGCGACTTTTTATAAGTGTTTATAATAAAACATGTTATTTTTATTTTTTTTTTTTTATATTGTGTAGGCAATAAACGCGATCTTAGAAGAGCGCGAGGGTCCATTACAAGCGGCCCTGCACGCGTTCCACGCGGCGGGCCCCGCGGCGGCGTGGCGGCTGTGTCCGCGGAACGTGGGCCGCTTCCCCAACGAGCTGCGCCTCATCAAGTGCCTCGCGGAGAACCCCAAGGACCTGGTCGGGGCCATCAACAGGGTGGGTACTGGGCTACGTTTACTTTTGGATGAATTGGACCTTTATTTATTTATTTATTTTATTCGGCATACCAACAAGATATACACTACAACAAATAATAAGCAAGTATAATAAATTCATGCTAAGTGGCACCTCTATTACAAGTGTAATCGACTTGATGTTTGAGCGTCTTACTAAAATTATTATAAGTTAAAATTCATCACAACACAAAATCAACCTATATTAAATTAATTACAACTGATATCTTTAAACACAAGTGTCTTATATACTAAGTTTATCTCACAATATTAATTTATTAATAATAAACTTTATAACATTAAAAAAGGATAGAATGTAGCATAATTAATAATATAGAGTAGGTAAAATGTATAAATGTATAATGTATAAAAATGTATAAATTACGAATTTTTATATTTGTAAATTGTACCGAACGATAATGCAGACGGTCCACCTGATGGAAAGTGGTTACCGTCGCCTATGGACATTTGCAACACCAGAGGAGTCGTCAATACATCGCCGGCTTTGAAGGAGAGCTTTTTTTGCACCTTTCTTAGAGAGCCCCATGTCATAGCGCTCCGGGAACCTACCTTTGCAAAAAGGAACCAACGAATTTTCCTCCTGGTAATATTAAAAACGTTAACGATTTTAAAATAATATCATATTTGAATACATAGAACTAATTATTTTGTGCAACACTGCGAATATATTTTACTAAAAATTTTGACAAAAATAGGTTTTTCTCAAAACTGTCGTTGTGTGGGTTGATTCTGTTTTGCATAAGTAGGTCCAATTGAAGGTTGCAGAATTCTTTATGGGTTAATTCAGACAGACCAAGGTTACCTTTGTACCTGTGCCCTGTGGCGACCTTCAACTCATCGAGAAATGGCGCTGTGGCGACTTCGCAGTACTCACCGAAAGATGGCCACAACTTTCCAGAAATCATAGTTAAGCTATTTTTTTAAAGATTTACAAACAGTAACTAAAATGAAAGAAAGAAATATATACGTGACGAATAGATAACTTTTTCCTTTGTGAAGTGGACTAATAAGATGTTTTGAACCATTCCGTATTATCCTACTTCTATCTAGTGAACTTATCTTCCAGGTACCCCGGAACGCCCGCTTGCTGTACATCCACTCGTACCAGTCGCTGATCTGGAACAAGGTTGCCTCTGAACGGTTGCGGCGGCACGGCCTCAAGCCGGTCGCCGGGGACCTCGTCTCCTTGGCTGCTGAACCTATCACTGGTATGATTCAAGTGATTTTACGTCTATGTCTAATTAAACGGATATTCTGTAACTCTTCCGAATTCGTATCAGGATAATATTTTGTATTCGGCAGAATTTTCTAACCACCACTTAATATCCACACTAGCATAGCTCGTCCCGTCTCTCCACCACCATCATAACCCTCACCACCACCACTGTCCTGACGCTCACCGCCATCATCATCACCACCAACACTCAGCAACACTATCACCCTTACCACCACCACCATCGTCACCCTCGCCACCACCACCACCGTCGTCACCCTCACCACTACCGTCACCACCCTGACCACCATCATCATCACCACCAACACTCAGCATCACCATCACCCCTAACACTACCGTCGTCACCCTCGCCACCGCCACCGTCATCACCTTCACCGCCACCGTCATTACCCTCACCACTACCGTCATCACCCTCACCACCATCATCATCACCAGCAATACTCAGCAACACTATCACCCTTACCACCACCACCGTCGTCACCCTCGCCGCCGCCAACACCACCATCACCACCGTCACCACCATCATTATCACCACCATCATCATCACCACCAACACTCAGCATTACTATCACCCTCACCACCACCACAGTCGTCACCCTCGCCACCGCCACCGTCATCACCTTCACCAGTACCTTCATCACCCCCACCATCATTACCCTCACCACCTTCATCATCACCACCAACACTCAGCAACACTATCACCCTTACCACCACCACCATCATCAAACTCACGAGCACCACCGTCATCATCCTCACCAGCACCACCGTCTTGAATGATATTGGTTACATGTCTCCGTTTAATTGATATTGGTTATAGGTTATTCTTACTTTCCTCCACAGAAGACATTGACGATGACGAAGAGGATTCCGATAATGAAGAAGGTACAGATGAAAACGAACCAGATATTACTGATAAAGCAGATGTTCCGACAAACACGAACAATACAACTACTGACAAGAAAGATAAACCTGATGATGCAAAGAAAAAAGAAATACCTGTAAAGGTTTTAACTCAAGATGATGTGGACAGTGGCAAATATACGATATTTGATCTGGTGTTGCCTCTTCCGGGGAATTTCATAAAGTATCCACCGAATATGGTTGACTTCTATGAAGAGTTGCTGACTAAAGACGGACTAACCTTAGAAATGAAGAATAAGATAAAGTGAGTTTTGTTTTTATTTTCTGTGCCATGCCTAACAACGTTATTCAACTTTTTAATGACGATGTTAGGTTAAGAACTCACGAAGCGTTTTTGTGCCCGCCGCGGTGGTCAAACTGCGGTTTTATTTGTAGACTCACGAGACCGGTTATTTGCGCGGTTACGCTGCTGTCGCGGTTGAGATCATCGCTCGCAAACGTGCGATTAGGTTTACGATCAGTTGAAGTCCAAACCCAGGGTTGCCAAGTTAAGGGTTTTTCCCCTAAATTTAGGAGATAAAAAAGTGGGTTGGGGATTTTTACGGGTGTAACATTTTTATGGGTACTTTTAGGGACTTTTATAAAATCCAATATATGGGTGTCTTCAACGAGAAATTACAGTAGCCTGCCGTCTGATCGTAGGGCGCGCGGGCTCAATCCGCCGACGCTGCGGGTGACTACCAGGGTACTATCCACTAGGTGCCCGCCGGTGCAGTGGGGCCCGCAAACAACCGCGTATACCGAGGGCGTAAAACGCGTCGTGAGATGTGCTTTTCATGTATATCTGCATACTATAAAGGCTGTGGACCCGCAACCGCGGCGGTTGCAGGGGAAAATCACTCCCTGAGTTTTTAGTCTTACTGTGATAGTATTGTTCACGTACGATCATAATCAATTGGCATTACGATTTTGGTAACGGTTACTATTATACATAATATAAAATACTTGTTACTATGACTTTACAGAGAAAATAGATAGGATTACATATATACATTAATAAATTCGAAATTATTTTGAATTTATTAATTTGAATTGAATTAATTTCTCTTGTTGCGCGTGAACATATTGTTTCTCAATCTCGTTGGATTTAATGCGCTGGTAGTTGGTATCACGCGGTGCTGGGTTTCACATAGAGACAGGCAACACAAATATTTATTGGTGTTATCTTATTTTTACTCCTAGCCCACACGCTTTATCCAGTTATTGATTTTGTTTGTTGGTGTGCTACGACAGGGGCTTCAGCATGTCGGGCGCGTATCGCACCCTGGCGGCGCGACCGGGCGCGATGAGCTGGCGGCGAGCGCGCTACGCCGCGCCGCGCGCCGACCTGCTGCTCGGCGACCGCGACCGCCTGCTCGGCCGCACCGACACCGCCGAGCTGCAAGGTGAGACGCCCCGCACTGTACGCGGCGTGCCGCTGCCAGCGCGCTACGCCGCGCCGCGCGCCGACCTGCTGCTCGGCGACCGCGACCGCCTGCTCGGCCGCACCGACACCGCCGAGCTGCAAGGTGAGACGCCCCGCACTGTACGCGGCGTGCCGCTGCCAGCGCGCTACGCCGCGCCGCGCGCCGACCTGCTGCTCGGCGACCGCGACCGCCTGCTCGGCCGCACCGACACCGCCGAGCTGCAAGGTGAGACGCCCCGCACTGTACGCGGCGTGCCGCTGCCAGCGCGCTACGCCGCGCCGCGCGCCGACCTGCTGCTCGGCGACCGCGACCGCCTGCTCGGCCGCACCGACACCGCCGAGCTGCAAGGTGAGACGCCCCGCACTGTACGCGGCGTGCCGCTGCCAGCGCGCTACGCCGCGCCGCGCGCCGACCTGCTGCTCGGCGACCGCGACCGCCTGCTCGGCCGCACCGACACCGCCGAGCTGCAAGGTGAGACGCCCCGCACTGTACGCGGCGTGCCGCTGCCAGCGCGCTACGCCGCGCCGCGCGCCGACCTGCTGCTCGGCGACCGCGACCGCCTGCTCGGCCGCACCGACACCGCCGAGCTGCAAGGTGAGACGCCCCGCACTGTACGCGGCGTGCCGCTGCCAGCGCGCTACGCCGCGCCGCGCGCCGACCTGCTGCTCGGCGACCGCGACCGCCTGCTCGGCCGCACCGACACCGCCGAGCTGCAAGGTGAGACGCCCCGCACTGTACGCGGCGTGCCGCTGCCAGCGCGCTACGCCGCGCCGCGCGCCGACCTGCTGCTCGGCGACCGCGACCGCCTGCTCGGCCGCACCGACACCGCCGAGCTGCAAGGTGAGACGCCCCGCACTGTACGCGGCGTGCCGCTGCCAGCGCGCTACGCCGCGCCGCGCGCCGACCTGCTGCTCGGCGACCGCGACCGCCTGCTCGGCCGCACCGACACCGCCGAGCTGCAAGGTGAGACGCCCCGCACTGTACGCGGCGTGCCGCTGCCAGCGCGCTACGCCGCGCCGCGCGCCGACCTGCTGCTCGGCGACCGCGACCGCCTGCTCGGCCGCACCGACACCGCCGAGCTGCAAGGTGAGACGCCCCGCACTGTACGCGGCGTGCCGCTGCCAGCGCGCTACGCCGCGCCGCGCGCCGACCTGCTGCTCGGCGACCGCGACCGCCTGCTCGGCCGCACCGACACCGCCGAGCTGCAAGGTGAGACGCCCCGCACTGTACGCGGCGTGCCGCTGCCAGCGCGCTACGCCGCGCCGCGCGCCGACCTGCTGCTCGGCGACCGCGACCGCCTGCTCGGCCGCACCGACACCGCCGAGCTGCAAGGTGAGACGCCCCGCACTGTACGCGGCGTGCCGCTGCCAGCGCGCTACGCCGCGCCGCGCGCCGACCTGCTGCTCGGCGACCGCGACCGCCTGCTCGGCCGCACCGACACCGCCGAGCTGCAAGGTGAGACGCCCCGCACTGTACGCGGCGTGCCGCTGCCAGCGCGCTACGCCGCGCCGCGCGCCGACCTGCTGCTCGGCGACCGCGACCGCCTGCTCGGCCGCACCGACACCGCCGAGCTGCAAGGTGAGACGCCCCGCACTGTACGCGGCGTGCCGCTGCCAGCGCGCTACGCCGCGCCGCGCGCCGACCTGCTGCTCGGCGACCGCGACCGCCTGCTCGGCCGCACCGACACCGCCGAGCTGCAAGGTGAGACGCCCCGCACTGTACGCGGCGTCCCGCTATACGTAGCGTACCGCTGGTGAACAGCGAGCAAACGAGCATGCAGTCCACCTGATGGGAAGTGCTCACTGCCGCCCATACATCTGTAAGCAACTTCATATAGAACATGGGTTCTATCTGAAGTCAATCACAGATGCATTGCCGTTCTCGAGGACTATGATGTCCGCCTCATATATGTATAAGTGTGCCGGCAACCACACCCAATATAGGTATAATACAGGTGAGACGCTCCGAACCGTCCTCGGTACGTCGGCCGCGTACCGCTGTCTGCGCGCTACACAAGCATAACGCTAAACGCAACTGACCGCGTTGTGCGACATGTGGGTTACTTAATTTTTTTCGATCCGGCAGCGTTTGTCTGTCGTGGTTGTCTGCTGCGATCGCCAGCATTGGATATATACCTTTAAATGGTACATGTCGCACGGTCGCCAGCTATTATCTTTAGGCTGTTATGATTTTTTGGTTGTAATGAAGAAAAACACTTGCGCCGTTGTAGTACTGCATTTGCTTACACCTGCAGCTGCGCCGCCGCCGTCGCCGTGTATTTTACTTAGGTTTTTTAATTTGCAAGAGACCCCATCCAGGTTGTACTTAGTTACATGACTTACATGTACAAAGAGTATGCACTCACACACATCCAAAATATCAAATCCAATCTTGCAATAGTTTTGTATGCATGATATCTCTATAAAGGAAGGTACCAAAATCACGTACCCAAGGGAAATAAAGGGATATTCAAAACACCATGTTTAGTCACATGAAATGGGGGTGTGATTTAGGTTTTCGTCACGTAACCCATATCCCCTTAAAGATATCTATCATTTATAAAAATACATACGCATGAACTTTTGGTGCCACGCGGCAAGCATGGTGTTAATTCTTAGCTAAATTATTAATTTTTAACTTTGTTTGCAAAGAATGATTGAAAACTGTATTTATGAATTACTACTACTTGTGATTATACTACTACGCTATGCTCGTTTACTACCTTTCTTTAAAGTTTGTTCTTATATCTTTTCAATGTATATAAGTGGAACTTATTAATAAAAAATATTTTATTTCTTACAGATGGGCAATTCAAAGCTCTTATACTCACTATGACGTTACCGACCAGCTGTTACGCAACTATGGCCTTGCGGGAATTACTTAAAGTGGACACCTCTTCCGACAACCAAGCCTTACAAAATAATTACTACAAAATCAAAAATAGAAATTCAACCAGTGAAACGGACAATCAGAATGAGAATTCCCAAGTTACAGACCAGAATGAAAAACAAAACGAGCTTGAAAAGAGTGATAGTAATGAACAGGATCAGAATCAAGAAAACACAAATGGAGGGGAGAAGAGAAAACTAGAAAGTGACAACGAAGTCGACACTAAGAGAATTAAACAGACAACTTCATAAGGAAGAATTTTATTCAAATATTATTCTTGTTACAGTAGATCTTAAGTTAATTTAGACTAAAGATCTTCCCACATACATCGACACTTTTTTGCCAAAACAATCGAGTAGAAAAGTGACATGTAACCCGTACTGACCGGCAGTAAAGTGACATGTAACCCGTACTGACCGGCCGTAAAGTGACATATAACTCGTACCGACCGGCAGTAAAGTGACATATAACCCGTACTCACCGGCAGTAAAGTGACATGTAAACCATTCTGACCGGCAGTAAAGTAACATGTTACCCATACTAATCGACAATAAAGTGATATGTTACCCATACTAATCGACAGTAAAGTGACATGTAACCCGTACTAATCGGTAGTAAAGTGACATGCAATCGAACCGACCGACAGAAAAATAATACTTAATCCATGCAAACGTTATGCCTTTAATTGTTGTATGTTTTATAGTAACTTTTTTTTTAAAGTTTAATAAGAATCCGTGTCAATATATGTGGGCAGACTCTTTGATATAACAAATAAAACGTTTAATAACTTAAATAGATGTCGTCTATTTTATTTACTTTTCTTATATTAAGGTATTTTTAAATACGGATCCTTTATTAAATAAAATATAGTAATTGAAAACTGGAATCATTTATTTTACTTAACCACCGCACTTTCGTGGTATATTTTGTTATCACGGACTATTAAATATCGTACGTTGACTAGACATATCCATTCTATTGTTGATAAACAATATAATTCTAATTTAGTCTGAGATGGTAAGGGGCCATCCATTAATCACGTGATGTTTTTTTTGACATTTTTGACCCCCCCTCCTTGTGATATGTCGTGATTTTTTAAGGACCCCTCACCCCCCCTTTCGAGCCTCACATGATTAATGGACACCCCCTAAGGTTGATAGAGAATTGCAATGTAAAACCTATACGTTAACAGATGGCGTTATTTGAATAAAGCAAGGAGTTCGAACAAGTGGCGCCGCGGTTGAAGTGACATTGTTCCTTTTGAAAAACAATTTTGCTTTGCTAGAGAGTATTACTTTGATTGATTGTTGAATTAAAGCGGATATAAAAGTATATTTGTCTTAAACACTTTCTTAAATTTTAAATAAAATCGTCAATAGTACGTACAGATAAGGTATATCTGTACATGCAAATTAGTTATATGGTCGTGACATTAGATCAGCTTGTAAGATTTATTGTTTGCTCGTATTGGTTATTAGTACTTCTTTTAGCAATAATTTTAAAATAAACGAGTCTTAAACATGAACATAGTTATGGTTGTGTCCAGGGCGGAGCGCAACAGTAGTAAGCTAGTCGCTAAAATCCTTTTTATCCTTTTCGGGGGTCGTGTAGTGGTCTTCGACATTTCGTCAGTGCAATGGCTTGGTTCCTTGAAAATAGCGTATTTCGCTAGTCACTACTTAATTATTTATTCAGTTGCTCACTGCATGAGTTCACGAAGGCTACTTATAATATTATAAATAACTAGTAATAGATTTACAGTATAAATAGTATTTTAAGTTATGTACATATCTAACGCATTAGGGTTTCCTGTTATGTTAGGTATAAAGGAGATGTTTCAAAATGTATGGACCTTTGGCCAGGTATCTGTACACCATATGATAAAAAAGCCAGTAAAGTATAGAGCACTTTTTAACTAAGCATTTTATTAAAATCGACTGGATTTATTGGTACAAGACTGGAATTTTAAGTTAGAATTGCAACACAATATAATGGCGGCGATATTACTGCATTTTGACAGTTGAGGTTAATAAACAAACTCTGACAATGACAATCACTTGTCAGTGTCATCTGATCCAATGCAATCATAGCCCCTTTAGCCTTACACTTGACACATTTATTCTACAGTTCTACTGCTTTCAAGTTATTTTATGGTCAATTGATAGAAACACATAATTGGCTGCAACCTTGATATAGAAACTGCAACATAATACGCACACGAAAATATTCCGTGAAAATAAGTAAGAAGACAGATGAATTAATCTAGTAAAAGAATCATTATGACAGTTGTCAGATAATGACAACTACAGTTTTGTCCACAGACTGTCTAAATCAGTTGTTCCGCCATATTGGAAAACGAAGTAAATAGTTGATTTTAATTGGTTTTGTACCAGAAAAGTACGCGTTTTCATTAATTTTAAGTATTTTTTTCGGATTCTTGAGATTTTTCTCGATTTTTTGAGATGGTGTACATATACCTAGCCAAGATTGAAACATCTCCTTTGGATACAATAAATAAATTAATAAATAATTGGAAAGTCTGTATGTCATGCAAACCGAAAACGGCATCATCTTTATGAATATTCCTCCCGCACATCCCTTCTCAACTTCATGGAGAGGGCAGTGGTGAGGCCCACGGACCACACGTCGTGTCTGTGTCGCGCGGGCACGTGTCCGGCTTGCCCCGTGTGTCCGACGTGCCCGGTGTGTCCGGCGCGCCCGGTGTGTCCCGCGTGTCCGGCGTGTCCCGCGTGTCCGGCGTGTGCCCGCAGCTCGCCGGGGGTAGGGAACGAGCGCGGACACCATTGGCATTTGTGCGGCTTGTTCTGTAAACGTAATGTAAGTATGACTGAATGAAAAGTATTTATTTTGTATAGGCCTACGGGGGCACTTACAAATTGTCAGTTACACATTTTTTTACACTACCATCGGATCGGAAGACGACCTCAACTGAGAAGATCCGGCAAGAAACTCAGCGGGTTTGTCTTTTTTGTTATGTTGTTTTTTTTGACTAGAACATAAAGTCGATTCAAATTTTATGCTGCAATTATCTACATGTATTTTTGTTCACGAAACGGAACGGTACAAGATAATTTTTTTTCGGCAAAACCTTTTTTTTGTTAAAAAAAGTAACAAACGAGAGCGCAAGTTGTCTGATGATGCCGCCAACTGTTTGCTTCTATCAAATTTACACAGTAGTCATATTTGATGAATATCTCCTTTGCCCAAGTCTTCAAACCAGGTACCACACACGGCTTTTATCCTAATTCAATCTTACTTCAGTGCTGACTGATTTCAATTCCTTGTAAACTAGTTGTGAAATATTATAACGAACCCATCAAATATTAATCAGAAGAGACGTGGAATGTTAGGCAGTTGTCCCACCGAGAGCGAGGAAACGACTAACTATCGGCTCATTTTAATACTTAACGTGACGTATCGTAGTTACTTAATTCGTGAGTACCCGCACGATAAGCAGTTTTTGAATCCTTTTCGAATTCTTTTTGCCGATATTTCGACCCAGTTGCATGGATCGTGGTCACGGCGAAACTGCGGTGGCGGGGAGAAACCGTTGACAAGCACTAGTGATAGATTAACCTATCTACCCTACGTCTAGTTCGTTTTTATTTTTTAGGTTCCATATCACGACACACAACACTAACTGTATCCTTACGCACCGAACTTTGAACTCTATGTGATTGACATAAACTAACCACTGGATTCCACGTTTGCGCTAACTTAAAACCGTCTTCTCTATTAAAGTTCTTAGGATGTTTTTTGATCTCGACTGCTTCTCTTACTAAACGTGAAAAGTAATGACGCTCCGCGGAGATCACTTGAGGTTTATGTAATTCTATCCAGTGGTTAGAGCCAGAATTAAGTATGTGTTCAGCTACCGCAGATTTCTTCGGGTCATTCTTTTTGACTGCGCTGATATGTTCTTTAATACGCTGTGAAATGGCTCGTTTCGTGTGTCCGATGTAACAACTGCCACAAAAGAATTCGAAAAGGATTCAAAAACCGCATATCGTGAGCACCCGTTAAGTATTAAAATGTGTCAATTCCGCGATAATATTAGTCTAAAATCATATAACTATCGGCTATTTTCTCGCTCAATACAAATAGTTGATCGCTGACTATTCACACTGTCAGCGAGGACTCGCTTCACTAGTTTGTCGATAAGCGACGAGAGCTATGAAACAACGCGATACTCACTCAGCGATTAGGCCAAGTTAGCCGTCGCGAGCGAGTAACGCGAGTAATTTCATTGATTGGTTATTTACGCTTTGTTTCTCTGCGGGGATAGTAGGTAATTTCGACATTTTATAAGTAGGCACCCATCGTTGCGGTTTGTTATATCATAATGTTATATACGGTTTTTTTTTAATATAATCAGACATACAAGAGCAAATGAAAACTTCTGATATTCTTGTTTGTTCTAGACTTATGAATAATGATGATCAAAAGCCTTAGGGTTGATTCTACACCTTTTACGGACGTTTTCTTAGTAAAGTCTTAAAATATAAGTAGTTATAAATACCTTTGTGTGTGTCATTCGATGATAGTACAGGTTAGAGCTAGCAGTGAAACATTTCCCACATTCGGGACATTTGTGAGGCTTTTCACCTGAAATGTAAAATGAGGTAGTTAACAACAACAATTTAACAAAATTAATCTTTTTTCAAGAGTGCCACATGGTAAGAGTGATTTAAGATTCAATCGAAGCATTACGCTTCGACTGAATCTTAAATAAAGTAGAAAGCTATGAAAAAAAAAACATAATAATATAATTAGCTATGAAAATCATCATAATAATATAATATAATTATTATGTTAGCATATAATTAGCTATGAAATTTTAAATCATACACCAAATTATAGGATACGAGCAATGAAATTCAATTGTTCCTATTTTACCTTGTATACATTTATTCTGCACAGATCAGAAACATTGCTATTATAATACAAAAATAAGTGAAATGAAATGAATTGAAATGAAATGTCTTTATTTTGTATAGGCCTACGGGGGCACTTACAAATTGTCAGTTACATTTTTTTTCTTACACTACCACCGGATCGGAAAACGACCTCAACTGAGAAGATCCGGCAAGAAACTCAGCGGGTTTGTCTTTTTTCTTATTTATATCCATTTTTTTTTTATTTAAGTGTTAAGGTAGGCTAAGATAATCGAACCGTAGAGACTACTTAAGACTTCATACCTGTGTGTATCCTGCGATGCGTGTTCAGGGAGCTGGATGTGCTGAAACCCTTACTGCAGACGTTGCAAACGTGTGGCTTCTCTCCTGTGCAGATGAATAGTTTAATCAGTAACACGCTTTAACACACGCTTTCTGCACTCATAGCCCCATACTAGGATTTTCTCCTGTGTCGTGGGTACCATGGACACACTCAAGACGAACACATAAACACCCAGCCCGGGAAATCGGCCGGGAATCGAGCCCGGAACACAGTCGTCAGTTTAAACAGTGGATATAGGTAAAAAGAAAGATAATTAAGAAGACTTGCAGTCTTCTGTACACCTTTAACCTTTAGATTCAAATGTACCAGGACCGCTCGGATTGAGGTCCAGTGTTCAGTGAATTGTCTTAGGCTGATGAATTGATATAGATGTGAAAAAAATCCAGTCCAGTTGATTTTATTTTATAAAATGATCTGTTAAATAATATGCTCCCTAAACTTGAAGATTCGATTATAGTAATAGTACTGTAATCGTTTATTTGCACAGAACAGGTAGGTACATAATATCAGATGTTACAAATAAAAATTGTTCGCTTCTCCTGCTAACAATGTGATAGCATGCAAATATAAATTATTCATTATATAAATACGTATGTATGAATTAGTTTTTTAAATAAAGACTCATATGGAGCTACACCACATATAGCACGAATACATTTTTTTGGGCTAGGAATGCTCTATTTATGTGAACAGTGATTGTGTACCTATATATTTTTGTTGGCTAGATTAAAATGTACATTTTACTGAAAACTATAAAAGCGAGATATTAGGTTTACATTTTGCCTCATAATGTTCCCAGTAGATACCCAAGTTTGTTTGGAGTTTCTATATTATATTTCTACTAAATATAGTGACACATCATCCTAGTGCAGACCTAGATGCCCAATCTGAATTCTTTCTTTGTAAGTGATGTCAATTTAATGTTCATAGTATAAGGTATAAAGGTAATTAAACGAACTGTTCATAAATTATATTAGTGTTGCCTTTTCTTATTATTTAACCTATTGATAAGGGAAACCAGCAGCTACCTGGTGGAAAATAGTCACTATCGTCTTTGGGAATTTGCAACAACAGAGGAATCGCCAATGCATCGCGGTTTTGAAGGAGAGCTCTATTCGCATCGTTCTTGAAAAGCCCCATTTCATAGCCCTCCGAAAATGCCACAGGACATTTAAGGTTTCTCCATCGATGTATGACTAAGTTTAAGGTACTTTAAAGGTTAGTCTTTTATTAGTGGGTCCGAAGTGTAACAATGTAAAATACGAATAATAATTTTGAAAATATATAAACATACACAAAAGTAAATCAATGTCTTCCGCTTTACTTAACTGTAAAATACGTTTACAGTGTCTTTGGATAACTGTTTTGATATTTTGAAGTCTTAGGTACCTACATTAAAGGCGACTATATTTAGGAATGGAGACATCTCTATGATTAGCTCTAGAGAACCTCCTTTAGTACGCAACTGGTAACCGGTTTCATAGGTGGCAGTTCATGCTTATTTGGTAGGTTCTTGAAGCTTATGTAAGTATGTATATCTAATGCCGCTTGACCCATAGAATTACAAAAATCAAACAGTAGAGAGGTCCATTTAAGCAACACAAGAGACTCACCAGTGTGTGTCCTCATGTGTCTCTTTAACAGCGAAGGCCTATCAAAAGTCTTCAAGCAGACTTGGCAGGGCAGCACATTCTTCATGCTCGCAGCTCGTTGGGGGAGGGAAACGTCCTTTTTACCACCAACTAAGTTCGTTCTTTCGTACAATTTCACCAAGTGACTGTTCAAGCCTGCTAGAAACTTTAAATCAATTACGTTTATCATTTTGCTATTACTGTTTTTTGTGGATAAGTCTAATGGCTCCGTTTGGATATCCATTTCCATAATGGTTCCAGCTAAGCTTAATTAGGAGCCCACATATTAAGAATTATAGGTACCAGATTTTACGATATCAGATTTAACGACAGAACAAGTTGTTTCATTCATTAATCGATTAAAATTCAGATACGTCCCGATTGCCTGTAATCTTACTTATTAAGAATCGAATTACATTTAACGATAATTACGATTCAGATTTATCGATCGAATAACTTGTTTAGTCCACTAATTAGTTAAAATTAAAATATGTCCCGATTATTGCTCCTAACAGGTAAAAGTTTGAAGACATTTTTTCACAAATTTCCATGGATTACTGGCGTAGGTTTTCAGCAATGCGTCCTTAAATAGCCTAAGGGTTGACATGTACAAATGACGATGTTATACCGGCAGTATTGAATTGTGTAACGGGGGTGTATCGAAATCGTTCGAGCATTGTGGTGACGGCAACAATGAGTTTTGTAGAGCACCGAGCACTAATCGCCGTGATTTGACAATTTTTTTGTGTTTCACACGGAACGTGGAAGATAATTTTCTTCTTCGTGGCCATATTTTTTGTGGATATGACATTTTCACTGATATCTTGCTTTTATATATGTACTAGTTCAGTGCAACATTATTTTCATACACGATCGCCAGGTTGGAACATCTTAGATATTTTACTTCTTTCTACGGCTTTAAAACTAGAACAGAACAGCAAGAATAATTTTATGCTGTTTGGCACAGTAACTAATCTTGCGATGGTTAAAATGGAGGGGCACTTTTTGCATTGCATTGAAGAAAGGACTGGGACTATTATCATGCCTCAGGAGAGATAGAGAAAGCGAGTGTTATGTGGAATTTTATTCATACTAAAACTCCCTTGGTAGCCTTCCTCAGTGTTATGTAGTGGACTCCGGGACTTCCAAGGAATTACAACCGGTATCGTCTGAGCGTACCCTACTACATACTAGCATTAACATAATTAAGTAGTTAGATAATGTGACTTAGAACTTATTACGAGATACCTATAGCATTTCTGGTATTGCATGCTTAAGTCTAATCATGTGTGTAACAAAACTAACGTGCATATAGCAGATTGCGTACCTATCCATCAGTTCTTAGAAGGCCTTCTTAAAACACATGGTTCCGGACAGAGATCTTGGACTGTGCTACAGTTCTCGCCGATGGTTGAATGACTGTTGGCGTTTCTGCTGTTCGTCTCTTGCATTTAGTTGATTGTACAGTATAAAAAACATAAAATGGTACTGTTCTAAACTATTAATAGTGTCTGACCGTAGATTTTATTGGCCGAAACCGATTATTGGGCTATATCCACCTGCCGAAGCCGAAGCCAAGGTTTTATAAACCATGTGAAACAAGTACAGCTGATTATAATTACTTTGCAACTTCTCAAAAACGGTAACATTTGAAAATAATGTGAATTCCACGCCAAACTTGTGAAGTAAGTTCATTATCCGAGTGTGTACTTAACCCTGTGCATCAATATTTCCAGCGCGAGGTCGCGCATTCGTTCCAGTTTGTTCTATTTGGACGCTTGCTAGAAGGTTTTGAAGGTGGTAGAACCAGTGTAGTTCGACCGGGGAAGTACCACCGCCACACTTATTTCTAGCATGCAGTATTTCTTGCGTTTCGATAGAAGGGTGTGGTTGCCGGCACACTTTCACATGAGGCGACCATCATAGTCCTCAGGAGAAGCAATGCTGTGATTGACTTCAGATGGAACCCATGTTCTGTATGAAGTTGATTACAGATGTCTATGAGCGGCAGTGACCACTTACCATCAGGTGGACTGCATGCTCGTTTGCTACTTCAATCAGATAAAAAAAAATCAGGCCTCGGCTGAAACTAGCCGAAGCCAAAGCCTAAGCTCCGTTCGGACACTATAGAATATTAATCTGAGTAGGTGATACAGCACAGTTCTCTATAAATTTACAGACTTTTCTGTATTTTCATGTTAACACCCCAAACATTTTACCCTCCAACATTTATTATTCTCCTTGTTCTGTACCTATCTTTTGAAGAAAACGTAATCGCTTATAGAGGTGACGCGGCAACTATCTGTTTGAATTCCCATTGTGCGACAAAGAATGCTGGTATTTATCCGATGTTTGCGCATTATACCGTTTATACCACACTTAATGCCCCGGCACATTATGGACACAATGGAGTTGATAAATTTCCGATTGCTTATTTTGGTAATTTACCTAGAGCGTGAGGTTTGAAAAAATATTTTGGGAAAATATATTTGCTTATATATCGTCAACCCATTGTCCCACTGCTGGGCACGGGTCTTCGGAATGAGAGAGTTTTAGGCCATAGTACCGCGCTGGCCAAGTACGAATTGGTGAACATTGGTGGACAGAATATTTGGTTATCTGTCTTGGAATATGGATTTATTTAAATAGCAATAAATATTACCATAGCAATAAAGTTTGTATAGCAAATATAAATTAAAGGTTTTTAAAGGGGTTATCGGCTTAACTTGCGTATATTCTTCAGTATAGACAACTAACTAAGAAAAGTTATTTACTACAAAAAATTCGGAGTTCTCAGGTTGAGGTATATCGCTTACCTATACTCGTAACACGAGTATAATAAGTCCATTAGTTTTTATTTGTTTTTGTTTTTGGCAGTGGTAGAATCATCCAAGGAAGAAAGTGCTAAGATTTCCTTACTTTTTGTTACAATGGGTAAAAAGATACTTCAACATAAGTAATCTTTAATTGAAAAAAATAGAAAGGAACTTAGGTATGTATACTTTGACCAAATACTGTACCTATCTACACATATGATGAGATTAGTTGATTATGAGAAGAACCAGCGTTGACCGAGAGTGGTATGGAAGGAAGTGATTTGCGGTTTCATTGTGCTCCCCGCCCCATACAACCCCATACACTGAGGGTAACTGTAGCCATTACTGTAATAACTGGCGATGTGGGACAAGGTTTAATGTACCGCATGATGATATGCCTATAAAGTAATACGCTAATAGGCTTTCAAGATTATTTGGTTTCGTGTTTTCGTAATAGGGGTTAGTTTGGTTAGCTTACGAGTTTAGTCAGTTAGCAAGAAGTGCTTGATTCTAAAATGACTCTGCAGGATAGCTAATAAAAGTTGGCGCTGTAGCTGTAGACAATTAGTTAACTGAAGTGGCAATGGGCAGGCCATATTGTTCTCAGGACAGATAGCCGGTAGGGTAGAAGCGTCCTCAAATGAAGACCACGTCCGGGCAAAAGGATAGAAGATCGCTCCGACATGCAAGACAGATGACTTTAGGAAGACGGCAGGTAACCGCTGAATTCAGATAGCTTAGAATCGGTCGGAGCGACGCAGGTTGACGGAGGCCTAAATCCAGCAGTGGGGACAGTAGGAACTATCAAAGGCTAAAAGATAGATTTAGCTAGTATCTATACTTTGTTGTTATGACGCAGTTCCGTAATGTTAGCTGTAGACTTCTGCAAAAATATCTACCGACTTCCATGTCACAAAAAAGTAAAAAATAATTTAAATATATTTTGGTCTAGAACATACTCAGTACTTAGTACATAGTCCTGAAGTCGGTGCTCGACATATTTCGCTGGACGACGGTAACTACGTCCTATATGAGCACCGACTTCAGAACTATGTACTAAGTACTGAGTATGTTCTAGACCAAAATATATTTAAATTATTTTTTACTTTTTTGTGACATGGAAGTCGGTAGATATTTTTTGTTAAAAAGTTTTTATTTTACACTTTTTAGTGACTATATTTTTATGTTTGTATTTAAATAAAGCCTCTAAGTTTGCTTTGTGCATCTACATATTCACAAAAATTAAACATAAAACACTTTTACAATTCATACAAACAGGGCGCCCCCTCTGGAAGTACCCTCCATCATCAGGGTTGAGGAGTTGAAGGTCAAATTTTTCATCTTATATTGTTGCTTAGTAATCTTATAACATATACGTTAGTACCAGGTGGCTAACTTCTATGGCTCAGGCTTGCAGTACCCTGCATCATCAGGGTTTAGGAGTTGAAGGTCAAAATTTTAATTTTGTGCCTCTGTTTGGTATTATTTTTACATACCCGTAAGCACCAAATTGCCAACTCCTATGGTTTAGAATTGAAGTACCCCTTCATCATCAGGGTCGAGGAGTTGAAGGTCAAAATTTTAATTTTGTGCCTCTGCTTAGTATTATTTTTACATAACCGTAAGCACCAAATTGCCAACCCCTATGGTTTAGGATTGAAGTACCCCTTCATCATCAGGGTTGAGGAGTTGAAGGTCAAATTTTTGATTTTATATTTTTGCTTAGTATTTTCTTTACATAACCGTAAGCACCAAATTGCCAACTTCTATGGTTTAGGATTGAAGTACCCCTCCATCATCAGGGTTGAGGAGTTGAAGGTCAAATTTTTCATCTTATGTTTTTGCTCAGTAATCTTATAACATATACGTAAGCACCAAATGGCTTATTCCTATGGTTTTGGCTTTAAGTACCCCTGCATCATCAGGGTTGAGGAGTTGAAGGTCAAATTTTTGTCCCATGAATTTGCTTAACAATTTCATTATATATTCGCAAACATCAAACGACCAACTTTTATAGTTCAGGCTAGCAGTACCCCTGCATCATCAGGATTGAAGAGTTGAAGGTCAAATTTTTCATAGTAAATACCTACATAGTGATTTTATTCTATATTTTACTCAATTGGACTTCTCCAGCTAAGGTTCGGCCGACTATCACTAATTTTATTATTTTGCTCCAAAAAGTTGAAGATCCTATGATTAGAACCTTATCAAACTCTTATCAGACTACCCCTGGAGTACATCCTTTCTAATAAAAAAAGAATCATCAAAATCGGTTGGCGGGATATTGAGTTATTCATACATTTATCGCGTACATTGAAAATGCAAATTTAAGACTTATGCGTTTTTCTTATGGATGCCCTAGTCAAAAAAATACTAAAAAAAATGGGACCCTATGACACGCACTACCTTTCAAATAAAAAAAAAATCATCTAAATCGGTTCACCCAGTCCGGAGAAATGAGGTAACAAATATAAAAAAAAAAAAAAAAAAAATACAGACGAATTGATAACCTCCTCCTTTTTGGAAGTCGGTTAAAAACAGATACAAAATCTGTTTGGACACAAAGTTTGCAAGGTGTGAAAAGGAAATCATAAATGGGCAATATACTTTTTAATTATTTGGGGAAACGTAACTTGTAGGTAGCTACTAAGGGCACTGGTTCGGTTACTTTTATTTAAAAAAATACAATAAGATTTTTGTAAGGAAAGATTCACTAATGTGTAGGTACTTCTATATTTAGGTACTTCTTACAGAGTATGTAGGTAAAAACATTTTATTTTTAGTAACAGCAACTCAAAATGGAAATTTCGTAAAAAACGCTGGCAAGTGGAAACTGGAACTCCGTCTTATTCAAATGCTGTGCAAATCGGATTTGGCCCGACTTGTTAAGAGCGCTTTGTTTAACTTTGCTTCCGCCCCTCGGTTGTGCTATTTTTATTTATTTCTATTGTTAAAACTGAAATAAAAGTTTTAAAGTCTTTCTTACGTTCCGGTACGGTCTGTAAAGTATAAATTGTCATGGTTTACGGGTGTTTTTTTATTTGTAAAAATGCTTAACTACGGTAATAACCACGCAGACATGAATTGTTGAATACTTTTTTGCAGATTTATTAAAAGCACTTAGGTAAGTTGTAACCATATTTTAATACGCACTATAGGTGGATACTTAATATGTAGTTACTTGGAATGAATAATGATACAATCCAAAAACCATAATTTTACAGGAAAGCTAAGTAAATGTTTTATCTTTTCAATGCATGAAAATAAAATAAAATTCAACTAAAAACCACTAAACACGGCGTAGTTAGAACCACAGGTACATCGTAGGGGTCTATCACATTATAAGTATAGTTCTGCGTTCGATCTTTGGCTCAATAGACACGTTGAGTACTGGGTTTAGAACGAATAAGCTTGTATATTTGTTTTTGAACACAAATCCACTACTCCTTAGTAGTGGTGTTTGAGTTTCCAGGTATGTCAGCGTAAATGATTAAAACGCGAGGACGTATTTTTTCTTATCGATAGGAGTCTATTTATTTTAAAACAACCCCTAGAGTCTTCTGGTCGTCTCTGAAAATTTTTAGTAACCTTGATTATTTTTAGTAACCTTGACTAAAAATTTTCAGAGAAGAGCAGACCTTTTTCTTCGTCCATCCTCATTTTAGGACCCACTCCTTAGCAAAGCTACCGGTGCATATAGCCCGTGAATCTTAGATTGTATAAACGTAAAGTTTAAAATACGCTTTTGTTTTAGAACTATCTATCCGACACAAGAACAGTAACACAGTTTATTAAAACTGGAAGCAGCGTACAAACGAATCTTCTGGCAATATTTGTGGAGCGGCGATCGATGCGCGCCTGTTGCATAAATGCATTAGTCTGAAGATAGGCGCCTCGCACTATCTGTGTGGTGCAAGTGTTGAGAAGTTTGAAGCGATTTGTATAGACAGGGGCAGTGACCCTTGGTGGACTAAAATGTAATTTTATTATAAAAAAATGTTTAATGAAGCCATAGACACATTGAAATTATGACAAAGGAAGCATAGGAAGCGGAATCTATCGTGGGCAATCGTGGCGCATCCATCCTAATGGTTCGCCATCCCCGGTATAGACCATTTTGATGAGGCCGGCTGGAATCTGTTTGAATATTACTATCTATACCATGAGTATATATAGTATATACTATTGATTGGAATTATGCACGTCTCTAACGCGGAGCATTCGAGATAGTGCTCTACCCCTAACTTATAAAGGTAAGACATTTTTTTATTTTTTTGCTTACGTTTAATTTTCATGTAATACTTTTATTTTTTTCTGTTGTGATGTCGATTTCAACAATACGTTTATAAAAATACGTTGCATCGCTATTACACGGCACTAAGATTCCCGTCAAATATATTTAATTCTGTAACTTCAATATTGCTGCTAAACAACTTGTGAACAGTAAAGAATACCAATGTGTATAACGTCTCACGGGGATAATTAGAAAGATATTAATTAATGGGTTAGTAAATGGATTCGCGGAGCACCACTCCCTCAGCTATTACTGCCTTATTTTTAATGTTTAAGGGGGTTTATAGAATAAAACAGAATATAATACTCTTTATTGCACACTAGAAACATACAAACGTAACAAAAATACCTATATTTATGTGGGTTAGAAGGATTTTAAGGGAGAGAGAGTTATACTTCTTCAAGGAACAATTTATCACGGGATAGACAAAACGTCTGTATGTGTCATTATGACAGGCTTCATGTCATTATACTATATGTCATTTTTTACTGTTTCTGGGGGTTCCTTCTCGTTATTTATTCGTATAAACAAATCTTAAGTGCTGTTTTTAAAACTGATACATGGCCAACATTTCTTTAATTTTGTAAAAATGTCCTAATCGTTGAAAGCTCACAACTTGCGCTAAAGCTTCCGCCCTAAATTTATTCTTAATAAAGCGCGGAAAGGCCGGTCGGATGTATTTTTTGATATCTCTCACTTTGAGATGAAACGTAATCGAGCCTCCATTCGCCGGGGATTACACACCTCTCAATAGTGAGCTCAAAAGGTCATTTTTGGATCAATTTGTGGCGATATTGCTTCGGAACGCACTTATAAAGAACCTTCTGCAGTTTGATGGCGATAAATGGTTTTTCTTCCTTTTTATTTGCCGGACGTGTGCTTTTTTCTTTTTTATGGAGTGCTGAGTTTGTTTTTTTATAGATTGTAGGAAGGTACGAATATAGGTAGGTGTGTTGTTTTTTTTGTAATATAAAGAATTTATTGTCAAGTTTGCTTTAGTTGTACCCTGTTCTCGGATAACATCAGGGCGATTAGAGCTTTAGGGACTGCGGTTTGACATGGTACTACGACTGAAATCAAGAATGTGTGTCTATGTAATCTTGGTGAATATCTTTCATTCTGAGAATATAAAATAACCTTAACTGCATTTCCTACAAGTGAAGGTAGTATCATTTACATTTAACTTGGGCGACAAAAAAACTGTTCAGCAACGTAGCAGATTTACAACATAGGTATGTTGTATATTTTTGGAAAACATTTATTGGTAGAATAATTTCCACCACCTACATATAGGGTTTCCACCTGCACTTCAATAAAGTTAACTACTTTATTTGGGATATACTTTATGAGCAAGATAAAGTACACGACAACACTTACTCACATTTGCACGATCCAGGTTATAAAAAAGTTTGATCGTGAGCGGTTTGTATGAACGTAACATTGTAATATTACAAGGTTAGTCTCTTTATTTATTGAGTAGTGAAATATTTAGATTTGTATCTTTTATAGTAAATATAGCCAATTAAATCAATAAAAGAATGTGGCAACCCAAACTAGTGAAAAAAATTGTAAAATTAGCATAGGAGCCTCCCACGGATATTTTTAGTCAAAGTTAGATAAGATTAGTCTTACCTACCTGAGGTTGGCTTGCGGTGTTATCCATGAGGACTAAGAAAATAATAATTATTAAAAAAAACGCTTTTAAAGCATATCAAACTAAAAAGAAAAAAAAAACTTAAAAAAGCTGAAAACAATAGGTAAACGAAAATACTAATAATGTGAAAAAGCAAGGGGGCGCTTTGTGCTATATTTCTTGTACATCAAACAATCAAAACTATATTATGCCTATATGATATTTTCATTCATTATCGTTTTTAGCTTTTTTAAGAATTATTTTTTACTTTGTAACTTACTTACATACATAGATGCAACCCAAGCTAATAAATTCGTATTAAGAACTGGAACGCTTTGAAAGAGCTTGTTTCACTTACCACACAAGCAGCAGCAGACAGTAGTGCTTACCACGCATTATAGAGCAGAAATACTTGCGGGTTGCCTCCATGTTTTGCACTATGTTTTTCCTACTCCTGAAATAAACCTCGAAGTAAAGTAACTACCGTAAGTATTAGAGAACGTAAAATTAAGTTTATTCCTCTTAGGTTTTGCTTTACTGTCACAGGAAGAGATAATTATTTTGAATGTAGGTACGAGTCATCTACTTTTCTTAGAAAATTTGAGGAGACGAATCCCATGCTAAGTTGAATAGAATGTAGCTTTTTTAAAATAATATATTAGTCATCAGTCATATTGACATTGGATATACATTTTAATGTACAGTCGTCAAACCATGTACCTACTGTTCCCCTGCGGTCTCGATGGGTCTCCACTCAGAGTGAGAGGGTGGATCGTGAATTTGCAGACCTGGACTAATATATATATTTTTATCTGATCGAAGCAGCAAACGAACATGCAGTCCACGTGTTGGTAAGTGATAGCCTGCCGTTCATAGACATCTGTAAGCAACTTCAAATAGAACATGGGTTCTATCCGAAGTCAGTCACAGACGCGTTGCCACTCTCGAGGACTATGATGGTCGCCTCATGTGAAAGTGTGTCGGCAACCACACCCTTCTATCGAAACGCAAGAAATGCTTCACGCTAGAAATAGGTGTGGCGGTGGTACTTCCCCGGACTTCATAGCTTAGCATAGACTTCGAACTACACTTTCTCTACCACCTAGGTTTCTGTTATAATTCATTGCGCTGACCAAGTGCGAATTGGTAGATGGATGGTACTTCTAAGATTTTTTTTTTTTTATAAAAAAGCGAAGGCTCCTATCGGTTCCCTCTAAATCGATAACTCGTATAACTTTCAAAAAAGGACATATTTAATTGTGATGTGAACTTTGAATTCTCTAATCTCCATAATTTCTCTTTCACTTCAATAAAATGAGTGAGAAATAAAATGAGTAGATTATATGTGGCGTATCTACGCTTCAGATGCTGGGATGTCTGTGCCCAGCAATGGGACAAAATAAATTACCGCTATTAGTAATTATCACAAGGGCGCATATATCTCTTCTTTTTAAACACTTTAAAGTTTAATAAAGTAATTCGATTTGTAAGCGTTGGGTAGAGGATGACATAAAAGGGTCAGTCCTAACCTAAAGCTCACAGATGAAGCTTACATAAAATGAGTATTCATACTGACCTAATTTGTATCATGTATTTAATAAACTTTTTTCGCAAATATAATAATTATTTTTTTAAATACGAATTTCTTTTTTAAATTCCCGCATGCTCCCAGAAACGAAGCGATTGTTTAAACATTTAAGGTGTTGTCTTTATAGTCGACAGACTGAATGCTAATAATACGGTATAGCGGTAATTCTCCGCAGTATTTTCTTAATTACAATCCTCAATCCGTGCACATAAAAGTAGTTCCATTTCCAACATAATGACTGTGAAAATCTGAGAAAATCCTGGCGCAGACTTAAATTAAAGTGAAGAGGAAAGCTCTTAAAATATGGACGTTGGATCCCAAAGTTGGCGAGCAGTTTGGAGTAATAAAATGGGATAAAAGCTTTTCAGATAAGATGGCTGGGCGTGGCTTCGGGTAGGCGGGGCTTGGTGGGCGGGGCGAGGAAACTATGTCACGCTTTGCTAAGCTTTTATTATGTAACGCTCGGTCCTAATACTATGTATTTTCTGAGTTCTAGACTTTAGTCTATCTTTTAGCAATGTTGTGCTATTTTATGTTGGTTTATCTTATCTGTTATCTTTTCTCTTATTCCCTCGAGTTTCGAATTGCGTTGGGTATCGAGAAGAATAAATTGAATCGAATGCTTTTGTTTGCTTTCAAAGTAGCTGTTCTGTTTTGTTTTGGAATTCTAAAAGAATCTGTCTTCAAGATAAATACCTAAGTTTTTCCAAGATATAATTGAGTCCATATTTATTGTTGATTTATTTAATTTTTTCGATCCGTTATTTAAGAGTAGTATAATTGCAAATGGAAGTGTTTTTCAGCAATACGGGATTAAATGGTCACTGCTTCTCTTAGACATATGTAACTTACCCCAAATTTATTATGACTGAAATTAGAAATTAAGATAAACTTTAACATCTCTGTTACAAACAATAAAAATAGTAGGATAGTTTTCTTTCATATCTCCATAATAGTGTATCATGTCTATGATATATTTTCTATAATTCTAAAATGTATCATATCATACTGTCATTTTTTTTCTGACTGAAGTAGACTGAAACGAGCATGCAGTCCATCTGATGGTGAGTGGTCACTGCCGCCCATGGACATCAGTAATCAACTTCATACAGAACATGGGTGCCATCTGAAGTCAATCACAGATGCGTTGCTACTCCCGAGGGCTACTGATGGTCGCCTCATGTAAAAGTGTGCCGGCAACCACACCCTTTTATCGAAACGCAAGAAATGCTTCACGCTAGAAATAGGTGTGGCGGTGGTACGTTCCCGGTCGAACTACACTGGTTCTACCACCTTTAAATGTTGTTATGTCGAATAAAAGAAGTTAAAAATTGTAGAAGTTGGGATGACGGTGGTATCAGAAGGTACCACTGTCATGCCAATATCTAATGATATGCACTCAATGCGTTTCAGTGTGTACCCTCAAGTTCGATTTTAGGCAGAAATACCCATAACAAAAGACTGCAGGCTAACTTTAATTTTACACTTATAAAAAGAAAAGATCTCATAGCTATTTACAATTACTATTCACACGACACATTATGTGGATCAATAAAAATGAAAAAAAAACCTTTAACTTTCAAATTAATATTTTAACATGGTTTGTCTATTTCATTACAATTAATCAGCTTTGCTTTATACATGACAAATGACATAATCGTACATCACTACATAACTACGGCATTTTCGTGCTTTAAATACCTACGATTAATCCAAGAACATTACCACTTAAATGCGACGGTGTTTTCCCGAGAGTGTTTTTCTCCGAAGTTTAATATTTCATTTTATTTTGTCAAGGCAATAACGCACCCCCGCCGCGTAATTCTTTCAATTTCATCATGTATATTTAAATGAGGTTTGTATTACAGTCTGTAGCGACGCTTTAATATGTACGGGAACATTCTTATTATCTTGTAGGTGATGTGTGTCCATTGACTCACGATAAAGCTGTATGCTGTAAACTGTAAAGTACACATTTGGACTTATTTATCATTCATAGTATTCTATTGAAAGGTAAAAGGAAGATCAAGTTTAGGTTGACCGGGATGAAACCATCGTTACATTGATATCACGAAGCAGTTCTCAGGTTTCGGTGTGAACGTGAGAAAGTTTATTGGGTTTTTTGTGTTGATTTTAGTTTTTTTAGTGTTTTTAAATATTTTTTGTTATACCTACCAATGTGATTTCTGCTTTATCATTTTAATTTTTTGTTCTCTTAATTGTGTGATTATCATTTCATGGTATCTAATATAAGGTCATTCGATTTAAGCTGTATTTTAGCTCATAAATTACGAATGTATATTGTTTTTTTTAAAGAAGATAGATATTTCCGGTCTTTAGTTAGATTAAAATATACCAGTTGTAAGTCTGATTTTTTTAACTTTCGATCATATTTTTTACTTAACCAGTTGCGTTATCATTGGGACATAAATGATGAAATTTAGGAGTATGTTACGTCGTATGTGTCCTTTAATGTCAGCCATGAATACCACCTCTCTCTTCTTACGAATGTCATAGAAAGCAAATAAAGGACAAAACCCAGGAGATGGGCAACATCGCCATCCTCTGAAATAACCACTACGTTCACCAACATTCTTGCCAGGCATGGTGCCTATTATTAAAAAACCCTTTAGAAGAGGCTTATATCCAGCAGTGGACCAAAAGACAAATTGACGGATAGATCACCCCGTTATCTGACGTAACACTATGCAAACAGTGCAAAGCAGCGGCGCGGCACATTTTTGCAATTCGAGCGACGGAGCGGCGACGTGTCAGGAAAATCTCCTTTTGATTTATTTTTTAATTCTCCATCTCATTTCAATTTATGAACAGCGTCTTCAACATTTGTACCTGTCCCAACTTGTCTCTATGCTAATGTTGTATTCATATTTTTCTTTCTAGTTGTTGCGGTTTTAATGTTTTTATATTGCCTATTATTATATTCATTCAGGCTATGCTGTCGTCGTGATTCAAAGTGCAGTATTTTCAAAATGATAGTTTTGAGATAAATATATTTATGTAAGTGTTTTTTCCAATCTCCTCTTCACCTGATTGATATTACTGAAAAAATAGGTAAATCTGGTTTGACAATCGTGTGTACTTTTTGTAATAAAAGAAGCATTTTATTCTTTTAAACAAGACTATTAATTCGATGATAATTGTTAAGTTTAATGCTACTGGCATTGCAAATACTGCATTTTTTGTTAAGTTTTCAATTACGACAATACCTGTTTCTTCTTCCCGCGTATTAGTAATTTTCTTCTGATGCAATATTGATTACTGCGGTGTTTATTACGACGACAGTACGTATCTATGCAAAGATGGATTTGAGGTGAAAGATTCGGTAATTTTTTTATTTGATGAAAAGTGGCTGAGGCGATATTAAGTAAATTTCTTCACTACATCGTACCTATAAAACAAAGTCGCTTTGTGTTGTTTGTCCCTATGTATGCTTAACTCTTTTAAACTACGAATACTATGGATACTATGGATTTCAATGAAGTTTTTTTTAATAGATAGAGTGATTCGAGTGGAAGGTTTTTATGTATAATACATGCATGTATAGTATAGTGGAGGAACACTGTAAATTTTAGAATTCTGACTGTTAGGCAGAACAAAGTTCGCCGGTTCGGCTAGTATTCTTATAAGATTAAAATAGCAACCGAGCATGCGGTCCATCTAAGTGTTCACTGTCGATCATGGACATACGTATCTTCCACTTAACAAGAGTTCAATCTGAAGCTAATTACCGAAACGTTGCTGTTCCTGAGGAGTGAGATGGTCGCCTACAATGAAAGTGAGCCAGCAACCACAACCTTCCATCGAAACGTAAGATTAGTTCTACGTTTAGAAATAGAATAATTGGAAATACATGGAATCATAAACGTTCTGCCATCTTTGAATATCTAGTATATTTAAAAAAATAGATATAAATAACAAAAAAGACAAACCCGCTGAGTTTCTTGCCGGATCTTTTCAGTTGAGGTTGTATTCCGATCCGGTGGTAGTGTAAAAAAAAATGTAACAGACAATTTGTAAGTGCCCCCGTAGGCCTATACAAAATAAAGACATTTCATTTAATTTCAGTGTTCATTGTACAGATGGGTACACTTTTTAGCGATTGTAGTTATTTTTAATGATAGAAAACCATAACCATAAGATTTAAACCATAGTTAACATATACTAAGTTTATGTATTTAAAAGTAGTACAGTATTATAAGATTGAAGTAGCAAACGAGCATGCAGTCCACCTGATGGTAAGTGGTCACTGCCGCTCATGGTCATCTGTAATCAACTTCATACAGAACATGGGTTCCATCTGAAGTCAACCACAGATGTGTTGCTACACCCGAGGACTATGATGGTCGCCTCATGTGATAGTGTGCCGGCAACCAATAAGCAAAATTAAGTGAAAAAGGCATGAATTTTCAAAAACTGAAAATCTTACCGTAAATAATATGAAACGGAGTAGCGCAAGATGGCGACAAAGCGGCAAGTAACAGATGATCCTCATTTAAATATTCGAGGGACCTGAACGTTTTACGATCTGTTTGAAGTGGCTAACAAAATAACTTATTTTACTATTTTTTCTATATTAGTTAAGGTACTTTACTTTCGTAATTTTCGTGGAGCTCAGGCCAAAACGTTAAAATTTAAGCAAAGTTTATGAAAAATCATAATTTTCTAGTTGAAATATACTTCATTCAATGTAAACTGTTCTTGTATAAAAATATAAGCAAAGTGTCATTAATTAAATTAGCATTAGGTAATTAATTTCTTTTGAAACAAAATCAGCAGATTTCCGAATGTGTTTGTGACTTAATTACCGGTCATAAAATATAGGAAAACAGATTTACATGTGATTTAGATACAGGGTCCAAATCGTATGTATCCACGTGTCATTATGTGCACCTTAAAATTAGGTTATTTAAAATAGGATTTTGTAATAAAAAACAACAATTCATTAAGTAAGCATGCATGTAATCAAAAGTAATAAAATTAAAAACAAAGTTATAAAGGTATATATGTCTAATACACTTGTCTACGTTGGATTGTAAATCAAACACTCTCAGAACTTAAATATACTGATTTCGCTCATACAATCTGAACTTTACTGACTGTTTGTAACAAAAACAAAAACTTATTTTATAGCAACACTTAGTAAAACTGAAGAGGTATTGAATCTTAACTTATTATCGCTAAAACTTTTCGCCAAACTCCCAAGCAATAAACAATATCAAAGGTAATTATTTGTAACGGAAAGTATTCACTGTACGCCCTGCTTAGACTTGTCTCGCATTAGCGAACGAGTTACACATGTTCACTTTTCGTGTTCACATGTCCGCATGTCCGCATGTCCACATGTCTACATGTCTACATGATCACATGTCCTCGTACGGAAGCGTCAGTCGCGCTGCGACGGACGAATCCGTTCGTCAGTGAGTATATTTTATGATTACGTTGTAGTTCACTATATTATACCTGAAACAAGCAAAGGAAAAGTTACTAGAATAGGCTAATATTCTAAGTAGTAACGATAAGAGCTGGTAAAAATAAATTAAACTGTGAGTACTAATTTGAAGTAAAAGTAATAAAAACATTATGTAGTCCACCATATTCAAGTCCTGCGATGTACGGTAATGCTTTATTGAATGGTATTAGAAAAGAGTCAGAATAGATAAATATGTTAGCAATTAATACACGCTTAAAAGACAAACTAAGAAGGTTTCCGGAGATATCAGAGCCACACCTATTTTTGCGTTCCATTAGCAGTATTAGCAGCACGTGTGCCATTGTTAAGGGAGACAAGTATATTTCCTTTAATCCGAGGCTTTTCAACTTGTGTAACTCGGACCGACACCAGGTAGAACATATCTGGCGTGGATTACAGATGTTGGATTGGGTGGCTGGGGGAAGTTACTATCAAGTTATTAAAAAAAATTACCGACCCCAGGCAGGATTATAAAGAATGGATTTCAGATGTAAGTGGATTCAAATTAGATAACAAAGGAATATCCATATTGGAGCGGATAAAATTATATATATTAAACATTCTAGCATAGTACTAGTACAAAGCTACTCACATACAAACTAACATAAAGCGCGGAGGCTGGCGGCGGCTCCCGGGGAGCGGCGCAGCGGCGCGCGGGCCAGCGCGCGGCCGGGCGGCGTCGCGCGACGCCGGCGGCCGCCGCACCGGGCGCGGGCCTGCCGCCGCCGGCAGGATCTCCTGCCTGCGTGACAAAAAATATTAGGAGTCTTTACTTACATTTCTGTTGGATATAATAAAAGTTTGCGAGGATGTGGTTTTGTTATTTTTACACGCAAAAACTACCGATCGGATTTCGCCGAGATTTGGCATACACATTCTTTATGACCTAGATTAACACATTAAATTCTCATTACGAAGCGGACAGGGCCGTTCCAACTAAAAATACTTGAAAACAAATTTTCCTACCACGCATGTTTACACCCGAAACCTCGTGACTAGCGTATGGCCTGTATACCATCAGCCTACTAGTATTTTATATTTACTTGTTCTGCTCAACGTGCTATTCTCATCCGGGTCGTGATGAGACTGCAGCGATTTAATTAAATTACACGTGCATTTATGACACACGTGCAGGCGTGGACCCACGTGACGGAGGCTGTAAATCTACAAATACATAGCTACCAGAGACTAAATAGTAAAAAGCCACAACGCGGGTTGCAGTACAACAGTTACTAAAGAATTGTAATTCTTCGGTTAACGTGAGAAAAAACAATTGAAGCGTTAGGCTTAAAGTGTGAATTAAAAGTTGGCATATTCTAAAGGTAATTCTAATAAAAAAAAAATAGTGAAAAAAGGAAAGAAGTTAATTAAATATACGCCTAGACTTATTTAAGGACAAGCTTCAGCATAGAATTTACCAGAGACTGATGCGATAGTAAAGTACCGTGTTAACTCACCGCGTGGCTGCAGGCCACAGACTCCGCGGGCACCCTGGCTCACTGCAATAAAATAAACACACTGTATTTTAACATACTATAACACTTCATTATAAATTTGAGGACTATGTCACGCAAAGATTTGTACAAAAATATATATTATTCAAAATAAATACAATAGAACAGGATATACTGAAACTGTAAGTAAAATAACCTAAATATTAAATACATTTCCATAGAATAAAGAGCACATGGTCAGATCAGTGTATTACAAAATGGATTCTTAGGAATAGGTGAAAAGTAATACTCACGTCCCGCGTCGTCGCCCGAGTGCAAAGTGCGCACGCGCCGTTTGACTTATATAGTCCATTTAATAACAAGTAAAAGGGTGTAAGTGATAAAATATTTTTAGATGTATGTCAAGTTGTCAGGTTTTGAAGGTGGTAAAACCAGAGTAGTTCGACCGGAGAAGTAGAAGAAGTTCACATGAGGCGACCATCATAGTCCTCGGGAGAAGCAACGCATTTATAATTGACTTCAGATGGAACCCACGTATTGTATGAAATTGATTACAAACGTCCATGGGCGGCAGTGACCACTTTCCCCTAAAGGTGGATTGCATGCTCGTTTGCTACTTTAGTTAGATAAAAAAAGGTAGATAACAAAGGCAGCAGTTAGGAAACTGCGTCATATCTTCTCATTCAATATACCTCAGAGCCTGAAGTCGAAGTGACGTAGTCTTTAACTGTAAGATTCATACATATGTGTAAAATCTATGCTTGGTTGGTATGCTATGCTTGGTATTTGCCCATGCGACAGGGTCCATAACGATGAAATCGGTAGGAGAAAGATTCGAACGAAAGAAGTGGCTATGACATGACACATCGTTCATAGGACATAACCAGGGGGATTAAAGTGCCCACGAATAGAGACAACGTCTAGACAAAAGGAATATAGGAATGTAGCCGCCCAACGGCTGGATTCAGATTGCTCAGGACGAGTGTAAGTTCAACAGATTGGGCCAGGTCTATGTCCAGCAGTTGTAGTTTCATTTCGAGTGATTAGCGTAGCCCTCAGGTGTGATAACGAATATGTGATTGATGTGATATAGTAGCCCTACTCTACATGACGTTGCTTACAGATATTAATGGGTGGCAGTGACCAGTGTTTACCATTAAGTAGACTACAAGCTCGTTAGCTACTTAAATGTTATAATATGTTTTATTTTATTTATCTCTATTGCTGTTGTACTTCTTTGCTTCTATTTCACCCATCACTATTATTTTACTTGATACTTGATAGAATACTAGCGCTAGCCTTTTCCGTGCACTGAAATAAAAGTTTGTTTAAAAAGGATTTTTTTTAAATATTAGTTTAATTTTCTTACTTTGAGTTGTGCCAGGGCCCAATACTATTTAATTTGATAACTATATTGGATAGATTGTATTACCATCTGTAATCTTCCATTTTTAAATGGCACCCATCTAGGATTTGTTCTATTTCATAGTGTATGTATTGTATTCTATAAACTAAACCCTTTCATTTGATACCCATATTGGATGTGTTGTGCAAATATTTGTAATCTTCGATTTCTTTGATGGCCATCTTGAATTTGGACGTTTTTTCCTATTGTACTGTATTTTACACATTAAGCCCTTTTATTTGATACCCATATAGGGTGGGTTGTAAAAAATACGTAGTCCGTCTTGTTGCGTCGGCCATTTTGGATTAATAACAATATTGATTATATATAATTGTATTCTCATCAGAACTATACTTGTATTCTAAATTTCAGCTCAATTGGATATTAAGAAGTGGGTTAAATTCAGGCTGCAAGATTCGACCTAAACACACATACTTATCCACAAACATTGTAAGTTAAATAAAAGCTTTTAAAAATGCCATAAAACATTCAATCTTGCTAGAATACAGTCCTCCCGTAATTATTACAATTAGGGTATTTATACTTAATTATTCAAGCATAGAAGTTGGTATGGGAATAAATTGAATAGGTTTGAAAATTTATTATTATGAATTGTGTACAAACTGTTATTTATACAAACAATTAATAATATATTTAATAATCGTGCAGTTTAGGTTTGCTTTGAATATAAAAGACGCGTTCTCTCAAGTTTTTTTTCATTTTAACAGCAACGTAAATCTTATTTTCTTTTTAATTTAATAGCATCAATGCTTCTGACATAGATCTCATATTATAATTCACCTTTTCTTTGTCGTCCATGGGTGCCAGGGAAAACTATATATTAGGATGAAAGTTTATTAGTTGTTTTAAATGTTGAAAAATCAACTGATGATTAATATTTATGATTTTTCAGGAGTGCATAAATGTTTAAAAAATGCACTTATATAATTTCAAGTTACGTACTTTTTACTGTAGATTCATTCGATCTGAGAATGATCTAGAAATATCGAACTACCTTCATTATTTTACATGTTGTTCCAATGGTTGTTTACAATGTTTACACATCATTCTCGTAATGAATAATACAACTTACGTAGGTACTCAGTGTAGTCTTAATCAGTTTTTTATCATTTAAAATAGGAAATGTGCATGCAGTCTAACAATGAAAATGGCTACTGCCATGTTGTTGGTACCGAAGTTGAACCACAAAGAGTTCCATCATCGGTATATTATGATAAATACTTGCTAATGACACGTGTAGTTGATATTATCTTTTTGGTTTCTGTAATACAAAGTACAGTTTCATTTATTAAGCTTACGACATCTAATAAGACAAAAAAGTGGAAATAGGAAATTAATACTTTTTAATTTGAAATCACTACGTTTTCATGTGAGTAGGTATACGAATTTATACTAATACCTATTTTTGCGAAATCGATAGGTTTCTTCATATAATGCGCATTCAAGACATGCAGTTTTCGAATTTATTTTGACCATGACCCTTGTAACATATGGAGGTTATAGGATCGTGGTCACGGCCAAAAAAATTAGTTTTCACACGATTATTTTAGCATTATTTTACGGAGAACTCATTGCTTAAGACTGTGGGTTGAAACATACAACCGTGCCTAAGATCATTTTATATAAAAAGGTTTTTGAAAATTATTTTTCTGAAGGGACCAAGTTGCTGGGTAAAAAACTTTTTAACAAAAAATATCTACCGACTTCCATGTCACAAAAAAGTAAAAAATAATTTAAATATATTTTGGTCTAGAACATACTCAGTACTTAGTACATAGTCCTGAAGTCGGTGCTCGACATATTTCGCTGGACGACGGTAACTACGTCCTATATGAGCACCGACTTCAGAACTATGTACTAAGTACTGAGTATGTTCCAGACCAAAATATATTTAAATTATTTTTTACTTTTTTGTGACATGGAAGTCGGTAGATATTTTTTGTTAAAAAGTTTTTATTTTACACTTTTTAGTGACTATATTTTTATGTTTGTATTTAAATAAAGCCTCTAAGTTTGCTTTGTGCATCTACATATTCACAAAAATTAAACATAAAACACTTTTACAATTCATACAAACAGGGCGCCTCCTCTGGAAGTACCCCTCCATCATCAGGGTTGAGGAGTTGAAGGTCAAATTTTTCATCTTATATTGTTGCTTAGTAATCTTATAACATATACGTTAGTACCAGGTGGCTAACTTCTATGGCTCAGGCTTGCAGTACCCTGCATCATCAGGGTTTGGAGTTGAAGGTCAAAATTTTAATTTTGTGCCTCTGTTTGGTATTATTTTTACATACCCGTAAGCACCAAATTGCCAACTCCTATGGTTTAGAATTGAAGTACCCCTTCATCATCAGGGTCGAGGAGTTGAAGGTCAAAATTTTAATTTTGTGCCTCTGCTTAGTATTATTTTTACATAACCGTAAGCACCAAATTGCCAACTCCTATGGTTTAGGATTGAAGTACCCCTTCATCATCAGGGTTGAGGAGTTGAAGGTCAAATTTTTGATTTTATATTTTTGCTTAGTATTTTCTTTACATAACCGTAAGCACCAAATTGCCAACTTCTATGGTTTAGGATTGAAGTACCCCTCCATCATCAGGGTTGAGGAGTTGAAGGTCAAATTTTTCATCTTATGTTTTTGCTCAGTAATCTTATAACATATACGTAAGCACCAAATGACTTATTCCTATGGTTTTGGCTTTAAGTACCCCTGCATCATCAGGGTTGAGGAGTTGAAGGTCAAATTTTTGTCCCATGAATTTGCTTAACAATTTCATTATATATTCGCAAACATCAAACGACCAACTTTTATAGTTCAGGCTAGCAGTACTCCTGCATCATCAGGATTGAAGAGTTGAAGGTCAAATTTTTCATAGTAAATACCTACATAGTAATTTTATTCTATATACTATTATTCTCTATACTCAATTGGACTTCTCCAGCTAAGGTTCGGCCGACTATCACTAATTTTATTATTTTGCTCCAAAAAGTTGAAGATCCTATGATTAGAACCTTATCAAACTCTTATCAGACTACCCCTGGAGTACATCCTTTCTAATAAAAAAAGAATCATCAAAATCGGTTGGCGGGATATTGAGTTATTCATACATTTATCGCGTACATTGAAAATGCAAATTTAAGACTTATGCGTTTTTCTTATGGATGCCCTAGTCAAAAAAATACTAAAAAAAAATGGGGAATTTCAAATAAAAAAAAAATCATCTAAATCGGTTCACCCAGTCCGGAGAAATGAGGTAACAAATATAAAAAAAAAAAAAAAAAAAAATACAGACGAATTGATAACCTCCTCCTTTTTGGAAGTCGGTTAAAAAATCAATAAAACACCTGATTTATTTTACGAAAGATATAATTTTTCGGGACTTAGTTGTGGATATCTAGATAGATAATTGGTCTAGGCCGTAGGGCAGCGGCGTCTTACTGAGTAGGAACAACATCTACTGCGGGGACTAATATGCATGTCAGGCAGTTTACTGTTAGCTAGAACCCTTTATTATATGAGACATTTATTGGTGGTAGAACCAGTGTAGGTCGCCCGGGGAAGTGCCACCGCCACACCTATTACTAGCGTGAAGCAGTTTTGTGTTTCGATGGAAGGGTGTGGTTGCCGGCACACTTTTATATGAGGCGTCCATCTTAGTCCTCGGGAGTAGCGACGCGCGACGCATCTGTGATTGACTTCAGATAAAACCCCATGTTCTGTATAAGTTGTTTACAGATATCCATGGGCGGCAGTGACGACTTACTATCAGGTGGACTGCGTGCTCTCGTTTGCTACTTCAATCTGTCCAGCAGTGGAATTCAAATGGCTGATAGATGATGGATATGAACATTATGAACAACGTAAAAAGTTTTATAAACCTTATAGGTAATTGTTTTAATCAGAATACGTGTATGCAATACTTAATGCGATATCTACTGTTAATTTGTGCGCAACGGTTACCACATCAGATGGTCTGTTTTAACTTTTAATATAAAATAAACGTAATGACATTCTAAGCCAAGTTTGATCAAAGAAAAGCGAATGAAAAAGCTTTCCACTCCAATCTGCAAACATTTTTCTTTAACGAAGCGTACAGCAAAGCGGCCATTATCACGACGATGGCGGCCAGTAAATTTAATAATCTGGCATCTTCCCAGAGACAAACGTCCACCCACCACCCTGGTAATGTACGGGGACCACTGGGCGGGGTGACACAGTGGGCGTGGTGTGATTGACCACGCCTGGCTCCGAGGGTGGAGCTCGGTTTGTTTTCCCAACTTTTCCTCGTAATCTATTCCAGAATAAATTGCTTCGCTGAAACTATAGTTACGTAACACTTTATTGCCACTCGAGATAATTCGGTGGAAAAGCTCAATTTAGCTGGAGTTTGTTTGGACACTTCGGAATACTCCATTTCTCTTTATAATTAGTTGTAGTTTCTGTTATCTCCTATAAACATAGCTCTAAATGTATATTATTATTTGCCTTCATAGCCATAATCACTAGGTACTATATATGTACCTTTTTTAAACGTATATAGTTACTTTTTACTGGACTACCGTAGACAGTGTTGGTAGCGTACTACCTAAAGGCTGGGTCTTTGAGTTTACTTTTTAAAACACTTAGGTACTACTTATAATGTATGCGTGTTTCTTTGGCACAGTCCAGTTTAAACAACTTATGTTTTAACATAATAATTAACAATTCCCACATATGTGCATAATACAAGTTATATACTGCTTGTGAAATCTTGTGTACCTACCTACCTACAAGTTAGGAAACCAGGTGTTTCAATTCTATTAGAAATAGCAACGCGTCGATGTGGGTATAAATTTAATATAATACTATTTGAGGTTTACTACAAATTGCGTTACGGATAACCAAACATTATTTTTTCAATTGAACTTAAAATACAGTTTTACCCAAAAGAGGCCTAAAAGAAAACTTAGTAGGTAGGTACTGTACTTAGTAGTAGGTACCTACTGTGTTTGCGTTTTATTTTATTTTTACATCTATTCTATTCACTCCATTTTTTTTAAAAAAGAAACTTAAAAACTATCGTTTAATTTTTCTGGCTTTTCTGGACAATTGAAGGTGGTAGAACCACCGCCACACCTATTTCTAGCGTGAAGCATTTCTAACGTTTCGATTGAAGGGTATGGTTGCTGCATCCTTTTATATGAGGCGACCATCATAGTCCTTGGGAATAGCAAGGCATCTGTGATTGATTTCAGATAGAACCCATGGTCTGTATGAAGTTGATTACAGATGTCCATGAGCGGCAGTGACCACTTACCATAAGGTAGACTGCATGCTCGTTTGCTACTTCATTCAGATAAAAAAATAGCGCTTTTCAGTTGTGTGAGAAGAAATTGGTGTACCTATTGGTGAAAGTGCATGGTTGTCCGAAGTATCTACACAACTATGATTGGTTTCCAGATAGACCCTCTGTAATATATGAAGTGATATGGACTACCCACGATCAGCTGGACTATAAACCCGTTTGTCATTTAAATATCGCTAAAGAAATGGATTATTTAATATAGTAGATAATTAAGGAGATAAATTACATAGGCTTATGGCAACGGTTAGCCTATAAGTAGTTATTACAGGTATATGAAGGCTGTTGCGGCTATTCACGTTTAGTTATTACGGGTCGTAGAACTAGTGTAGTTTGACTGAGAATGTACCACTGCCACAACTATTTCTAGCGTGAAGAATTTCTTGCGTTCCGATGGAAAGGTGTGGTTGCTGGCATACTTTCATGTGAGGCGACCATAATAGTCCTCGGGAGTAGCAACGCTTCTGTGATTGACTTCAGATAGAACCCATATTCGATTTGAAGCATCTTACAGATGTCCATGGACAACAGTGACCACTTACCATCAGGTGGACTGCATGCTCGTTTATTACTTCAATCAGATAAAAAAAAGTTAAGATGGTCAAAATCTTAGGATCGTTATCCGTTATAGTTGTCTGTTACCGCACATTTTTTGTTTAACAATATTCCTGTAAGTTGATGACTTTTTAAAGATTACTATTACATTTATATAATTAAGTAATAATTATATAAATAACATTATAAATCCTTTTCATTTAATTCAATTTCATTTGAAAAATTGTTATTAATTGTGAATATTTTTGCTATAACAAATGTATCAGGCACTTTGGAAATAATAAAATATAGCTTTACATGTGGAAGCAATGAAGTTGATACAGGCATTATTAAAACACAATATTTTTAAGGATAAAATTTTGTGCTGCCATCCAGCACACTCATTTAGTAGACGACTAACCCTTGTGGTAATGAAATTTCAGGCTTATCTTGTTTTTTTTTCAATTTTGTTAAAACAGCTGTGCATAAGGCCCTCACATCTGCTAGACTGTAACAGTAAGTATCAGGGATGTTTAACCCTACACCGAGAGAAGTAAAAATCAAAACACACAACAATACAGAAAAACCAAAAAGAGTGTGCTTTGTTAAAGCACATTCTAATGACTTTGGCTTTATACACTTCTTAATTGCCTACAAATTTAATAAATGCTGCTTGTAATAAAGTTGTTTTACTGTTAAAAACATTAGCGGCATTGTCTGAAAATTAAAACAACCGGGTATACAACAAAAGGGCTGCAAACAAATGCAAATTTGTTTACAACTAAACATTTTTCGGTGCCATTACCGACCAAAACCGTACACTTAGCGGCCAAATAAATGTAAAACGGTTTTGGAAAGTTCTAGTGTACCTATGTTATTGGTTCTTTTTCTTATTTTCGTAATTATATATTGTACATTATATTATATAGTGCACGTTGAAATTTTAAAAACATATATTTTGCCAGATAAATTCGGTAGCTAGATAAATTATAACAAAACATTATCGTGGAGTTTAAAAGAATAACTGTTTTGACAGCGTTATTATCATATCGAATTCTTGGCAAGTAACCTATAAACAACTTTAAACAAATAGGCGTTTAGTAAAAATTTCAAAAGTTCAGGTATTTTATTTTGGTACCTTTCAAATAGTGTTAGGTGTATATGTAAATAAGTTACCAAAATTTACAATAATAAAGCAAAAAAAACATGAAGTAGGTACAGGTGTTATACTAACGTATCTTACGTAAATACAGTATGAAAAAGTTTAGGATCAATAATTGATAAATTTCAATCGACATGAGAACATATGCATCAAACACAATACGTTAGTGAAAGTTTCATAAAAAAGAGTATCTACAATGAAATAGAAATAGAAATACGGCGATGATATTTTCTTTGAGCCTCAATTGTACTTCATTTGTCGTTTCCTCTGCCTCGCTGTACAAAAAAGACAAAAAGAGGAAAAGTAAGGAAGGAGGACATTTTCCGGCTTCATTGTTTTATATACGGACATATTTTATTTACTAAGTGGCTACTTTGAATAAAAATGTGGTTTGGTCCCGTTAAAAAGTACAAAATGCTACGGGTGCGTTACTTAGAGAGATTTATTAGCGCCGAGTCCCCTGGGAGATAGGGACGCTGTAATGTATGGTATACTCTTTTGTTCAACTGCTTCGGCCTTTCCTGTCTAAGGAAATGTGGGTTTTTATTATGAGTATATCGTAATTTTGTAGATTATAATTTTAAGCTTACATGTATTCAGATTTGTTGCTTTTTCGTTTTCAGGTCAAATTTTTTCGCAATTCAACCGTATAATAATATACGTACAATCAAACAGGTGTGTTATCGCATGAATGTATATGCTGTTGGTTTGGTTAAGAAGATGGTAAGAATCGACATAGTCACCTTTTCCTTAATGATATTCCTAACAATATGCCATAAACGTAGTAAGTACTCGGGGAAAAATGTAGCACATATACATATTTATTTTTCATTGCTTCGCTTTAAATGCAGAGCCTACATATTTTTCTTCTAGGAAACCATTGCTTATAAACAGAAATGGCATGTGAATTACTGAATTTAGTATTATCTTATTCTTAGAATTTATTCAAATCATATCATAGCATTTATTTGCTTGAATATAGGTACATACAGTTCTTACAATTAATTGTCCACTATATTCCATTATAGTACGTAGTAATTAAATATTTGTAACATGTGATACCGGCAGTACCTAGTCTAAATTATAATTATGTAGTACCTACATCAATATAATTTATTAACCTATGTCAAAAAAATTGAAGTGTATATAATCCATAAAAATGGTTGCGATAGGATTGAGTTTCTTCGAATCTGAATTTTTTTCTTCATTGATGAACAAGTTAAAGCATCTCAAGTTGTAAGTTGGATATCTTTGTAATATTTGGAGATGAAAACATTTCTATATCTACTAAAACTGTGGTAGAACAACGGTTAGAACGGGGAGGTATCACCACTACATTTATTTATAGCATGTAACGGTTCTTCCTGTTAGCGGTTACCGGTCTGACGCGCAATGGGTCCTGGGTTTGATTCCCAGCTAGACAGTATCTGAATGATGAGTTTAGATTCATGTTCTGAGTCTGGGTGTTTGTGTACTCGTCTTGTGTGTGCCCACGGTACCCACGACACAGAAGAAAATCCTAGTGTGTGGCGATGAATGTAGAAAGCGTGTTTTATCATTTTAGTCCTCGAGATTAACAAATCATCTGTGATTGAATTCAGATCCCTACTCTATATGAAGTTTATTATCGATACACATTTGTGGCAGCGACCACTTACTATCAGACATGTTATTTTGCTACTTCTACAGTAAAAAAATAGCAACGTACAGTTTCACACCATATCGAATCGTGAAACAAAAATTGTAGAAGACAACTATGGTGGTAATGGCAACTATCTACGGAATGCAGTGCCATTACACAATAGTATGATACACGGGAGGAGGCTGTAATCGCGGGAACACGATCTCAGCCCAGTGGGCAGATTAGCGTGAAAAACAGACCAAGTTTTTTTTTATTTGATTGAAGTAGCAAACGAGCTTACACTACACCTGATGGTATGTGGTCACTGATGCTCATGGACATCTGTAAGCAAGTTCAAATAGAACATGTGTTCTAACTGAAGTCAATAACAGATGCGTTGCTACTCCCGAGGACTAGGATGGTCGCCTCATATGTGTAGTAAAGTGTGCCGGCAACTACACACTTGGCGGTGGTACTTCCCCGGTCGAACTACACTGGTTCTACCTATGCACGTTAAGAGGCGTTGAAAATATTTTTATGCTTTTTTACAGAATAAGCTTATTATTAACTAGTAGAATCCCGCAGCTTCGCCCGCGTTTACAAAACCGATTATCCCATGGGAATAAGATATTTTCCCACAGTAAAAAGTATAAGCAAGCCTATATGTTAATCTAGAGTATCAGCTAAATCTCTTCCAAATTTTATGAAAATCGCTCCAGCCGTTTAGACGTGAAGAAGTAACAAACATACACACTCACAAACTTTCGCCTTTATAATATTAGTATGATATGATTATCACTCAACATTAATCATTATTACATACACCCAATAGTGAATTTATTGAGTTTTGCATGATCAAACCACTGTGTCGCAAGTAGAAGCGCGCATCGTGATCTGTACCGATCGCGGATAATCGCGCGTTGAGTAAACAGTCGCCCGACGCGCACGGACGTTGGCAAGTAGGCGCTACAGTATGTTGTTTTTTAAATTTTATTTTTATTTTATTTTATTTGGGAAAAAACGATTTCATAGCACATAATTAAACAACACAGTAAAATTAATACTAAGGTCAGTGAAGGTTCCACTGGTTTTAAAATATCATCATTTATCATTTATATATTATGTGTAGAAAATGTACGTGACAAGGTATGTGTTGATGTTAAGATCATACCGCAAAACGGGATATCACTTCATTCTTTATGTTTAACACAAGCAATAGACAGACCTACAATACTACCACTGCTATGGAAAGAGTAAGTGATTGAATTATCTAGGTCGTTTGGGTATTTATGTTTTCTGAACTGACATATTCTGGTCTGGGCGTACGTGTCTACGAGCAGGTATGTAGTATAACTATTAGATATCAGTGATGTAACAAATAAAGTATAATTTACTGCAACAGCACCACCGCCTTGATTACTCTGTGTTACACTAGTTTATTACAAAACGTATCTAGTATAAGTAACATTAGTAGCGTATATATATTATGCGCACCAATTCGCACTTGGCCAGCACTATGGTAGGTACGGTTGACTATGGCCTAAACTCTCTCATTCTGAGAGAAGACACGTGCCTAGTAGAGGGACAATTATAGGTTGACGAGAGAAAATAATACGACGAAAAAAATAAATAAATAAAATAAAACTTTCCAAAGATTATATTTATGGTATTACATATAAGCAACACCCTGTACAAACGGACCGTGGGAGTAGGAGAAGCGTGCGCGCGCGCCGGTTAGCGCCTCGAGCGACGCGCAACCGCGCATTACGCGGCTTCCGATGTGAACGCAGAGGTGATACAATATTGCTCGTCTCAGGTACCACTAGATAAACTGGCGAATTACATATTTACTAGTAATCAATTTTTTTTTTATACTCGAACCTGGCGATAAAGCAGACGGGCTACCTGGTGGAAAGTAGTCACCGTCGCCTATCACATTTGCAACACCAGAGGAGTCGGCAATGCTTCGCCGGCTTTGAAGGAGAGCTCTTTTCGCACCTTTTTTGAAAAGCCGCATGTCATAACGCTCCGGGAATAGCTCAGGAGAAAGCTCCTAATAATATCTTAAAAATATCCTAATAACTTTTCGAAACGCATTAATATCCAAACAATTCAACCCTCATATAATAATTATTATCGTGATAGACATTACCAAAGTGGAACCGCGGTAATAACTAAGCTAATATTAAATTGGTAAGTACCTATTATTGTATTTTCCATGTGATTTTAAAAGCAAATAGAATATAAGTAATTTGACATTTGTACGCCAACATTAGGCATCAATAAGCGTTCTTCCTACCACTCTAATCACCTATATATTGTGCTCCTTACCACCTGACAAATAAATGATTATGATTATGATTGTGTTAATAATAGTTAATCACGATTCAGAGCAGCGACAGCCGAATAGTTGATATTCGACCTCTTACCTACTTATTGATGCGTTAGAGAAAAATGATGACAGTAATTTTTTACGATTCGCGCGCACCCGTCACGACACCCTGAAGTTTGAATTTTACTTATTTCTATAGTTAGTGTCGTTTTTTCTACAGGCGTAGAATAAGGTCAAAGATATTTTTGTGTCGATGGCACCGTAGCCCTCAGATTATGAGTGGTAAAATATTTGATTACTTAATAACCATGTTTGACTCGCAAAAGGTAATTGATTATTCCATATAGATTACGTAAGGTGGTTCTCCTTATCAAATATTAAAAAAGGTTAGGTACATCTCTCATAGCTTCCATTTTTATTTAATTAAATATCAAATAAATATGCGGACTTTAAGTTCATGAGGAACGACAACTCCAAACTGAACACATGTTCTAGATCAAACACACATTGTTACTCTGACTTCGAACCCTTATGTTCTTTAACGAAATCTCAGTCCTCCATAAGTGTTGCTCAGAAATAGCATGGTGATGATTCATTGATTACCTGCTCGATGTATGTTCCTCAACTTTTGGTATTTTAAATTAGCTATTTGCTAATTGTTCTTTTGCCTGCTATTACTTGTTTTTTAATAGTCTAACTATGAACGATAACTAACTAACGATATGTCTAACTTGTAATGTTTATGTTAGTCTCTTTCTCGTGTCTTCTTGAAAGTTAGAGTTATATTTGTCACTGTAAAGAATGTAAAGTTAATCCAGTTCCATGTGCTTAATCTGCATTAAACCAGTAATTACTGCATGAATGAGTAAAAACATCCATCCACACAAACGCTCGCCTTTGTCAAATTAGTAAGGTAACAACCGTGCGAAAGTAATATTAAACTAGCCGGTATAAATACGTCACAGTATAACATCGTTTCAGATAGGCAAATTTTTTCGCGTATTATTTACTTCGTGGAACAATAAGTTTCATAATTTTCCCTTTTTGCAAACGTGGAAATCGCAATGAAGTGATATAAGTCGTAAGAAGTCGCACATAAATCGCGCGGCGGCTGTCGTGGGAACGGAGATGATATATAGTTACGACTAAGTGAATATGATCGTTATTTCTGACATATTCACTTTTAGAAACTATTTCATCTGTCTCTGTATCTTTTGATTTATATTTAGAATGCTGTGAATGTTGAGATAGCGTTCGTACTATATGTTATATCTTGACATCGCTGATTTGGTTAAAACGATGTACGTGGTGCAAATTAATTATCATTGAAAAATATCGTGAGGAAACTGTCATATCTAAGAGATGACAAAGAAAAACAATTATCAAGGATGTGAAGAGTAGGAGAAAATAGGGCTATAGAAGTCAGTGGGCAATGGCAGTTATCCACATGTCCACGAAACTGTTCAAGTAAACATCGTCTAGACCATCTTCATACATTCCACAGCGAATGCATGAAGATTCTTCCTGGTATTGTGTTAAATAGTTGACGATTTAAACGCTCATGATATAAATTTAAAGTTTGAAGAGACGACCGCGTTTTTGGTTATGCGTATCCCTGAAGTAATTTCTAATTAGAAGTAAGTGAAGAATACCTTGCAGTATGCAATTATCATCAACCAATCAATAAAAATTGATGGAACATGAAATAAACGAAAGTAAAGCAAAGAAAAGAAAAAAATGGGAAGACAGAGACCAGAGAAAGCAGACAAAAGTACAGACGATGGGTTACGAAAGAGTGAAGCAACGAGTACTTCGAGTATCAGACGTTAGTACTAACGTATGCTAAGATACCCAGGAAGACAAAGTAGAAGATGAGAGAAACAGATGCTTAGCATATAACGGTTTTGTAAAACACAATGAGATGTGGTACACATGTACTTCTTGTGGGAAAGGCTTATACAGAGTGCACTGTTGATATGTGCTAAATTATCTCGGACTCCGATAACATCCAAGTCCACCATCATTGGACTCACGTTGGTGCAATGGGAGTTAAATATGGAGTTAAAAATGGGAGTTTAAAAATGTTATAAGTTCTATTTAAAGTTGATTATCATATTGATTAAAATTGATCCTGACTGATAGTTAATTAAGCAAATGTTGTATCAAAGTAGCTGCAATTAATATATTATATCAATTCAGCTTTTTATAAACTAAAACTAAATGTATTAGTTTCTCAAACGATAGTAATTATTGTGCCAGTATAATCAATACACATGTGCTTCGACCGCACAATTACTATCGTCACACGTACTTCTAGGGTGACGTAGTTCTTACGTTCGTTAGATGTGTTTGCCTGCTCACTTTCATGAAAATCTTTGGGCGGTGGTTACCACTTACCATATGGATTGCATGCTACTTCAATCGTAGGTATAAGAATTTTGCTGATTCTATATAAGACCCATGGCATCAGCAACAGGTTAGTAATTATGAATAATGGCAATTTACAGATTTTCAACAAGGTCTCAACAAGGTCTTCAACAAGGTCAACAACATTATTTATTACTCATATATAAATACTATGAAAGAACTATCAGCAAACTTCTGCATTTTTCTCTTAATAAGATATAATATTTCAATAGTTAACTACATATTATAAAAAGCTGATTTTCATAGATTGCTTCAGTGCAGCCGTTTTATTATTCAGTAGGTAATGATCCAAATAAATGGCTCTCGTCAATCAGTTTCTTAACAAAACTAGAGTCATAATCGTTAGCCTTATCAGCTGCTAATGACCAGTTCTGCGTGTGTTTCGTACTTATGAGGCATATTTATTTTCCGACTTCCTTCCCACGTACTATTTAGATTGTAGAAAGTTGAAAAAAAAATGCTACATCGTTAAAGAAATCAAATAAGCATAGCATTGGCTTGGGTTCGTCATGAGTAGGTAAAGTGGATTAATGGGATTATCAGAATGATTTAAGCCTTCCAGTGAAATTACACCAATTATATTCAAGAAATAGATGTTGATAAAGACACACATTAGAAGCAGTGGTCACTTGCTATTGAACAATTTTCGTATTGAATAATTCAGTAAAAAGTGATTAGCACTTTATACTTTATTGAAAAAACAAAACAAACACCTGATTATACATTCACGAAAACATACGCGTAATATGAACCCATTATCATACATCCAATTCAAAATCAGAACTGCATTCAGATTGGATAACCATACATCACGACCTGGCGTGTCACCCAACTTATAAACAACAATTGGAAAATTCAATGCTATTGAAAACTCACCCCTATTTCGATAGCCTAAGACCTGTAAGATTTTTAAAGGAGTGGGAAATAAATTTGGTGCACTGACGTGATGTCATATCCGAATGTCGGATGTAAGCGTTGGTGCAGAAAATAATATGTCAAGGGGACTCTCACCTATGTGTTGGCAGAACTGGTTTTTGACAAGACAATTAAAAAGTTTCCTTTGGAAATAAAACAAGGAAAACAAATACAGAAATTAGTGCCAGTGAAAACATAGATTTGTAGTGTAGCTAGCAATCTATGATAGTAATATTATTTGAAACAGCAATGTGTCATTTTCTATCCAGTTGTAAATAAACCCTGTCGCCCATGGAAATCTGAAAACAACTCCATATAGAGCATAAGGTCCATCTAAAATCAATCACATAAGCCAATCACGAAAAGATTGACTTTAGATAGAACTACGTTGCTACTACTATGATGGTCGCCTCATATAAAAGTGTGCCGGCAACCACACCCTTCCACCGAAACGTAGGAACTACTTCACGCTAGAAATAAGTATAGCGGTGATACCTCCCCGGTCCAAGTGCACTGGTTCTACCACCTGGTAATAATCGCACCATAATAGGAAAATATACATGCTTGCGAGCTCAGCAAATAATTCTTAAATGTATGTGAATTTTATTAATCCGCATCCTCTATGGTCTAACTCCCATTTTGAGACGAGACCTGAGGCTAACAATAGGTCTCGAAATGGATTGATGATTATTCTGACTTGCCGAGTTGTCAGACATAAACGACTCCACCTTACACTTTACAGTTTACAATGTTGAGTACATTACAACCGTCCTTTAAATTCTAAACATAGATTAAAGTATCCAAATGGATCGCAAAAATGAATGTAAAAATATTCACAAGCAAAGCACGGTCCGCCATTATTATTTCGTCAGTAGAATGCGACACGCACGCCGCCTGGCGGCCGCGCTTACTCACACACTTCTCTGACAGCATCCGCAAGATGGCCGCCCTCGCGCAAGCCGTCCCCGACGCTTCATTGCACAAAGCACCGTAACAAAACTGCATTTTCTCCTCAACTTCCTTCCACAAATTCAAAACTCATTTGCATAAATAACCACTTGAATCTCTCAGTTCACTTCCGCACTTCGTACTTCGCACGGTAGCGAATTGAACAGTACCGATTCAAACCCAACGGGCGTCGCACGCACTTCACAGATTAATCACCGATCACTAATTAGCATGACGGAGCTATGTCTTCTACGACAGCGGACCGTCGAATGAAAACCTCCACCATGTTGTTACTGAATTTTATACTCCATCCCAGTCAGCAGAGCCTCCAAGTTTGCCTCCTTCAAATTCGTTATGCATACAGCACCAAGGGCTGTTGAATACCGTTCGCGTTTATTTATGAACAGGCAAACTTCTGGTGGCTGGTGGGACGTACGAAATACAATATAGGCTCGCCTCCCGGCTGCGAGCTGGTAACTGCCGCGCCACGCCGCCGACAATGCATACGATCGCTGAAAAAGGGCTTTTTATGTATTCAACTTCACAACTCTGTAGCTCATCTGCAAGTCGTATTATGGACCTAATTAACAAGTTAATATGGACGATCCGGGGCCCGCGTCTGCGCAGAGCCGCCGGATCCTCGATGTTTGTGGAGTTTTTAAAACGCTCACGCGTATCATCGCTGCACCGTCTCGCAAATCGAAATTCAAACTTTTCAAACGATATTTACATTTACCTGCGCGGAAATTCTTTTAAATTTCGCCGTGGCGGGTACCGTTGCGTTCGCGATTGCGACTTTGCAATGGTAAGGAGCGTTCAGAAATTCCGCCCCGCCCGACACCCCCATCACAAAGTATAATGATATCGTCGCCGGCGTTATTATGGGAGTCGTCATAAATATTTCATAGAGGAACGAGGGCAGTAATGACCGAGTGACCGCCGATCGTCGCCGGCTCTTCGACAGCGGGTGGTCGCCGCGATCATCCTCGGCAAAAACTAGCTGTGCCCTTTCGTAATGGAACTCAAGTGTCATAATCTACACCATTTATAAAACTGCAAGCCATAAATAAAACAGTAGCTGTAACATGCACTTACACATTCCTGACCGGAAGGTTTACAGGATACATTACCAAGTCAATTACGTAGAATAATTGGTAAGCATTTGGATGCTAAACTAATACATGCTAAGATGCTAAAATAACACAAGAACTCTTTTAAAAAAATATCCACAATCGTAAAAGCTAAATATTTACTATCCACAAACATATTAATGTAAATCATGTACATATAGAGATCTAAGTCCAAAATTTCATAATATAATAACATAAGGTAACTCATAAACTTTTTTATGATAGTATATTCTTTAAGTCAACTCTACATAGGAGTCATATCTGAATTCAATAATAAATGCATTGCTATGCCCAAATACTAACGTGACTCATATGAAAGTATGCTCTCTACAACAGTTTTCCACTGAAACGCAAGAACTCCAGTGGAACCACATTCGTTCTATTAGTTAAAAATGTAAATTTGTCTCATTAAAACAGCAATTTTTATTATTATATTTTATGTTGTTAATTATATTCTAAGATTTCGAAAGCGGATATGAGTTGATAAGCTGTTGAGAGCAATAATTAGGGATTTAGTCCTGCAATAGATACTTGTAGCAATTCAAAATGTGATATCGTGTCTTTATGTGCCAAATTATATCATACATTCTACTCGTTTTAGTTAATAGTTATACATTTTTACACATTTACATAATCTTTACTTTATTTTTATCGAATGTATCTTTATTGATGGTAGAGGAAACAGTCTTCCTCGCGAGTAGTAGAAAATAAACGAATCTATCGATTTTGACTTGAAAGCTTATAACTATAACTAGTAAAGTTGGCTCCCAGAGGGCGCCCATGGCGGGTGGCTCCAAGGTGCCTAATTACCCTAGCTGGACACTACGTCCTTTGATCACGCCGCTTTGATCGGGACGGAGCGAGCTTATGAGCAAAGTGGACGTTCCAAATATTGGAGTATTTACAGGCAGAAACATTCCTTGTTAATAATATTTCATCACTTATAAGTATTGAGCTGGTTATTAGATTGTTATTGATAGAAAGGTTATTTGCAACAAACGTAAATTTGATCATTTTTTTATTTCACATAGTAAAGACAAAAGCACTCGATGATGGTAAAAATGCCAAACATGATTAAATACTTGTTTAATCAAACTGAAGTGTGGAGTGACTTATAATGAATAGATGACGTATATTAGTCGGTAGGTAGGAGGACTAAGATGTTCAGCTCATTTTTTTTCTTTTTATATCTAACTGAAGTAGCAAACGAGCATGCAGTCCACCTGATGGTAAGTGGTCACTGCCGCTCATGGACATCTATAATCAAGTTTATTCAACATGGTAACATGGGTTCTATCTGAAGTCAATCACAGTTGCGTTGCTACTCCCGAGAACTATGATGGTCGCCTCATATGAAAGTGTGCCGGCAACCAAACAATTCGTCGAAACGCAAGAAATGCTTCACGCTAGAAATAGGCGTGGCGGTGGTACTTCTCCGGTCGAACTACACTGGTTCTACCACCTTCATAGTGTGCCGGAAGGTGAGTCGGTAACCACACTCCTCGAATTTAATGCAGGTATTGTAAATGTTACAAATATATCTGTTTTTCTCACACAAATAGTCCCCATGTTACTTTTAAGTTTGTTTGCATAATAAAACTATCGTTGCAGTGGGCCTGGTCGCCTGTGGCACAGGTTTTTAACCTTTTATAGGGACCAGCCTCCACAAATACTCTAGTTTTGCTATAAATGCACCTAAATTCTGTAACCCTTTATGTATTTGTGGTGGAAATAAACGATTATTATTATTATTATTATTATTATGTATGTAACAATTGCAAAATTTCTTCAAATAAATTGTGTCTATGTCCGTTCTACTCATCAGCCCGCACCAGCTAGTCGCACCGATCTCCTTTGACGACTGAAACTTGTTACAGTCCGTATTAAAATTCAAAAACGACTCACGGAACTCTGTCTCGATTCCTGAAAACATTATTCAGAGGATTTGAATAATGATTTTGTTTTAGTCTGAGCACACCTCGCTTAATGTATGCGAGAAGATTGTACCGTCCCTAACTTCGTAACGTGATTTTTGAAACCACTTAAATGCTTCCCAAACTTAATTTTGGAACAAGCGTTGGTTGTTTTGAGGTTGTTTATGGCTACGTATTTATGTGGCCAGTTACTTTTACGAAGTTCGTGTACATATTTACACTGTAGGTATTTAAATACTTACTCTCAGGTAGAGTGTGGATTTCATGATTGTTACTGTCTGAAACTATGTAGGGTCAGAAATAATATGTATTTTCTGGATATCTCTATTATGTGCGGTGTATGGCATCGACAAGAGTAGTGATAGCTGGTAATGGTATGGTTATGGTTGAAACTTGCCCTCTCAATCGGGAGGTCCGAGGTTCAAACCCAGACACGCACTACTGATTTGTGTGCGTATTAGAAATTAATTATCACTGCTTTTCCGTGAAGGAAAACATCTTGAGGAAACCTACACACCCGAGGGTTCGATAAAAAAATGTTCTCGGAGGTGTGTGAAGTCCACCAATTCGCACTTGGCCAGCGTGATAGACTATGGTCTAAAACTCTCTCATTCCGAGAGAAGACGCGTGCCACGTTGGTCGTCATACATAGAGCACCGTAACCCCTATTCCTGATTGTCTGAAAATTGATTAAATGTTGCTCCTTACGTAAATTAACATTGAAATGTAACGAAAATTGCTCGTTCGTTTGCTTAACTTTTATTAATGTAATATGTTATTCAGATCTTCGCGTCTGATGCGGTGTTTTCTCCTGTTCTTCTTGTACTAACAATATATTTCGGCGTACAAAATAAGAGACTTCGATTATGTTTGACTTAAAATAATAAGTTTGTCTGTATTTTTTTAATGTTACTTTATAATATACTTCTTCACTAAAGCATCTGCAGTCCATACGAACGCCACATTATACATCAACTAAAAAGACATCAGCACGCAATTTCGACCACTAAACCATTAACATAAGAACGCTCGTCACTTGAGATCGTGCAAATGTAACTTGGTGTCATTTTAGCGAGTGATTCCTCTCAGTTTAGTCATAAAAATGTTAATGTAGCAAAAACAAACAGCGTAATGTATGCGAGGGGGAATTAAACAGAAGACAGGCATTCCCCGTGCGTCGCAGATAAAATAAAACTCGCCAAATTGAATGGCTCGATGGAATTGATTGTGGCGAGTGCCTCTACACTTATCTAATTGAATGAATGGTATGGTTGTTTGGCGAATGTTTGTTGGTATCTGATAAGATTTTCGAGTTTCGATTATGGAATCCGCAGAGTATATATTGTTTTCCACATGTTCATGTTCATGTTGGAGACCATTAAAGAGGTAAGCATTTTTCTGTTTGTTACTAATTTCCATGATCTTGTTCTTTACATCAAGAATTCTTACACTTTGGTGCATCATGAGATTACCATTTATCAGTACATTTTTGTTCTTCAAATCTGTAGGTGATGGAAGATACTTAATATATTACATGATTTTTTATAGAACAGTTATTTCACTTAAGTATCTGAAACACATTTACCAAAACTGAAACAATTCGACTTGGCTTGTGGCTTATTATTTAACATATTTCCTTTAAATAAACAAGACTGAAAGTAAAACAAAATATCAAAATCTCACAATTTTTTTCTTCAACGTTAAAGAAGTGATGATGACGATTAAGGCTTTGTATAACGACCCATATGGAGGGGCGGTCACCATACTGGCCTGACAGGCAATGGGTTCCGAGTTCGATACCTGGCCAGACAGATTTCGGAATAATGAATTCAGATTCCTGTTCTATGTCTAGATGTTTTAAAAAATGTCTATGTATAAGTCAATGCCACTGGCGACGCAGGAGAAAATCCTAATTTGTGGCTTTCAGTGTGGAAAGCGATGAAAGTGCAGAAAGAAACAGTGTGTAAATATATTCGCAACAAATATGTGCATTGGTTATTGTTCATCAAAAGTAATTTAATATTAAGAAATTAATTACCATTTGCTATAACGGGGAACAAAAAACTAAGAGTTCTTTATACGATCGTTATACAAAGCCTACTAATGCACACTTGGCCAGCTTAGTAGACTGTAGCCTATATTCCTTTTAGAGGAGACCGGTGCCGAAAAAGCAATTAAAAGTTTACATACGCTCCGTTTTACTTACGCTCTGATTGACGCGTGACGCTCCAACATTGAAACGCTCTGATTGATGCTCTCTACCAATCAAAGATAATCAATTACTTGTCTGCGCCGAGAATCGAACTAGAACCGTTGAATATCAGGACGGTGTATACGAGTAGTTATCAAAAATTATATTTTTATTTCCAAAACATCTTGATCGAAGCTTCGTGCGTTAACTACCTACGGTTCTCGGCCACCACCACCCTGTATATGATTATCGCGGGTGATAAGGCTCAGGGCGGACGCCGTTACAGATGATGGATGTCCGGAATATTCCTGGGAAATCAGGTGGAAACGCGAGTGAGAAAGATTCTAATGGACTGCGCAGATTTTTCTATTCCGATATACATAGATATCTATACTTACTTCATAATCCGGCATACTTTCACATGAGGCGACCATCATAGTCCTCGGGAGTAGCAACGCATCTGTGATTGACTTCAGATGGAACCTATGTTCTGTATAAAGTTCATTATTGATATCCTTGGGCGGCAGGAACCGCTTACCGTTAGGTGGACTGCATGCTCGTTTGCTACTTTAGGCAGATAAAAAATAATAAATGATATTCGGTGCGTGGTCCTGTGTTATGAAACTACTGCTAAGTACATGACTACATATATAATATGCTCATGTTATTTTAAACATAGGGGTGAAAGGCTGAATAGGGTGAATAAGGTAAGGAGGGTGAATAGGCTTTATCTAGGCAAGCGTGTAACATCCTAGGCTGCATCTTACTTAACATCAGGTAAGATCGCGGCCAAACGTTAGCCTATAATAAGATAAAAAAAAAAAAAAAAAAACATACTCGTATAGTCAGTAGATGCACATGCTTAGTAGGTATAAGCATGTAATGTATCTATCGTCAATCTAAGTTCTGATTTGCATTGCTACTCCTGACGACTATGTATGATTTATATTATAAGGCAGTACCTAAAGGTAGGCTTTTCTCAGATCCCTTTAAACTTTGGATTGCTTTTGTCTTATAAGTACGAAGTCTAAATGTTTTAAAATGTAAAGATCAGTACCATTTACAATTACTCATAATTGGCAACAAAGGTAATGTGCGGTGTGATGTTGAAGTTAAATAATACGAATTCGTCGCTTTCCAAGGATGTCGTGGTAACCAGGCACGGTGCCTATTAGCAAAAACTCAAGTCTAGGTCCAACAGTGGACTTAAAAGCACCTCTAAGATGTGCTAAAAGCTAGTCAAAATTAAATTGGGTATCAATTTTCCTTGTATTATTTGCGTGACCCGTGTTCTCCTCTCTCCATAAGTATCGAAGCCTGCGTCTCTAAGCGTTGGAATATAAAGCGGGGAAATGATGAATTTCCTCCGAAAATACTGCAAATTATTCAAATTAATGCGCTAGAGAGGTAACGCTTCGTTCTATTTTGTTTGGAAGCTGTATATTCGGTTTGTTTTCATTATTCCGATAGCAGATTTATGTTTCATTGGTACTTCAATTAGGAGTTAAATAAAGAAGTTAGGTTACATTTAATAAGCATGGAAATATGTGAAATGATCGATAAGCTAGATATAATAGAATAAATTGCCTAATAATAGCAATGTTAAACCCTACTGTGTGATGGTCTGTAATGTTTGGTAAGGTAGATAAACTTATTATTATAACTTAGTCCTAATGATAAGTATTAGTAATGCTTTTATGGTCAACTTCAGGTAAGATTTATTTTGGGTTGGACCATATGACCATGGCAGCAGTGGCCTTACTCATGCTAGTTCCGTACTTCCAACTTATTTGAAAAAAAGGGGTTCACGAAAATGTCCTTTTCCAGTGGATAAATTAATAAATACTTTTTACAGTAGTGTATCACAATATAAAAGGTTTTCCTAATATCTAAAAATATATGTGAAGTGGATCGTTATATCGTCACGTCATAATATAGGCATTTAAAGGTATATCTCTATGTGCAAGTGAAACTCGATGAAACTAATTTACATACCTCAAGAATTTAGTAAGGGAAATAAATAGACTGCATTGTTGATTTTTCCCCTAAAAAGATTTATGGTTCAGTACATAGTCATTTAAATCTTAGCTGCTAAATGTTATGTTTATTTTGGAATAGCAGTTTGTACTTAATACATGTTAATATTTTATGTACCTATAGAAGTTTGTACGTAATAAATTTCAAAAGGATATGTTTTTATCTTGTATAGGCCTAGGGACTTAAAATCCTCAGTCACAGTAGATATTATTTCTTATACTAATACTGGATTGGACACAATCTTCATTGAAAATATCCTGCAACAATCTATCAATTAATAATTTAATTGTTTATTAAAATGAGTAACATGTTCAAAAGGCTATACTTATAAATTATAACAGAATGCATCTTTATTGTCTTGATACTTAATTATATATTTTGAAACTTAAATAATGAAAGTTATAGGTACGTATAAAGTCACGATACTAGAATATCTGAATCTAGAATCTATATTAAATAGTATATCGTTTAAATTTATTAATATATAAAATATAGGGTGGATTTTTAATTTATAACACTTTGCGGAACCCTGAAAACGTTGGAAAATAACTTTTTTAGCATCTGTGAGACAGTTTCAGTTCATTTGCGTCCGAATGTATATAAAAAGTTAAGGTGCTTTCCTCCCCGCTATTTTTAAGACGCTTCTTGAATAATGCTGCCCATTCATTGTACGTTCACTGGAAATTTTATAAGACTAATGCCTTAACTGGAAAAGTTATTAAAAATAGTACCAGAAAATATCTAATTACCGAATTTAGAAATTACATTATTGTTTTTAAATGTATTTAGTAGCTTTATTAGTCTTTATACTTTTACCGAGTTTTGCATTATATATTAGGTCCAGATAATTACGCTACGTACGTAATTTTACGTAACTTAGAAGTAAACATCAAATGTTTAGAATTATTCCCATAATAGACATGCTACGTAAAATTTTTTATGGCACTAAAAAGTATGAAACGTGGAAAAAGCTTAAGTTCCTTCACACAAAACTCAGAATCTGTCATATAAAAAAATTTTTAAACAAAAAATACAACCGACTTCCATGCCACATAAAAGTAAAAAATAATTTAAATACATGTTGGTTTAGAGCAAACACAGTACTTAGTACATAGTCCCGAAGTCGGCGCTCATATAAGATACATGTAGTTTCGTCATGATCCAGCAAAATATGGTGAGCGCCGACTTCGGAACTATGTACTAAGTACTGTGTTTGCTCTAAACCAACATGTATTTAAATTATTTTTTACTTTTATGTGGCATGGAAGTCGGTTGTATTTTTTGTTTAAAAATTTTTTTTTCACGCTTTTCAGTCACGATAAAATCAGTTATGGCTGTTGCTAGTCGTCCGCTAACCGGATGAATAAAATTAATTATTCGTCCGATTTTCGGATGAATAAAATTATGTGCTGACGTCATCATCTAAAAATAGACTTCTTTGACACAACCGGTCGGGGGCGCTACCGCGCCCCCTCCCTTAGATTCTGAATTAGAAAAATCTGTTCGAACCTAACCTAACCGAATAAAACAACTTTTTCTGAGTAAACATTTATTTAAAGAATAGACCTATAATTATCAATACTTAAAGTAGAAAAAGTAATATAAACCTTATAACTAAGAGTATAATTCAACTGATACTGATAAAAATAATTTTGACTACCTATCCTTAGTTGGAAAACCAATACCATCAAAACCAATTTAATTTCGGGCAGCATGGTCGTTATTCACTACATCAGGTGTACCCATAGCTTTACACAATTTATTAATCTCAGTAATATGATTTAACTCACCAGTTTCAATACGTTTTTTATTACGAGGATAATAAGTATGTTTAATATACAGACCATTTTTATTACGAATTTACCGTTTAGCGGACGATTAATTTATTTTATTCATCCGATTACGGGACGACTAGACACTTCGATCAGTTATACGAGACCGTGTAATACATAGTATCCATAAGACTGCATAGTGCATACATAAATGGAAACGGTAATTTAAAATCAACCTTAAATGACAAGTCAAACAAAAGCCTAAGCGATATCTTACATTACTGTCACAGTGCATGTGAACTGAGCGTAACCGCTCGCAGGGCGCTGCCGCGCCCTGCTCGCTTAGTTTCTATATTTTCTTTTAAGTTCCAACCTAACCTAACCCATCCTATGTAAAAAGGTTGGCAGTACTCCTGCATCGTCCAGGTAATTGTATTCAAAGTGGAATTTGTGATCATAATTATGTCCTTTCCGGAACTCATTGTTTGTATTGCGAACAATAATTACCAAACACACATACTTTAGGCAGGCTGTATACCTATATTATTAGGGTTAAAGCGGTGAAGGTAACTTTATTAATCGTTGCCTCTGTTTATGGATTTACTCCTAATATATTCATAAGGGCCATATTACTATCACCTGTGGGTTAGATAGGCAGTACCACTGAATAAAAGCCCAGTTAAAGATAACGGTTTTCATAAGTCATCTCTTCTTAGCATTTCTTCAATAAATCCTTAAACACTAAATAGCCAACTTCTATGGCTTGGGCTTACAGTACCCTACATCATAAGGGTCGAGGAGTTAAAGGTCAATTTTCTTATCATACGTCTTTGCTTTGTTAATATATTACAATTCCATAAGTATCAAATGGCCAACGCCTATGCTTTAAGCCTGAAGTACCCGTGCATCATCAAGGCTGAAGAGTTGAAAGTCAAAACTACCATGTTATATCTTTGCCTAGTAATCTCATTACATATACGTAAGCACCATATGGCCAACGCCTATGGTTTAGGCTTGAAGGACCCCAGCATTATCAGGGTTGAGGAGTTGAAGGTCAAATTTTTCATGCCATATCTTTTCGTAGTAATCTCATTACATACACGTAAGTAACAGATGGCCAACATCTATGGCTTGGGCTTGCAGTACCCTGCATCATGAGGGTTGAGGAGTTGAAGGTCGATTTTAATATTATACGTTTTTACTCTGTAAATATATTACATACCCATAAGCATAAAATGGCCAATACCTATGGTTTAAGCTTGAAGTACCCCTGCATCATCAGAGTTGAGGAGTTGAAGGTCAAATTTTTCATTTTTTATCTTTCCTTAGTAATCTTATCAGATATACGTAGCGATCATGTAGCTAACGCCAATAGTTTAAGCTTGAAGCACCCCAGCATCATCAGAGTTGAGGAGTTGAAGGTCAAATTTTTCATTTTTTATCTTTGCTTAGTAATCTTATCAGATATACGTAGCGATCATGTAGCTAACGCCAATAGTTTAAGCTTGAAGCACCCCAGCATCATAAGGATTGAGGAGTTGAAGGTCCAATTTTCCACCGTATACAACCATTTTTCTTATGTTCTACCTTACATTTTTTAAATATCATTTTGAATGCGTAAGGATGAAATAGCTAAGTTTTATGGCTTAGGCATTCAATACCCCTGCATCATCAGGATTGAGGAGTTGAAGGTGCAATTTTCGTCGTATACCTTTGCTTAGCAATGTTATTACAAATCCGTGAGCAACAAATGTCTAACGTTTATGGTTTAAGCCTGCAGTACCCCTGCATCATCAGGGTTGAGGAGTTGAAGGTCAAATTTGTTATCGTACATCTTTGCCTTGCTATCTTATTATATATCTGTAAGCACCAAATGGCCATCACCTACGGCTTGGGCTTACAGCACCCTGCATCATTAGGGTTGAGGAGTTGAAGGTCAATTTTTTTGTCATATGTCTATGCTTAGTATTGTTATTACACATCCATAAGCACCAAATGGTCAACCCCTATGGTTTAGGCTTGAGGCACCCCTGCATCATCAGGATTGAGGAGTTGAAGGTCAAATTTTTCATCACATGTCTTTGCTTAGTAGTCTTGTTACATATATGTAAGCACCAAATAGCTAATGTTATAGTTTAGGATAGCTGTAACCCTGCATCATCAGGATCGAAGAGTTGAAGGTCAAATTTTTTGTCAACCTATATAAGCATAGATATATAATACATATTCCAAGTTTCATAAGAATCGATTCGGCAGAAGCCGAGTTATCTCAAATTATCTAAAAAACTTGAGGAGTGGTGGTGGTTTCCACCCAATAACTCAAAGAGTTAAGCATCACAGCATACCCATGTCCAAGAGAAAAAGTTGCGTGACAAAATTTCCTATCAAATGAAAGAAAGAAAATGGAAATCGGTTTAGAAACACCCAAGTTATTCAAGATTTTAAGAAACCGACATTTTCCAATTTTCCGGGAAAACCGCCGGAAGGTTTTCATTTTCCTCAATATGGGACTGCCTGTGAAACTAGCCGCATACAATGTCGTATGAATCCTGTCGGTAGGTCGACGATTTCTAGCCATTTCGCCCGAACATACATAAAAAAAAAAAAAAAATATACGTGACGAATAGATAACCTCTTTCCTTTGGGAAGTCGGTTAAAAAGCGTCAAACATCGCGACTTTCTGTCGCCGTTTTAATGGTATCTTTAGATTTTTGTATAATGCGGGTGTTATGGAACGAAATATGGTTCATTTGGCGCGGAAAGTTTTGTAAGTGAAGGCGGAAATCATATTCATATTTTTACGCCTCAACTGTTCTCGACGCCCGATTTGAATAAAGTGCGTTGACTGTATTCTATTCCGTCTCCATCTTTTGAAGGTTTAAGGGAAAAATGATGATATTTCTTAATATTAAGTTCAGTTGTATTATTTGTGACTACTAAGTTCTTAAGGCAATAAGCTTAGTAACAAAGTATTTTATACATTTTTTGAAAACAGAAACTTGAAAAAAGAAAGTTGCTTATTAATACTCTGGTTAGAACAGTGTGGCCAAGGACATATACTAATCGGAATAGCAACGTAACTGTGGCCGAACTCAGGTAGGGCTCTAACCTTACCTGCGAAGGATTACAGGTGCGGCAGTAGCTATTTATCACTAGCTGCAATGCATGCGCGTATACAGTTTAAATATTGTAAAATCATGAAAATAAAATAAAAATAAAAAAAAATATGTCTAAAATTATTCATCTTTTGATTGCCATTAGGCTTTGCTACTTTAATATAAATGTTATAGGTTTTAATTTCAAATTTCAAAGTAAGAACGATGTATGGTCTTACTCGTGATATGACAGTAACAGTCGTAGCAAAACGAGATTTAATTTGCTTGCGATAAAATCCACTATTTTCGAAGCGTAAACTCGTTGGCTCTGAAATTTCAACATTAATATTTTCTCGGGACGTCTAAAAGTTTATTTCCACGAAGTCGTCTAACACAAAATACGCCAGGACTCGCCAGAGTTCGCAGAGCATATTCTGCCAGGCTTGGGTTACACTACAACCTAATAGGAGGCAAACGATGAATTAATTTTGAGGCATCGATGCATGATTACCTACCTTCATAACCTTTGAAACTTCATAAATTAAATGTAAATAGTTGAATGTTTATGAGAATAATACCAAGACAAAGATTATAATGTGATTAATTACATTATAATTAGATTTTTACAGCTTAGATTGATTTTTTTTTAATTGCCCATCTAAGTATGAATCTTTTATCTCAGAAGAAGCTCCTACAAATGCTTGCGTTTACAATTTTGTGATAGGTACATTGTATTGTATCACAGAAATGCTTATAGTTGTGCAGTATCTACATAATCGTGATTAGTAAAATAGATTTAGATGTAAGATGTGATTTTAAGAAACATACATTTGTTGACATGATTCTATCTAAAATGCTCAATTATTTTCTTTTTTTAAATATAGAAATAGCAAACCGACATGTACTCTAATTTTAATGGCATCTGCCGCCCATGGGTATCTGCAATTAACTACGTATGAGGTTGATCACAGTGCACATACATTGCCTCTGAGTGCTAAATTGGAACGCCTTGAACAAATATATTGGACAAGTCTCTCTTACATTACCTACACCAAAATTAAGACTCGCTTCTGTCCAAAAACGTAAATTCTAATAAGAAACTATTCTAAGAAATTATGATAGCAATAGCTCCCATAATTTCCCTTTCTCATCTATCTAGAGTATTCGCTTGTGAAAATAGCGAGTAATAAGACAAGTGCATAAATCAACGAAGCGCTGGGGCCGTGGATCCCAGTATTTACGCCAGAATTGCCAGACCAAACTTAATTTCGCCCGCCGCGACCGCAAAGAAAACTTACCTTAAAATTAATATTTCTTTCATTAAAATCTTGTAATATTTTCGCTGCTGCATGCATAAGTAATGTCCATGAATAAGTAACGTGCAAAAATTTCAGCGGGAGCGATCGGTTCGAGACAGAGACTCTCAAACTGAAAACTTGAGGTTGAGTTGAGTTGAACCTAAGTTAGATGTACCTGCTTATGCGTCGATACTTTTTTTATCAATTGAAGTGGCAAACGAGCATGCAGTCCATCTGATGGTATGTGGTCACTGCCACCCATGGACATCTATAAGTAACTTCAAATAGAACATGGGTTCTATCTGAAGTCAATCAAAAATACGTTGACAATCCCGAGGACTATGATGGTCGCCTCATATAACAGTGTGCCGGCCCACACCCGTCCATCGAAACGCAAAAAAATGCTTCACGCTAGAAATAGGTGTGGTGTGTACTTACATCTCTGTTGACATAACACAGTTGTAATGTGACAGGTTACACATAAATCTTAAAAGGTAATATTTGTACGTTCAGTCTTATTCTTGTAAAAAGTTATTTGACCGGAGTAAAAATGAAGATAAAAATCATTATTTTATTTATTTTTATATGGGAAAATCATTGAAACTTAAGAGATGCTTTGTGCATGTTTCTACTTGAAAAGTGATAATAACAATAATTAAAATTTATTATTACATCAGTAGTATCATCCATGGATCGTTTTAAGGGTTTATTATTATTTAAGAACTCTTTTAAATAAAAGTTGAGTAGCACAGACCCGAGATATTGTTTCAGTCAATCCGAAGCCGGGGTGGCCTATTTGTTCATCCCTGACTTATCTAATTGCGATTGGTTAAACAAATGTTTGAGCTCTTCGACTGAGATTCAAACAAACAATTGGATTTCCAGTTTTAAAACTTCCTAAATTGACTGGTTTGGTGATTGGATTAGGAGATCCATTTAAAAAAAGTCTTATACACGTATAAATATATTGATGTTTCTACATTTCCTGCCTGAAATAGTAGGAAAACAGGTCATGTTTTTGATTTGTAGAGAATACTATGGACTAAAATTATCTTTAAATAGGTCTTAATATGAAATTGATCTTATATATATATATATATGTCGTTTCCAGAGTGCACTCAGACGACTAAGTTTAACTTACTTTTTTATGTAAATTTAAAAGTTCATGCGTACTTTTTCATTACTTGATTTTGATTTAGCAGATACTCTACACAACAACCCAGACAACAAAAAATATATCTTAATATCTCACACAGTTATCCTGCCCGTCTGTTTCAAAGTAATTTATATGACACATTGGAAAGAATCCATATATTAATACGTGAAGCAAAAACTTGGGTTACGTTTTAAGTAACTTGTCGCGGACGGATATAGTTGACGTAGAGAAGGAGTACGGAATGCTAATATTTCAAATTATGCATATACCGTACATAGAATCAACTAAAACACATTACATAAACTACCATGCATTTGTCACAAACACATAAATGATAAACAAAATAAAAAAATCAATCTCTTACTATTAAAACACAGAACGTCAAAAATGTCAGATGTCTTAGTCAAAATACCCGTTATTGCTTTGGAATGCAACTTTGTCAATTAAACCTCTTTTAACCTTTCAGGTGTATTAAAATAACTTAAAAATTAATAAAATTTAATGGAATTTGGGAAATACTTTGGACAATATGTTTAGTTTTTGTGTTGAATTACGGTAGAATTTCGCCGTAGCGACGGGTGACTACTCCTTAAAAATATATATTATATTTTGTTACCTGAAAGAAAAATAAGGTAAAGGGTTGGTTTCTCCCCTTAATAGCCATACCACTCTATCAAATTTATTCACACCTGTGGCCTCCTTTCAGTAAAATAACATCTTAATATCCGGAAAAAATTCGGAAAAAATGGCCGGGTTTGTTTCAGCATAGGAATAGTTTTTGAGTAACCGAAAAATACATTTATACGTAATTATTTTTATAAGACCAGTCCGATGGTATGAAATCATTGTTGCCCATGCGAAATATACATAGAACATTCATTCCATCAAATTCATGTCAGCGCCCAAAGTCAATTACAGATGTATTGCAACTTTGGTGGACTGAGATAGTCGCCTCAAGGCTTTCATCGAATCAAAACACCGCTAAATTAGATGAAGGTAATAGTAATAGTAACAATAACTACCGCTTTTCATTATCGTTTATCATTGAATGCTTTCATCTGTTTTTATATTTTTATTTGTATAATATAAAATTGAAACACAATTTGTAAAGTAAAGGACATTATATGTAATCATGGTTCAACCCAAGAAAAATATATATAATTAGGGTCTTTCCTGAGGTCAGTCCCAAATACATAATACGTATCCTCTTTTGTTAACCGACTTCCCAAGGAAAGAGATTATAGACTTATAAAGTCGTAGATTATGAACGTTATATGTATTGTTATTGGCTTAGGCACTTTACCTTACCCCAGCATGTTTTATAGTTGAATAAAACAATGCATGCAAACGCAGATTATTTTTTAAACTTTTACACAATAAATCCCCTTGTTAAATATCAAAAATATCGTATTTGAAAATGTCAACAGTACATAAAAATAGTAACTCAATTTTATACTTATTAATTTGACTTAGAAGTTGAGCGAAGGGCAGATCATTGGCATGTATTGCTTGTAGCGGGGTTTGATCCCGGATTTGTGTCTGCAAATTGACACAACATCACGAAAACGTGAAGCTCTGGAAGGATAAGTTCAGTGAAGCAATTTAAACATGTACTAAATATTATATGGTTTATTAATAAAATGAATAATTGTATATTTATTTCAACTTACCCGTCACAACGATCGATATTCGACCGTACTTTAAATTAAAAAACTAAACTTCATATTGTCCATAGTAGCACCAATATTTCTTTAATTTAAATAAATTGTAATAATTTTCAATTTATTTTGAACTCACCCGTTAAATGTAAAAAGAGGTTTAGTAACTAAGCTGCATTTAAAAGCTATAACGGGTATTTTGACAAAGACATCTGATATTTTTGACGTTATGTGTTTTCATAGTAGGTAAGACATTGAATGTTTTATTTATTTTATTATGTATGTATTCGTGTCATATGCAAGTTAGTGTGTGTAATGTGTTTTTAGTTGATTTTATGTATGATTGATGCATTATTTGAAAAAAATATTAGCACTGCGCTATCCTTCTCTACATCAACTATAACCGTGCGTAATTTCATACGCCTCCGCCTGCGGCAAGTATCTTAAAAAATAATCACAAGTTTTTGCTTCACGTATTAATATATAGATATATATAAGCGCTCAAAGCTGTACACGTGACTTTCAATTTTATTATACTAGTTTATTTTTGCTGTTTTCCCCTAATTCGGTTACATTTACCACGATAATAAATATCATACCTATGTTTTTATACAGGTCAAAACTATCTATATGCCATATTTCAGCGAAATGTCAACAGTTTTTTCTTGCACGAAGGAGTAAGAAACATAGGGACATACATAAATCTTTATATATTATTAAGAAGTAGGTACGATATGTGCGTATAACTATGTAGTTTTAACGAAATAAATATAAGAACGTAAAACGTTCCCTTTACATTCATAGAATGTTTTGCTTCCAAATTCAAATCGATCTCTCAGCTGTCAATCACAGCTTGGCCCGCCATTGCTTTCCAATCACACACTGAACACGGCGTAAATGGAAAAAACCGCACAAAACCAATGATCACCATTGTCGAGCTGACTGGCCTCAGTCGCTAACACTGCCATTGTTTTACCCCTTAATTATGGTCATTCTTTTGTCATGAACACCCATCGAAAAACAGCCTTGACCCACACTGATATAATCCATTTTGCCACGTATCCGATTCGAGTAACGATGCAAAATGTTTTGCGGTTCGAAAAAATCAAATGTGACACTCTTGACTCTTACGTCTAAGACATAAGAGTTATATTTATAGCGATTGATGAATGGCGACAGATAAAATAAATTTGCATATTGAAGTGTTGTCATATTTTTCACGCGTCTCGCTCTGTGTTGCCAGGCTGTGACGGAGTGCCCCCTTGGTAAGCTATGTGCATAAATTTTCTCGAGAGTTGTGACATGGCAACCCAGCCACCTTTTGCTGAGACCTCTGTGTGATAATCTCGAGGCTTTACTGCCGACAGATAAAATATTTTCCTTTCTTTATGTCATCTTCAAGCTTGGAAATCTTGGTGTGATATTTTGATTTGGTAATTGTATTGGGCGTCTATTTTCTATTACGAAATCTCTTTTTTTCATAAAAATACTTCAAATGTAACATTCAAATCAAATCAAATTAAAATCTTTTTATTAACATTAACTATTATATTCTTCTGAAAATTAATAATATTATTAACAAGTGAACATGTACTTCATTTGCACGTCTTATCTTTATGTTAAAGTCAAAAAAACCTAACTAAAAAAGCCCTAACTTTCCCAATCACTCTTAATATTAAGAAAAGACTGACTCAAAAATTATTTTAAAATATACAATTAGGTCACATACTGCCATATTTTAAAGCAAAAAATTAACATTCCCGAATTCTTATTTTGAAATACGAATATATAAGCACTTATCGTTTTTATTGTTTGTTCGATCGCACATTCAATTTTATTTTCGGCCAGTTTTTCAGTCGCGTTCACGAATATGTTCGCTTTATGTCCCTCGTAAAAGGCATAACGGGTTTAAGAACGCATCAAATTTAACTTTTTGGTACTTTTATGGCGTGAGAAAAAAGGGCAGGTGGGCTAGAGGCTGATATTAAAATGTTTCATGTAAATTTCAGTCGTTCCGCAGGCTATATTTCAGGAGTTGTGCTGTCTGTCTGCGAATTTGGTATTCATGGGCGGCTCTTAGTTTAATATTGGGGTTAAAGATGTTTTCTCGCTTTTTATATTTAAAGAAGGGGGTTTCCTTAATTTTTATATAAGTACCCGCATCTTTTAAAATTCATAAACCTGGCGGGTTTGAAGGAGATTGGAAAACTCAATGGAAATTAAGTCAATAATGATTTATACTACATTTTGAGTTTTACAGAAATATTTATTAAAGTATTATTGCTAATCAATATTTTATATCACATTCTTGAGACATAGCTGAAAAAATTGTTTTACTGATTAAAGGATTTAATTCCTGAACTTTTAAAACAACTGGCAAAATATAACTTATTTTTTTTTGCCTTTTTGATAATAAGATAAACCACCTATTACGAAAATTATTTTTTTATCAAGCATTATATTATTATGCGAGTAAAATTAGCAAGGTACATATTTTTCAAAACATTGTATTTAAGAAGGAAAATGAAAATGTAAAACCTTAAAACTTCAAAGCGGCTTCGCTTTGCTACCGGACCTCAGAAAGAGGTAATAAGAGTGAGAATTTATGGTAAAACCTCCTTGAGGTCGGCATGAAAATGAGTTTACAGACTCAGAGATTAATAGGTAAGGTTTTAATAAAATTCTGCGGTTGAGTCAAGGGTCCCGGGGAGGGCTTAACAAGAAGCTTGCCTTCGTTGCTTTGTAACATTTTGGGAACATTAAAAAAAGATTTAGTAAGGAAAACGTGAAAAATAATTCAGGCGATTTAAATGTAATTAAGTATGTACATTTTATAGGTAAATTTTAGAGAAAGCATACATATATATTTTTAAATAAATATAAATTACCCTTTCATTGCAAGGCTTGAATAAAGATTAATTTAATATGGAGTAATTATACTTGTCCCTTGTAGACAACAAGAGAATAAAATATGTGTGCAAACACAATATGTAGTTAAATAAAACCTAGTGCCTATATCAAAAAAAATTAAAAACGAGACGCCACTTACATTTTGAAAGAAAATAAGTTTATTCGTGATAATTACAACACATAATCGCTACCACAATAGTAGACTAAACTAAAACATACATATACTATCATAAGACACAACCTAACAAAATAATAGGTGTCATTTGGATATAAAATTTTATAAAAAAGTTTACCAATACACAACACAAATCGTTTTCATAGACCTATACACATTTATGTATGTACATAAACTTAACAGCAAATGAATTCTTTCATCTGTCGGTCACACCTGCCGCCAAAAAATACCCCGGCTATTTATTTAAGTGTTCTTCATAAAATGCAAATGTGAAAATCCCGCAGCGGCCGATCTAAGCCTTTGAGCCGGTGTTTGTTTTGATTGTATTAATTAAAACTCCGATCCCTCAAGTTTTATTAAGATTAACACCTCTTTTCTTTTCTTTCCACCTCCATATTCATGAAACCCTACTTCCCGCCGGTTTCTATTAGATTACCATAAATTATGGAAAACTAGTTAAGGAATTTCGCGGAAATATAACGTAACGGTATTTAATAACTAATGATTGCTTGGGTTTCATGTGGTTTACTTGAAGAATCTTATGTTTTATACCAATAACGAGTATTAAAGATTCTGTGATTTAAAAAACATAAAGCAGTCTAATACGTCAGTGAACTAAATATACGTATTTTTTCTTCTAGGTTGACATCATAGGTACATATCGATTGACAGGAGTTCCTTTTTATAATATCTATTCTCGAAAGATATTTTAGTGTCCTGCATTTTCGTAACATTAACTAGATACAACATTTATTGAAAGAATATATTGTGTCATAGAATTGAGGTAGCAAACGACTATGAAGACCATAAGATGGTAAGTGGTCACTGCCACCTATAAATATCTGTAAGCACTTTCACATATAGGGGTTCTACGTGAAGTTAATCACAGATGATTTGCTAGTCCCGAGGACTAAGACAGTCATTTCATAAAGCACTGTTCCACACAGGAAATATATGTGGCGAAATCATTTACCCATTCGAACCTTACTCGTAGTACCATCTTGCCAAATATAATTTTATTGAAGTTTAAGCAAATTCTTTGGACCTAGCTGTATTTCATTAGTGAAATTGATACATCAATACCATTTAAATTTATCGGTATATTATGGAAATTGTATACAGTTTTCGTAACACGTTTTCTCTTAAGCCATTATCCAAGGCCTACGTACTACACCCAATCTTCTTACCATAAGCGTGAAGCCTTCATAAACGCCTTACGCAGTCTTCATATCAGCATACAATATGAAATGAAGACATAAACCCCATTGGCCCGCAATAAAACCTTATTACACGTCTTTTGTATCCAATTAAATTGAATAACCTATGGGGGCATTTATATCGAAGCGGATTATATCTACATATTAATCGTTTGTACTAAATTGAATGTATTATGTAGTAATAATATCTGTGTATTAGATGTCAATAAATAAAATATTTCATTCAATAACGTTAGATTCGCATTTATATATAAATGCGAATATTCGTGTTGGTGACAACATAAAGTGTCTATTTCCTAAAAGAAGACGCTGCTGCTCATTTTCTGGACTTCTTTTATTTTCATGTTTTACGACATTTACGGGAAAGAGGCAGCGGTGCTATTTAAGAAAGACTGCACGCAATAGCGCAATGGTTGATTGTTAGGTATAAGTTTATTCGTAAGTTCCTCGTCCTTGTGTGACAAAAAAATTTGCAAAAACAAAATTACTTTTTACAAATTGTAAACAATATATATTGAGAGATATATTTTTTTAAAACTATAACTATATTAAAACTATATCTAATCTAACTAAATCAATATGGCTGTAGTAGATGATATGTAAATATTTTAAGAGCAACCCGCCACCAAGTGAATTTATGTCCAACTTTGTGTATTTGAGCGCCAATATTCCGGTATATGCAGTTCACCCGTTTCTTTATAAACGCACCCTATGGTAATGCAACCTGCGTGAGTAAATTATTTTCTTTATATCTCGGTTCGAACGTGCTTATTAGCATAGATGTGTTTGGATTAAGCGGGGGTGCGGGAAAATGTCCGAATATCCACATTATCATATAATAAACAATATTAAATTGTTGTAAATGGGGAAATTGAGCTGAAACTATTTATTTTAGAAGTATTAACGTAATTATTTAAAAGATATTCCTGAATTAACACACTATCATAGTATGTCGTCAACTCATTATTGTCTCATTGTTGGGCACGAGTCTCCTTTCAGAATGAGAGAATTTTAGGTCATAGTACACCGTGCTGGCTAAATGCGAAATACTTAGTAGATTTCACAATCCGATGAGAACTTTTTTATAAAAGAACTCTCAGGTGACTAGGTTTTTTTACGAAGTCTTCCTTCGCCAAGAAGCAGTAATAAATAGAGTTTATAATATGCACATAATTAAAAAAAAAATAGTAGGTAAGTTGGATTTGAACCTCGGACCTCCCGATCGAGAGGCTTAGGAAAGTGTCAGCATTAGGCTGTCAATGCTCTAAGTATGCACGTCTATAATGTAAACACGTGTATGTTATTTGTAAGCATAGTGGCAGCTAAGTAGACAAGTACCAAAAGCAAAACTATTATAATTTTCATATGCTTAGTGCTCCAAATATTTAAAAAGTTAACTTTAATAAATTAAAGTGTATCAATTCAAGAATCTCAAAAATGACTGCGTAACTCAACAACCTATTATTTTACTATTGTACACTCGACGTTTTTTCTGGAATTTAGTATTAAATCCGACATATATTGACCGAATGTTAGTTTTCGGGTTACTCTAACAGTAAGCGATATACATCATCACAAACCGCACAAAAACGCTGACCGGCCACTGAGCAGCAGAATTTCCAATTCCTCAGCAGATCTTATCTCGTGACGGACAGCTGTCCTCCATTTTTACTTTCTACATCCGCTTTATTTCGACTCGGCTCGAATAAAAAGGATCACTTAAGGCTACACAGTGAATATCACTCAATGGTCGGTATATTTTTCGAGGCTTTCTCCTTGCGTCCTGTTTTTATCCTACTTGACTCCTAATGTGGTGAATTCATACATGAACAATCGGGATCTCAAGTGTTCCGAGGATGGGTAGGGAGGGGTCGTATTTTCTTTCTTTTACGTCAGAGGGGAGGGGGTTCCTTTCTAAGCAGGGCCGTCTTTGCGTTGTGGATGTTTTATTTATGATCCGCTGAGGTGGATTTTCGGGTGGGAATTCGACGTTTCTGATCTAATTGGCTGTTTTGATGGCGTTTAATAGTCAATATTTATACTCAATAATAATACTCGTCTTATTTTATGTTTTTATTTTTCAAATTTGTTTGTAGATTACGAAATGGTAATGTCGGGTTGTTTGTTTCGGAAAAACTTGTTCTTGATGTTTGGCATTAATCTACCTAAGTAAATGATAATTTCATGAAAGACGTTATTTTAATCGTGATGTGTTCATAGTTTAAATCAAATAATTTTAATTGTTTGAACTATACCTACTTATATATCGATCAAACTACATTGCAGTAAGCTAGGAGATTTTTGTAATTGTGACAGAAAAGTAATATTCAAGGAGGAAGTAAGTATACTTTCGACACCGTATATTTCGACATCCGTAAAAAAATCTCGAGCTGTGAATAAATAAAATAAAAAAATAAATAAGTAAAATACATTTATTTAACTTATTTATTTTTTTATTTCATTTATTCACAAAATCCACTTGTAACAATACAATTACGCTCTAAACTTATAATGTAGGTCTTGAAGCCAATTACGGATTTACAATATACTTATTTAGCTAAAAAAAACTTCACAAAGTATTCGTTACATTTCTTACTAGTATCTACTAATAAGAAATGTGATAAATACTTTGTGAAGTTTTTTTTTAATTCATACATTTGTATGAATACTTATAAACGTAACTTATAAATAACTCGTATTTAAGATGACATAATGGCATTAACCAAAACTATTAGCATAACAGAGGATCGTGGTATCCCTGGCGTTAACGAAAACAATTTCCATAATGTTCATGAAGTCGAGAAAATGAGGAAAGTGCCGGCCCTGGCGAGAACATTGGTCGATCGACCGCACCGCCTTCAACTTATATACCTCTTATATATACTTAGCTATGTACTTATGTACACAGAATGAACAGCGACTAGAATTGTCATGGAGACTCATTTGGAAATAAGTTCTTCACCTATTTTTAGCGTAAAACGTTTCTTGCGTTTCGATGGAAGGGTGTGGTTGCCGGCACACTTTAACATGAGGCGATTATCATAGTGCTCGAGAGTAGCAACGCATCTGCGATTGACTTCAGAGGGAACCCATGTTCTGTATGTGACCACTTACCATCAGGTGGACTGCAGTTAATTTTCAAAAATAACATCATAATATTATCACAGAGGAAATAGACATGATTCACTTCAACACGCGAAAACAGTAAAATAATGTTACTTTTTTGTTTTATTCAGTAGTTTACATAAATAATATACACTGTATGTTTACTAATAAAATAAATAATTTACTATCTCCTCTAGATTGATCAAAACTTTGAAAACAATGCTCTAGATAAATGATTTATAAGCATTTATTGCTTTTTTCGTATTTCTCACAAATATAGCAATAAAGATTTAAAATTTCAGAATCGTTGCGGAATCAACAACACAACATTGTTATATAGAATGGTGTTAAGTGTTACCTTTAAGGATCCCAATTCATCAGGGACAAAACGAAACTACGGCTAATCCTAAATAGGTCTCTAATATTATTTTGGGTTGGGTTACATTAGTCCAATGTTCTATTAATTCTAACCTGCTTGTATGCATATATAAAAAGTGAATGAATTTTCTTATCTCAGGTTAATCTCATAGCTTTAAGAGACTTCATAATCAAGATGATGACTTCATGGTTTAAGATCTCATAGCTCTAAGAAATAAAATAAGTAAATTAGAAAGCTTTAATATAACTATATTTTCTGCTCCTGTCTTCTATCAGCAATGCTGCTCTGTTACGTGTCTTAAAATAGTTCTACGACTTATGTTATCTGTAACTCAAAATCCCAGGTTTTAATGCCTTTGTGGTCCATCAGGACAATGTAGTGGACAGTCGCGTCTTTATTGTAAATCTATTCTTATGGTTCCGCCTTATATAGACGAGCTATTTATTTACTTTCGTTACCATTACTCGTTTTGATTCACGTCTGATTTATAAGGATTATGTCATTGTGTTCAAATATATAGCAAAGGTTCAGGATTGATTTTAAAGCACCAACGGTTGGCGACATCATTTGGCATGCGTCTTTTTAGGGTTCAATAATCTAGACGGTAAAAACCGGACCCTATTACTAAGACTGCCTGTCTGTCATATATAGCAAAGGTCCAGGATTGATTTTAAAGCACCAAAGGTTGGCGACATCATTTGGCATGCGTCTTTTTAGGGTTCGATAATCTAGACGGTAAAAACCGGACCCTATTACTAAGACTGCCTGTCTGTCATAGGGCTATGAGATTTAAAAGTTGGGTGTGGCAGTAAACCCATGAACACCCGAGAAGGTCCTCTACCACTGCCACACCCATTTCCAGTGTGAAGCAGTTCTAGTATTTCGTAGGAGGGCTGTGGTTGTCGGCTATCTTTCATATGAGGCGACTATCTTAGTCCTCGGGAGTAGTGCAAGATCTGTGATTGACTTCAGGTGGAATCCCAGATGGAAGGTGGATGAATGGATATTTTAAGTGGAGTTCTAAACTTGAATTTATTACGAATGTGTGATATTCTGACCGCTATAACAACTTAAATGAAACTGACAATACCTTTAGGTATTTGTAATTGGTTAAAAATATAAGAAATCGGTGGTTTTCAGTATTTTCGCGTTTATCTAACGAGCCAATATGAGTAGGGACTATGTTTTTGCAGTGCATGTACTTCTACAGTTGTAATAATTGTAAACACTAAAAGTATGTTAAAAAACTTCAAAACTTAACTTACATACTTATCTGTAAGATAGTACTCTTAACTAAATAGAACCTACACGTACCACGTTTCCATTAGGTTTATTGTAGGTACATCAAATGTAACTATGACCAAATAAAACAGAGTTATCGCAAGTTAATTAATAACCGGCATCGTATGTGCAGACCGGGATGGCGGAATGGCAGAATGGCGAGCAATTACTGTAATGGCGGAGATATAAAAGTGGAATGATGTGGGAGGGGCATTTGGGAGAGGTCACCGCATCTCATTGGAACATGCCCTTGCCTAGCAAGCGGTAACTGACAATTAATGAGTGTGTACATTGTAAGAATTTAATCAGGCGTTTCAATCAATCATTTGTGCCCGTGGATTGTTGTGTAAATAATTTAAAATCGGGTGAAAGGATTTAAATTAATGCTACAAACAGGGGAAATAAACTTTACGAAACGAAACGTATGTTCCTTTTTTGTTTGAAAAAAACTGATACAACTTATTAATTCCTTAACGAGATTTGACTTCTACTTGAGGAACTAAACGAAACATTCAACGGAAGAATATAAGCGACTATAGAACAATACAGAAAAATTGGGCGTTATATCGCATATATGTTTACAAACATTTGATTATTTTTATCTATGGACATAAATAAAAACTAAACCCCATTATGACGCAATATCAATAAACCCTATCAAGTTAAACTGGTAGCTAATGTCCGTTACTCGGTTCTGTGGTTAGTCAATAACAGTTTCAGTCAAACGAAGTGTGCGGTCCCTGAAGGCGGCAAGTGGCATGAATAGTCATGCTGCTCGGTTTACTCAGGTACGACCCAGTTCTTTGTACCTAAAGCCAAAGCGAATTGTTATAGAGCAGTGGATTAGATAGATGGTAGTAATTTAACGGCACTTTTTGTGGTTTGAATATTAGTTGGAATATACGGTGAAGGAAGACATCGTGAGGAAATCTATACACCCGAGAGTTCTTAAAGTTCTCAGAGGTGTGTGAAGTCTACCAATTCGCAGTTGAACAGCGCGGTGCCCAACTGACCCCTACCCAGCAGTTGGACAATGTTAGGATAACGATATCGAAAACCTGAAGACGCACAATATTTTTAGAGCACAAATTTGCACATATATAAGCTACCTGCTATTATATATTTTCCAGCTGGAACAACGTTACCTCAGCAGGAATCGTTTTATCCGTTTATTTCCAAAACGACAGCATCCAAAAATTTTTTTCAGCGCACATTTACAGCAGATTGAGCACTAATTATTTGTCCTACTCATATCACTCTAGGTGCTACTTCCCTGCTGGGGTAACGGTCACCGAGAGGAACTAGAGCGCACTCCGTCACATTGTTTGAGTTTCATAGTCAATTGTTAAACGTGAGTTAGGTCGTCGTAGGACTTTTTACGAACCGGCCAAAAGCTAACCTATCCGGTGATGGCTACCGAGATCGGTGGCTCGACATCTCTTGATCACATTCTTCATAGCACTTACCTGCAAGTATGTAATTTAGCAGTCATCAGGCGAGCTTGAAGGCGGTGTGATTTACTATTTCTGCTATGACTCTGTCGATATCAAGGTATAAGGCATTGTATGTTATCCTATTGACACGGTCATACTAAGTTGCACATAACAATACATTTGTTCATCTTTTTTTGTTTTATCTTATTATAGGCCAACGTTTAGCCGCGACCTTAACTGATGTTAAGTAAGATGCAGCCTAGGATGTTACACGCTTGCCTAGATAAAGCCTATTCACCCTCGTCTTAAAAACTTCTAGATTATAAGTGTCGGGGAACAACGAACGCGGAAGAGAGTTCCACTCCTTGGCAGTTCGCAGCAAAAAGGAATTACTGAAGCGCTTTGTGCGACCAAATGCAACATCAATTAGATATCGGTGGTAACCCGCGGTCGTCTAGATGTCCGATGGTAGAAAGGAGCAAAACAAGTAAAACAATAAAAAACTTATTAATATATGAATATGAAACTTCGTGTGGGTGTAAGTGGGTTTGTTATCATTTCACTTGAAAATTACAGATCGCCCATCGATGAAATTCGCACATAACTGTTAGGATTTTGTTGACATTTGACACACTGATAAATTTACGATCTGGAATCATGCATAGAATACTCATTAACGTGGTAAAAGTGACCGAAACGGAGCTGTGGGATTAAGCTATACACAAATTCAATCCACGATTAAACCTTAGAAACTGAGTCAAACAATTCCCCTCTGGCGGAACTATCAGGCGTGTGAAGTGTTTCAAAAATGGGCCTCGCCGATATTCAAATCCGCCCCATTTGATAAGGGGCAAGTAGCAAAAACCTTACCCCTCATTACCATAGTCTGTAAGTTTTGCTACTTCATGTCAGAAACTTATGTTTGGAGGTGACACTGGCTAAAATATGTGTTTGGTGAAAGTATCCAATTTATTATTGTTCATGATAAAGACACTTTTTGTAAATAAAAATAATAATATCTTTAAGTAAAAGTCGTCACTTATTTTAATGTACAATACAGTTAAGAGGTACAGTAAGAGTAAGTAGAGTAGGTACAACTAAGATAATTTTACAGGTACTTTTAGTTAGTATGGTAGTAGTTCGTTTTTGTTACTTAAGTAATACTATTAAGGTCGTAAAAATGGATAAAGTGGTGGTGTCTTTAGCAAGTAAATACCCAAGGAGCTGTTCGAAAGCACTAGCCAACTGTAGCTCTGGGTTGCACAGATCATTTTAATAAGATAGAATTAGCGATTGTGCATACAGCCTGCTTGGTGGTAACTAATGCGTGCTGCCTATGGAAATCTGTCCTCCACTTCATCATACTAGTCAGTCATATTAATATTATAAAGGCGAAAGTTTGAGAGTGTGTATGTTTGTTACTTCTTCACGTCTAAACGGCTGGAGCAATTTTCGTAAAATTTGGTAGGGAGTTAGCTGATACTCTATTTACTCTACTTTTTGCTGTGGGAAAATATTTTACTCCCACGGGACAATCGATACATCGATTTACGCGGGCGAAGCTGGGAAGCGGGGTTCAGCTAGTAAAGAATAATAGTACCATCGGAAGTCATTTAATGATGCATTGCCATTCCCGAGGACTAAGATAGAAACTGAAGAATAAGAAAAACTGTTTTCATCGAAATGCAACAACCGTTTCATGTCAGAAACCATGTACCTAAACTACTCTTATTACAAAAATACATAATATAAATAGTGAGGTCCGACCTCCACCATCCCTCCCACCTCCACAACGAGGTGGGCACTAAAAAGCATCTTCGCGTCTGTCTCGGACGGGCCACTTCTCATAAGTGAGCGTGATAAATCGTCTCGCGACATCTAGCGGAGTCTCTGTTACTTATTGTACCCTTATGCATAAACTACCCACTTTGCTGTTATATTAACGTTTGCTAAACGATTTTAACCCTTACTGTTATTAACTTAAGGGGTGGTGTTCAGTTTATCGAATGAAGCGAGAGGTTTGTGAGCACAAAAGTTAAGGGAGACGCTGTTACGAGATTCGAGTAATGTTCTCGGTTATGTTGTCGTTATGATAAATTAGTGATTTAATTATCTTTTACGGGGATGTGCAGGAAATAACTCCTGATTTATTTTCTGATGGTAAAATAAATACTCCTTGGTTAGAGACATATAATTATTTATTTCCGACTTAGCTCTTGAGAAATTATTTTTTTGCTTCCATTGCTATTGCAAGGCTATGTTAAAGAAATATTTTGTGAGCAGACTTTTATCTTTTTACGATTATTTTTTATTAGTAAATAATGCTGTTATAGTATCTCATTTTCCTTTATTAGGAAAATGAGATACATGGGGAACAATTAATCAATAGACATAGACATTACCTAATAATAACAAAAAAAATCACTAAGTTGATTTATCACTATTATATGGTCTATTATGGTTAGAAGTAGTTGCTACGTATGAATCAGTCTTGTGTTATCAGAGTCCTCATCAATACGTAGCAGGAAGCATTAAGCCTACTTACTCGTATTGGAGGATTCAACAGTGAAGTTGCTTTACGTGGATGTAACGTAATTTTACTTAAGTTATTTACATCGTTGTCGTTACTCCATTGTTATCCCACAGCTGGGCACAAGTCTTCTCTCATAATGAGAGAGTTCTAGGCCATAGTCCATCACGCTGGCCAAGTGCAAATTGGTAGACACGACACGACACTACACGTCAAAAAATAGTAACATACTTTTATATAACTTTCAAGATGGTAGAATAATGATTCGTCAGAGGAAGTACCACTGTCAAATCTTTTTTTAGCGTGAAGCAATTTTTGCGTTTCGGTAGAAGGGTGTTTTATATGAAGCGACCATCTTAGTCCTCGGGGGTAGCAACGCATCTATGATTTACTTCAGACTGAACCCCTGATGTATAAAAAGTCGCAGTGACCACTTACCTTCAGGTGGACTACATGCTTGTTTGCTGCTTTGATGTTATATTAAAAAAAATACAACTATCCATATTTAATACTATAGGTATTTAAATTTTGGTATTCTGTGACTATTATTACATTATACTAAATTTAAGTCTCCACATCGTTGCACAGTAACAAAACAATATCCGTTTATATAAATGAAAACAAACGAATCACCACCCGCCATTTTTCATTCACTTACCATCATCAATCTCTTGTATTTCACTGCGCCATTACTTAGTTCCGCCGGCAACCGCTAGATGGCGCTGTATTCATTAATTATGCATACTGATGACCCTGGTTAATGAGGCTCAGTTTTCTTACGAATTTTGGCAACATTGAGAGCGTTTGAGAGATTAGGGGAAACGGCTTGATAAAGAAATTCTCTCGTTTGGTTCGTTAGGATATTTTGGGTTTTTCTTACGCATTTTTCGTAGTAATTAAGACACGATAAGAGATTGTGAATCAAATTGGCCTACCGAATTCGTGTGTTTATTTTCTTTTGGACTTGCTTTACTGAACTATATTTATAAGTAACACATATTTTCAGACTTCTTAATATTTTAGTTTTTTTTTTAATTCATGTTAAATGAATGTTCGTCTATGATAGTTTAATTACTTGTTAATGTATAAATGGCAATTTCAATCTCTATTTGTATCAAATTTGTGTTGTAAGAAAATAATACGTTAAAAAAATATTACTTTAAAATATAACTTAAGGCATATATCGAAGTATTTTGTATTCACACAAACAGCTGACAGTAACATATCCCCTATATCAAACATTTTTAAACATGATGTTTTCATTCTGTTTGTTCTGCATAAAAATGTAAATAGACGGAACCAATCAGCCGTGTAGTTCCTTTGATAGTTGGATATATTGCAGTATGAAAACATTCGACGGACAGAGGGTAGTTGGAAAAAATAATAAAAATAAAATGGGTTCCGTAGCATAAAGTTATTTCTTACGTAGTTGCACCACAAGGAGTAAGTATGTTTTTTGATTATAATAGGTACATATGGACGTCTATTGCGTAAAGATTTTTATCTGAAAACGTTAGTTTTGCCTGTCTCTCAGGTTATCTTAAGTAATACTTTATATACTAGAAGGTTTTATATAAGTTTAGCTGAATTAAATATCCTTCAGATTAGAGTACTTAACGTTTGTAAAGTTTATTGTAGTATAATAATACTATCTTCTAATACAGTTCTACTACTAATACCGTTAAGAATACACGTTGTTCATAGCATAAAATACATTTCATAAATAGAGATAATCACTACGTAGTATAAAACCAAGTCGCTTCTTGCTGTCTGTCTCTATGTACGCTTAGATCTTTAAAACTACGCTACGGATTTTAATGCAGTTTTTTTAATAGATAGAGTGGTTCAAGAGGAAGGTTTCTATGTATAATACATGCATAATATAGTGGAGAAACACTGATAATTTTAGATTTTTGACTTTTAGGCAGAACGCAGTTCGCCGAGTAGGTATGTATGATAATAAACAGCAATTATTTTTACTCTTAATAATATTTCCCCAGTATGGACCTTTTTTTTTTGTTTTCGAGGGGGAAACCTTCCAAAGGTACCCGACGCCGTGGGAGCGACGCAGGGTTATGTGGGATTTTTACTGCAACGGGGTCTGCAACCCCGGAAGCCCCTTTTAGTCGCCTCTTACGACAGGCAGGGGATACCGTAGCCCTATTCTGACCCCGAGGCTTCAGGGACGTCCCCAGTATGGACCTACAAAAAGTTTCATATTTCATAAGGTTTAAAATAACTTCTATGAAGCATTTGAATGGAACCCTAGCACTTTTTGCACATTTCAATTATGAAGTCCAGACATATTAGTCCAATAGTCAAAGAGATACGTGATAATGTTTGTAAATATTTATAAAGAATTTAAAGATACGAAAATAGAATTTGGACTGGGAATTAAATATAACATCTTTCAGTGGATGTTAAAAAGTAATGTCCCTACTAAGTATTTATAAAATTAAATAGGTATATATCAAAGTGATCATTTTGGGCTCAAAGCTGTTTTTGGGTAAAGAGGAGAGGTAGACATCTAAAACAAACATTTTAAACACTTTATTATGAAATTGGCTGTCAAATATCGAAAATCATTCGTAAAACCGACCAAAAACGAAGAACCGCAAACATATCGTACTTAGTACGAAATAACCGAAACTTATCAATCTAAGGATTATGTAAATAGACCTCCAGGCAGTTTTGTGTCTCATGATTCAATAGTTATTATCTTATAACAGAATTAACAATAACTAGCACCAATACAAAGAGAAGAAATATGTCTAGGCGATACACAATATGACTTAACAGATACATAATAATCTAATCCACATTAACTTCAGCAAATACAATAGACATCCCGCACTAGCCTTAAACATAACAATATTATTCAATAAACAAAAATCCCGAACCATCTCGATACGTGATAAATTACACGAGTCGGAGCCGATCCATCTTGTTTCCAAATTAGAACCCCACTCACTTGATATGCACCCTGGACTGTGGCCAGAAAGAAAAATAAAGGAAATTTATAGATTCGGACGACTGGAGCCCGTTATGTTTTATTGTTATTGCCGGCCTCTATATCTATGGTACTGGTTATTGATAAAAATGCTCCGGGGTGCTTTTCTTCGCCGGATTGGACTCGAAAAATACGGTTTTGGTTAGTCTTCCTTGAGGGTACCAACTTTTTATATTTTTGATAATATAGACGGGGTGCCTGGAAAAAAATCACCATCGCCTATGGACTTTGCAACTATTTCTAGCGTTAAGCATTTCTTGCGTTTCGATAGAAGAGTGTGGTTGCCGGCACACATTCACATGAGGTGACCATCGTAGTCCTCGGGAGCAGCAACGCATCTATGATTGGCTTCAGATGGAATCCATGTTCTGTATGTAGTTGATTAAAGATGTCCATGGGCGGCAGTGACAACTTACCATCAGGTGGACTGCATGCTCGTTTGCTACTACAGCCAGATAAAAAAAACTGGAGCAGTCGTCGATGCAACGTTGAGAGCAATTTTTGAACTTTTCTTGAAAGATCACATTTTATAACGCTCTGGAAAACAAACAGAAGTTAGAAAACATGTCAATAAGAAATGCAAATACCAATAATTGTAAGTAAGATCCGAAAGAGAAGTCCGACTGGCCGTTGACTAATGCTTTGCTACTGAGGCTAGGTATAATAGATGGATGGCCACCGGGGGGGTTTTAGTGCGGTAAAAATCCCACATAACCCTTCGTCGCTCCCACGGCGTCGGGTACCTTTTGAAGGTTTCCCCCTCGAAAACAAAAAAAAAAAAAAGGTATAATAGAAACGATTCGTGGCATTGTTTTAGTATTACCATTTGAGGGTTCAGAGAGCAGTTTCAACTGTTGTTGTATAATATATAATCAATACTTATTGTAAAACAAAGTTCCCAAAAGCTGTCTTTTTGTATGTTCGCTTTTTTCTCTAATACTACTGAACAGATTTTTGGGCGATTTTTACTAAAATATAGTGTCTTTCTGTTAATTCTTGAGGATTGTCCACGTATTTTTTACATTACAGTTTTGTGTAAATTGACTCAAATATAACGAATAATGTTGAAGAGGTTGTAAAAAATCAGTCTTGCTGGGAGCTTTACTCGCGTACGCCGCATAAACCAGCAGAGTAACACTAAAGTAATGTACTAAAGAGTTGTACATCTGCAAAAATGCTATAAATAAGTTCGCGATAGCATATCTCTATCTTATAAGGTTAACTCACAATATTTTTTCTATGCTGTAAATTTCAACTAAAAATATTACGTTATTTTCGAGACTGTTGAGATTTGCGCGAGAAAAACTTTGTGATACATTGAAGCGAAGCAGCGGGTACAGCTAGTATAATATATTATAAGGCGGGTACGTGTAGTATTTCGGTACCACCGCATTCGTAGCATACGCAACCTTCACATATTTGTCTAGCGTGAAGTAGTACTTTCTTCGTTAGGAGAATTAGATTACTGGCTCAATTTTATATGAGGTGACCAATGACAATCTAAGTCATCGAGAATGAAAACGCTTCTTTGATTAAGTTCAAATTAAACTCCTGTTCTATGAAGTTGCTTACATATGATTATGGATGGTAGAGTATGTAGTATTGGGAGTAGGTACTAACATACATCCCCAACATTATAAGTAATACAAAGGTAGCGAGTGACCAGTACTGTATGATTTCTACCAATAAATCAGCCGGAGTAATTTCCGTTATACAAACGTAGAAGTAAGCATTGTTGATTATTACCAAAACAGTAGCAACAGAGTATCAAAGCCATCCCTTAAAACAGCCCCAAAGTGTCAGCGTATCTGCGTCTAATTACCTTCCGATTTCCATACGCCGCGCATTCCTCCATAGTCACCGTAATCCTATTTCTTATCTTTGCGCGCTTCTAATGTCTTCCAATTTGCATCCAGTTACTTACAAAAAGCTTTAACAACTTTTCGGAAGCTTTCGCGCTTTTGGCAAATGTATACAACCCTTTTTGTGTCCCATTCCTGTGTTTGATTGTCTCTTTCGCAAACGGTTGTGCAGTCCACCTGATGGAAGGCGGCCACTACCGCCCGTAAACATCTGTTATCAACATAAGATAAGATCAGAATCTTACCTGAGGGTAGCCACAGATGCGTTGCTACCCCTGAGAACTAAATATGAACGCCTCAAACAACTATGTTTCAAAGTATAAGACAGTAGCACATAACACTGTTGCTAATGCATGTGTAGGTGTATAGATGTATGTATAGGGGTAGTCGCTAAAACTGTAATGAAAATGTTTGTTTCATGTGTTATCTATTGAGCGCTGTAAGAGGTAGTATTGGACGTTAAAAATAAATGTATGTTTGTTTTCATAAAGTTATGATATTGTACTGCAAATTTATAGTAAAGTACTATAGAAAGGTACATTCTGAAATGCACTCAAAGCAGACTTTTGTAAGGTCGTGGCCGAGTGGTAAGAGAGGTTAAGTGCACTCTATCACGCAGTTTCAACACAAGATGGAGTAGTAACTCACAGTTTGTCACAGGAGTTAAAGCATGTCATGTATTTTTAAACTGTCAAGGTCTGAAGCAAACCTGCATCTATGAAACACAGAATCATGGTGTAACCATGTTATTAAGTACTTACCATTATAATTTGAATACATTTTTTGTATTTTTTGTCGTTGTCGTACAATTTACGCAGATATTAGAGCAGTAATAGTCTAATGGTTGAAACTTGCTCTCTCGATCGGGAGGTCCGTGGTGCGTGCCTGGGTACGAACTCATTCACGCACCACATATTTTTCTAAAATTATGTGTAATTATCAGTGCTTTTCAGTGAAGGAAAACATCGTGAGAAATCTTACACACCCGAAAGTACTTTAAAAAAAGTTATCGGAGGTGTGTGAAGTCCACTAATTCGCAATTAGCCAGTGCGGTGGACTATGGCCTAAAACTCTCTCATTCTGACGAAGATCCGTGCCCAGCAGTGGGACAGCGATGGGTTGACGATAGTATAATTTACATGCAAAAACAGTTCTAATAGACGACAAAGTATCTCGCGTATCTCTACTCTAAAAACTATTAAAATCATTATTGTTTTTTGGCTTAAACAAACCGATACCTGATATAAGCCCTAATATTGTTTGAAAATTTTGAAAGCAACTTACAAAATATGGTTCGTATAAACTTAAGTTAAAAAAAAACTAATAGTCAAAAGAACTGTACCACTTTTAATGATTCGCTTTTCAAATGAGAACTCATTATCACACAAAATACATACATTAACACCCGCCTGCTCGTAACTGTAATTACTTCAAAGCTCAAAGATTTGTGACTTCATTTCCTTTGGAATGAATCCCGGAGCTTTAGCAAAAAAGCTCACTTGAGCCAAATCAAAGGCTATGCTAATTGCGGAGCGCTATGGTAATTAGTAGCGACCTCTGTCGACGAGTGGATGAACTGATAATTTCGACGTCTATTTGCTGAAAGGTTTTAGGGGAGACATTCCGTTTTGGTAGGGAATTCGATTTTATAAAATCCAATTTGAAAGATTTAGCACAAAATGTGTATTATTTGGTAAGTTTATCGTTAACTTTCAGACATATAACTTTATATATTATCACATTTCGATGTACAAGAAAGTTCGTAATTCATATTATAATATAAAGTTTTGATCTATCTAGGAATATTCCTATTTAGTGACCTAGAAATATAAGAACAGTTTTTGTCTAATTAAGCTTTGTGACGACATAACTAAAACATTCAAACGTGTATGAAGTCTATCAATCTGTAACTAGCGTGTTTTTTTATGGCATAGGCTGCTTTGCTATAATTATGACAGCGAGTTAAGAATAGGTACTAACAGGACCTGTTTATGTTTTCCTTGATTTAAAACGAAAATTTCCATCTATACCTATTAATATTTTAGCGCGTTTCATTACTTCAAACTTCGCCTCCTTAAATGACAGCTTGAGATGTGTTTTTAATTTTGAATATATTACGGTAATTTTTTAAAACTTTCTGTTTGCTTTTCCGTTTTTGCTTTTTTTAATTCCCCATTATTAATTTCCTTCTTGACGCCTGTTAATATATTCTGTGCTCGCGTCCAAATTGAAAAGTTTCGGCTCCAAATTAAATACTCTCTCTTCGATTTAAATAATGGGCTGTCCGTTGATTTGGAGTTACTTTTTGATATATATTTCCTGAATAATATTTTGACAAATGTAACTAGAAATTCTCGATTATTAGGAAGATAATTATATCTTATAATATTTATATATCTTATAAATTAAAGTTCAGGATACTATGAAAGTTATAGTAGGTATATACATTTTTTTATCTGACTAAAGTAGCAAACGAGCATGCAGTCTACCTGATGTTAAGTGGTCACTGCCGCCCATGGGCATCTGTAATCAACTACATACAGAACATGGGTTCCAACTGAAGTCAATCACAGATGCGTTGCTACTCATGAGGACTATGATAGTCGCCTCATGTGAAAGTGTGCATACATACTGGAATTAAAAAAAACATGTGACTTTCTTTGTAAACAAAATTAAAAGAAAAGTCACATTAAGGGAAATTTCTGACGGCCTTGGATTTATTTAAAAGTTTCATTAGGATACAATTTTTGTATTAGCATTGATACAAGCCGCAGCAGTAAACATTTTGCACAATATTACCTATAGATCATCAGGTAGGAACCAACTAGGTAACAAGTAATCAAAAATTACCGAATACTGAAACATGATTTACCGAAGCTAATAGCGAAGCCTTTACAAGGTGTATTAAACCGTTACAAATACTTTATTATAAACTAGCTGTGCCCGCGACTTCGTCCGCGTGGAATAGTTATTTTGGGCAAAATTTATTTTTTTATAAATTATAGCTGTTACCCACGACTTTGTCCGTTTCATTTTCTATTATTATTTTAGACAATTTAGTTTTGAAAAGAACATAGCTAACTCATATAGCTCATATATAAAAAAATGAAATTATTAGAACCTAAAAAAAAATTTTTACACGACGATAAAACGACGCAAGATCTCTAAGATATCAATATCTTCTAAGATGTTCATTGAAATTAAGTGATTGTCAATTGTGTTCACAATTAAATACTCTTAATCAACAACACATTTATTTGGACAAATATTAATATTATTACGTTTAAATTCTGTCGAAATTAGTTAAGAGTTTTACTCTTAACAAATTTCGACAGAATTTGATTACCATGAAAACGGTTCTAGTGAGTTAATCTTAAAAGATAGACATATACTGTCGCGGACATTTTTTTAGATCATTTCAAGAGAAATAATTATTTCATACATATATTTTTGGTATCTTGTACCGTTTTCGCAGCGCACGCAACGGAAGCCCTCAAGGATGAATAATTTTCCCCGTTTTTTCACATTTTCCATTATTTCTTCGCTCCTAATAGTTGCAGCGTGATGTTATATAGCCTAAAGCCTTCCTCGATAAAGGGTCTATTCAATACAAAAAGAATTTTTAAATTCGAACCAGTAGTTCCTGAGATTAGCGCGTTCAAACAAACAAACAAACTCTTCAGCTTTATATATTAGTATAGAAGTATAGATATCGGGATATACTTTTCAACCAACTCCTCCACATTTAAACGAAGACGTATCGATATAAAGATTGATTTTAACTTTTCCGGATAACCAAGAAATCATTAGAAAATTGGAATATCACTGAACAGCGACATATATTCTAAGTTCATATTTTGTTGCATGTGGTCAAAGATAAGATCTTTTAAGAGGTGCATCGAGCTATTTGTGCGTGTAAATTGTTCTTTGTAAAGCAGAAGACAGAATCAAAACACTTTTACAATTCATACGAACAGGGCGTGCCCGCTCGCAGGGCGCTGCCGCACCCTGCTCGCTTATTTTTTATGTTTTCTTTTATGTTCCAACCTAACCTAACCCATCCTGTTTAAAAAGCTACAGCTAAATCCAACTCTTAATAATAACATGACAATACTCCTGCATTTTTAGGATTTAGGTATTCAAAGTAACACTTTTCATCATAATGTTTTCTCAGGAACGGGCCGTAATGTATTGTAATCAATAAGTACCAAACTCATACGGCTTAAGTAGGTTGTGTACTTAGATTATCAGGGTTGATGAATTGAAGTTTAATTTATTAATCACATTTCAGTTTAATAAGCTGTCATTAAACTCATGATATATACTGAAAACAACCGTAAGCATTATGTGACTACCTTTTATAATTTAGGCTTGCACTATCCCGCATCATCAGGGAGGAGTTGAAGGTAAATTCTTATTACTTATACGTAAGCACTTGCGAGCCAACTTCTATAGCTTGGGCTTGCAGTACCCTGCATCATCAGGGCTGAGGAGCTTAAGGTCGAAATTGTCATCATGTGTATTTGCTTAGTAATTATATTACATACCCGAAAGCATTAAATGGCCAACTCCTATGGCTTAGGCTTGCAGTACCCTGCATCATCAGGCTTGAGAAGTTGAAGATCGAAATTTTCATCTTGTGTCTTTGCTTAGTAATTATATTACATACCCGAAAGCACTAAATAGCTAACTTCTATGGCTTAGGCTTGAAGCACCCCTGTATCATCAGGATTGAGGAGATGATGGTCAAAATTTTCGTCTTATGTCTTTGCTTAGTAATTATATTACATACCCGAAAGCACTAAATAGCTAACTTCTATGGCTTAGGCTTGAAGCACCCCTGCATCATCAGGGTTGAGGGGATGATGGTCAATATTTTCATCTTGTGTCTTTGCTTAGTAATTATATTACATACCCGAAAGCACTAAATAGCTAACTTCTATGGCTTAGGCTTGAAGCACCCCTGCATCATCAGGGTTGAGGAGATGATGGTCAAAATTTTCATCTTGTGTCTTTGCTTAGTAATTGTATTACATACCCGAAAGCATTAAATGGCCAACTCCTATGGCTTAGGCTTGCAGTACCCTGCATCATCAGGCTTGAGGAGTTGAAGATCGAAATTTTTATTTTGTGTCTTTGCTTAGTAATTATATTACATACCCGAAAGCACTAAATAGCTAACTTCTATGGCTTAGGCTTGAACCACCCCTGCATCATCAGGGTTGAGGAGTTAAAGGTCAAAATTGTCATTATTTGTCTTTGCTTAGTAATTATATTAAATAACTGAAAGCACCAAATGCCCATCTCGTATAGTTTAGGCTAGCAGTATCCTGCATCATCAGGGGTGAGGAGTTGAAGGTCGAAATTTTCATTTTGTGTCTTTGCTTAGTAATCATATTACATACCCGAAAGCATTAAATGGCCATCTCCTATGGCTTAGGCTTGAAGTAACCCTGCATCATCAGGGTTGAGGAGTTGAAGGTCAAAATTTTTACCGTTCATCTTTGCTTGGTATTTTTATTACATAACCGTAAGTACCAAATAGCCAACTCTTACGGTTTAGTCTTGAAATACCCTTACATCATCAGGGTTGAGGCGTTGAAGAAAAAAATTTTGTCCCACGAATTTGTTTATCAATCTTATTATATATCCATAAAAACAAATTGACTTACTTCTACGGTTCAGGCTAGTAGTGCACCTGCATCATCAAGATTGAAGAGTTGAAGGTCAATTTTTTTAGGAAATATCTGCTTAATAATCTCATTCTACATTCAACCCAATTGGACTCCTACAGCTTAGGTTTGGCCGAGTATCGCTAATTTCTTTAATTTGCTCCAAGGAAATGGATCCTATGATCAGAACCGTATCAAACTCATCAGAGTTCTCTTGAAGTAGGTACATTCTTTCAAATAAAAGAAAAGTCATCAAAATCGATGGGAAATTGAGTTATTCATCTATTTATCGCGCACATCGTTAATGCAAATATCAGACTTATGCGCTTTTCTTATGGATGCCATTGTCAAAAGTGAACTTAAAATAAATGGGACCCCATGACACGCACTACCTTTCAAATTAAAAAAAAAATCATCCAAATCCGTTCACCCAGTGCGGAGAAATCGAGTAACAAATATAAAATTAAAAAAAAAATACATTGATAATCTCCTCCTTTTTGGAAGTCGGTTTAAAACTATGTTTTAACATAAAAATCAAAGCGAAATACTAAATTTTATTGAGGTAGCCTCAAAATTGACTGACTTTCATACAAACTTACATAATTATCCTATTTGGGTTAAATTGGGGGGGGGGGGGATGAGAAAATTCATTCTTAACTGACGTCTACGTCATAAAAGGAACCCCTAGTAAAAATCATATTCGTATCTTTAGCAGTTTATGCCCTACGATGTTTATTCAATAGATGAGTGAGAGAGCATCCTTTCGTTTTTATATAAGTATATATAGATATAGAGATATAGATTTGTATAGTATCAAATAACATAGGTACACACATAACCAATAAAAATACATAACAAAGGAATACATTTTACAGACCATAACATGTTTAGTTTCAACCAATTCAACTATGCAGTTACATATCTTGTTAACACTTATCGAACACAGAATAAATACTGTGTAGTTTTAAATTGACATAACTTTTTTATTTATAAACCGATTTACATAAAATAAACACTAAATGTTAAGTGAAGTTTCCCACAACATATCCGTGAAAATTATATTCAAATTGGATAAGCCGTTTCTGAGATTAGCGTTTTCAAACACACAGACAAACAGACAAACAGACAAACAGACAAACAGACAAACAGACAAACAGATAAACAGACAAACAGACAAACAGACAAACAGAAAAGATTTCTAGAAACCATTATTTTGGGTTCTATATCGTATTAAAGACCCCTAGAAATGGTTTTCACCTAAATTTATTCCATGTACAGACAGCGACCTCTTACAGATTTATTATAGTATAGAAGATATCGAAATTTGCCGTTGGACCTCAAGCTAGGCCTCTGAGTGCAGGTAAAAAAAGTCGTATCGACATCGCCGATGGCGGGCGATACGCAGATCGGCCGCGCATAAATTTGCATTCATTTCATAACCACTGAACGGGGGAATAAAATTAGACGCACATGCTTCGGTTTTTTTAAACGGTTGTTTTACTTTTTACCCCATAGAGCCAACGGTTAACCAAAACGCGTCTTCAACGGAATATCTTTTTGGCGCACCCAATTTACGTTCGATTGTGTTTATTTTCGTTGCCTTCATGTGAATATCGAATTTTGGCATATTTCAGAGGTGCCTTCATTTCTAAAGAATTTTTTAAAAGTTTTTAAATGGATCTTTATGTAAGACAGTGATATTCCCGGGGAGCCACGACATGTGGTTCTTTAAGAAAGGTGTAAAAAGAGCTCTCCTCCAAAACCGGCGATGCATTGGCGACTCCTCTGGTGTTGCAAATGTCCATAGGCGACGGTGACTGCTTTCCATCAGATGGCCCGTCAGCCTTATCGTTAGGTCTTAATATAAAAAAAAAAATATCGTATGACGGCATATATTTTTGTTATGATTTTTTTTTATCTGACTGAAGTAGCAAAGGAACATGCAGTCCACCTGATGGTAAGTGGTCACTGCCGACCATGGACATCTGTAATCGACTACATGCAGAACATGGGTTCCATCTGAAGTCAATTCAAATTTTGATTGTTGAACTTTATGCTTTTTATAATTATGTCATAACTCACAGATATCATTACGTTTGTATACTTTATGTTATATTTTCTGTGAATGTCTGCGAGATATCAATTATATATAATAGATTTATATGTTCTTGTCTTACAATCATAAAAATCCATCGGCCTAGCTGAGTGTCGTGTAGATGGAAAAGCACAGTTCCCCGTCAATGGAACATACATAAAAACTTCCGCTACGTGGGCGCCATCTAGCGAGACTCGCATATTCACATGGTTAGTACGTAAATATTCACAGGATAGACAACAAATTAATACACAAAAAGTAGTCTATGTCATCCTTCTAACGTGTTACCTACACGTTAGAAGGTTATAGCTTATTTTATTTTTTTTTATCTGACTGAAGTAGCAAACAAGCATGCTGTCCACCTGATAGTAAGTGGTCACTGCCGCCCATGGGCATCTGTAATCAACTACATACAGAACATGGGTTCCAACTGAAGTCAATCACAGATGCGTTGCTACTCATGAGGACTATGATAGTCGCCTCATGTGAAAGTGTGCATACATACTGGAATTAAAAAAAACATGTGACTTTCTTTGTAAACAAAATTAAAAGAAAAGTCACATTAAGGGAAATTCCTGACGGCCTTGGATTTATTTAAAAGTTTCATTAGGATACAATTTTTGTATTAGCATTGATACAAGCCGCAGCAGTAAACATTTTGCACAATATTACCTATAGATCATCAGGTAGGAACCAACTAGGTAACAAGTAATCAAAAATTACCGAATACTGAAACATGATTTACCGAAGCTAATAGCGAAGCCTTTACAAGGTGTATTAAACCGTTACAAATACTTTATTATAAATATCGAAATTTGCCGTTGGACCTCAAGCTAGGCCTCTGAGTGCAGGTAAAAAAAGTCGTATCGACATCGCCGATGGCGGGCGATACGCAGATCGGCCGCGCATAAATTTGCATTCATTTCATAACCACTGAACGGGGGAATAAAATTAGACGCACATGCTTCGGTTTTTTTAAACGGTTGTTTTACTTTTTACCCCATAGAGCCAACGGTTAACCAAAACGCGTCTTCAACGGAATATCTTTTTGGCGCACCCAATTTACGTTCGATTGTGTTTATTTTCGTTGCCTTCATGTGAATATCGAATTTTGGTATATTTCAGAGGTGCCTTCATTTCTAAAGAATTTTTTAAAAGTTTTTAAATGGATCTTTATGTAAGACAGTGATATTCCCGGGGAGCCACGACATGTGGTTCTTTAAGAAAGGTGTAAAAAGAGCTCTCCTCCAAAACCGGCGATGCATTGGCGACTCCTCTGGTGTTGCAAATGTCCATAGGCGACGGTGACTGCTTTCCATCAGATGGCCCGTCAGCCTTATCGTTAGGTCTTAATATAAAAAAAAAAATATCGTATGACGGCATATATTTTTGTTATGATTTTTTTTTATCTGACTGAAGTAGCAAAGGAACATGCAGTCCACCTGATGGTAAGTGGTCACTGCCGACCATGGACATCTGTAATCGACTACATGCAGAACATGGGTTCCATCTGAAGTCAATTCAAATTTTGATTGTTGAACTTTATGCTTTTTATAATTATGTCATAACTCACAGATATCATTACGTTTGTATACTTTATGTTATATTTTCTGTGAATGTCTGCGAGATATCAATTATATATAATAGATTTATATGTTCTTGTCTTACAATCATAAAAATCCATCGGCCTAGCTGAGTGTCGTGTAGATGGAAAAGCACAGTTCCCCGTCAATGGAACATACATAAAAACTTCCGCTACGTGGGCGCCATCTAGCGAGACTCGCATATTCACATGGTTAGTACGTAAATATTCACAGGATAGACAACAAATTAATACACAAAAAGTAGTCTATGTCATCCTTCTAACGTGTTACCTACACGTTAGAAGGTTATAGCTTATTTTATTTTTTTTTATCTGACTGAAGTAGCAAACAAGCATGCTGTCCACCTGATAGTAAGTGGTCACTGCCGCCCATGTGTTACTGCACTACATTCATACCATGGGTTCAATCTGAAGTCAACCACAGATGCATAGCTACTCCCGAGGACTATGATGGTCGCCTCGTGTGAAAGTGTGCCGTTTTAAGATTAGTTTATTTTGTGAGTTTTAATGGACGAGATTACAGATATTAAAATGTATTTTTTTTGGTATTGAGAATACTTAAGTATAGTCCATGAGGCTAGTTACTTTATAAAATCATATTAATCATATTTCATACTTCAGAATAATATTATATAGGTGAAAGTTTGTTATTTTTTCACGTCTAAACGGCTGAAGCGATTTTCATAAAATTTTGTAGGGAGTTAGCTGACACTCTGGATTAATATATAGGCTACATTTTACTGTGGAAAATATCTTATTCCCTCCACAGGACAATCGATACATCGAATTTAACGCAGGTGAAGCTGCGGGGTTCTATTGTATAATATTATTTAAAAACAATCTCTATTATATCGTTTATGGGTTGGTAATCAAATTGTCAGCTCGGTTTAGATTTAATTTAGACAGTCAGCTAGTTTAGATTAGATTCAAGGGTTTAAAGTATGTTGTAGATTTTACATAAAACAATAAGTGTTGATCAGTTTTTTGAATGGTTAATTTCAATTGTTTCTTTATTAGTAGGTGCCAACATTACCAAATTAACTAAAACGTGGACAAATTCTTATAATACAAGTTAACTGAGAGAAAGATTAATAAATTTTACACAGCTCGGTTTACAGTTAAAATTGCAAATATTTGAAGGTAAATTTTTTAATTAACAAATATTTAGGAGAAAATAATTTATTGTTGTAATAATGTATATATGTGATTTTATTCAGTTTTCTTTACCGACTCTGAAATATGTGTGCTCATTGCAAATAAAAACAACACTTTGTATATTTGCTTGAATTATAAGTTGTATATTATTAACTATGTCTGTTTCATAAAACACGATATAATCGTATTACAACTCTTTATAAATACTAGTCACCCGTAGCATCGGCCGTTGTGTCTTTTCATTTTCATTTACTAAGTACATATGTGTTTGTGACAAATGCAAGGCAGTGTGTGTAATGTGTTTTTAGTTGATTTTATGTATGAAAAATGCATTATTTGAAAAAAATATTAACATTCTGCACTCCTTCTCTACGTCCACTATAACCGTGCAAAATTTCATACTAATCCGTCCGCGGCATACCTATTACTTAAAAATCCGTCACAAATTTTTGCTTCACGTATTAATATAATAATAACCGTTATTGGACCTATTTAAGCAAAACAGAATCAATCCACACAACGAAAGTTTTAACAAAAAGCCATTTTTATCAAAAAAAAATTACTGTATAATTTTAGATTATTTTTAATAAAATCTATTTTCAATGTTGCACAAAATAATTTGTTCTATGTATTCAAGTATATTATTATTGAAAATCATGAACGTTTTTAATAATACAGGAGGAAAACTCGTTGGTTCCTTTTTGCAAGTGTGCAAGTGTTCATTATTGTAGCCAAACTTAAATAGTTTTGCTATTCATCGCAAGATGGCGTTACTTGTCTCATAAATTAAAATATCAACTAGAATCCATGGTAAAATTCTGCCTAGTATGTTAATGAAATTATGTATGAATTAATGCGATTATTAATATTTATAAATGTCAGTCACGAATAGGCTTTGGTGAATAAGTTTTGTTGTGTTAGGTTATGGTTTTGGCACCGTTATCTGGATCAGAGTATCCTCTTGTTTTATTCATGTTTTATTCATTACACAATTACGTGTAAATGAATTAAAAAGCAGTGATAGTCTAAAGAATGTAATTCTACATTCGGAATTTTTATCTTGGGTCCGAGGATCAAATCCCAGGTTATCATCCTATTAGAAGAACTAGCAATTCGCACGTCAACCAATTCGCACTTGGCCAGCGCGGTGGACTATGGCGTAAAACTCTAAAAGAAGACTCGTGCCCAGCAGTGAGACAATAATGAGCTGTACCCAAGAAAAACTACTACTTTCTTCTTAAAGGATCTGTGTATTAGAAATTATTTATCACTGCTTTGCGGTGAAGGAATACACCACATGTGAGGTCTACCAATTGCACATCCCCTCTGTGAAATGAAAATGAAAATGAAATGTCTTTATTTTGCATAGGCCTACGGGGGTACTTGCAAACTGTCAGTTACACATTTTTTTTTATCGGAACACGACCTCAACTGAGAAGATTAGGCAAGAAACTCAGTGGATTTTGTCTTTTTTCTTTGTATATGTTTTTTTCTTTGCCAGCTTTATGTAGTTGCTTACAAATGTCCGCAAGTGACAGATATTGGACTAAAAATAACTATAAAAAATATATTAGTCGAAAGTATTGTTATAAAGCAGAAATAATTTTCCATATTACTATTAACTTTTCGTCACAAACATCCAGGAATTCCCCCATCAGGAAGAAATTAGTCGAAAGCGGTTACGAACCAAGGGCATTCCAACATTTTCCCACGTCGATGCAAGAAAAATGTGAGCTAAGTCAGTGTACCGACATATGGGCATTTCGTTCCTCATGCATATTTATAAGAGCGACCCCTCAACTCCGTAACGGCCGGCCGGTTGCTTTGTGACTGATATCAGTTGGCTTAGATTGGACTTTGCTACAATCGCGGATCTATATTGCCAAGTAAATTGGAGAATACAAGAGCCACCAGGAAGCAAATGTTGGTATCATGTGATCAAGCGATTTGGCAATACAGTCCGGATTTATTGCAAGTAAGAATACTAAAGAGCGAAGTGTCTTGCGTTTGTTTGATACTATCCTATGATAGCGATCACTCATCTGATTAAATGATTAAATAATATACAACGTATGTTGTAAAGGAAGCGATTTGTGTTGAGATAGGAAGCTGTTTGATGAATTCGTTAAAATTTTTCGTCAGGGAGAAAAGTTGATTTCTTCAAATCTCGTGTAAGATTGATTATAAATGCTTTTTACACTCATAGACCCACACTAGAATATTCTCCTGTGTTGTGGGCACCATGGACTAATACACAAACACTCAGACCCAAAACATGAATCTAAAGTCATCATTCAGATACCTGTCCGACCGGGAATCGAACCCGGAACTCACTGCGTGTCAGACCGATATGGTCTATTTGTAAAAAGCTGTTTCGTGCTTAATAGTAAAAAATAATCTGTTAAGTATGTGTAAAGTATAAAAAGGTATACTTATATATTTATGTTATGACTTTCTGGATATTGTAGTTGTAAAATGAGACGCAGCCGTTTAGACTCAAAGTAAAAACCTTCGATCCTTTGGCTTATATTCATATTGGACAATATGTCTATACACAAAAGATTCGAAGATATGTTTCGAAAAGTATTTAATAGACCAAAATACTTTCACTGAAATTACGACCTGACCTGAAACAATGTATGTAATTTCTGTTCAATTTTACTGAAACCATTTCTAATTAATATCCTCGTACATTAACGTGTAAAAATAGCCCAAAATTGTTTGTTATAGTGGCTTTGCATATTAGGGTAAGAGCTCACACGTATATTATTTGGCTGGAAACTATTATTGTATAATTGGCAGCGGTAAACACTGCTTTAAGTTGACGGCGAGTATTTTCACGGTGGAACACGCAACATAATGAGGGAAGCGGAACTAGTTCATATTCTGAGGCTTTTTTAGGGAATATCTATAAAAATTGGGCAAAGTGTGCTTCGGACTCGCGGACGACGGATTCAATCATTACATAGCATAAAACAAAGTCGCTTTCTGCCGTCTGTCCCTATGTACGCTTAGATCTTTAAGACAACGTTATGGGTTTTAACGCAGTTTTAATAGATGGAGTAATTCAAGAGGAAGGTTTTTATGTATAATATATGAATGATATAGTGGAGGAACACTGATAATTTTAGATTTTCGACTTTTGGGCAGAACGAAATTCGCCTCGTCTACTAGTTACTTATAAAAACAGAAAACGAATTTTCCTTTATTGTATGGGAGCCCCTTTAAATATTTAATTCACTATAGTTTTAGTACGGACAGGCAGACAGACGGATAGACGGACAGCGGAGGCTCAGTAATGGGATCCCGTTTTTACCCTTTGAGTACCGAACCCTAAAAAGTAGTAGAACTCTTTATAAAAGGTATCATTGCCATAGATATTTGATTTCGCTGCAGTGTTTTTGTGATAAGTGGAGTAAAATAAGTAATTAAGGTGTTGCAATCGGTTTTTTTTTCTTTTTAGCTGATTTAAGTAAAAAATCAACCCGATAGTTAGCACTCACTGTCGCCCATGGATATCTCTAAGTAGCTTCAAACAGAAAATGGGTTGTATCTGAAATCAATCACAGATGTGTTGCTACTTTCAAGGGCTATGAGGGTCGCCTCATGTAAAAAAGTCCCAGCAACCACTCTTCCATGAAAACGCAAGAAATGCTTCACGCTAGAAATAGGTGTGGCAATTGTACATTCCCGGTCGAATTACACTGGTTCTATCACCTGTAAACTGTAATTCTCAGGAAAACAATTAAATTTCCTGCTAGTAACACCGAAATAAGAAACTCTTGTTGAAACAACAACATGAATATTTATAAATGATGTTCACATTGAAACACGCTTTTCTACGCTCATAACCCCACAGTAGGATTTTCTCCTGTGTCGTGGGTACCATGGACACACACAAGACGAATACACAAACACCCAGATTGCGCGTCAGACCGGTATGGTGACCGCTCCGCCACGCGGGTCGTCAATTCACACTTAAATATGTGTGTTAAATATGAGTGTATAATCATGTCTTTAAAAAATAAAATAGTATACATTTTCACCATATCGTTTAAATATAAAAAAAAAAATCGTAAAACATCCGTTATATTTTTAATTGTTTCAGAAATAACATGAAACTAACGTCAGTGAAATATTGTTTAAGCATTTTTACTGACATAAAATTATTTTAGAAAACATTTTAATCTAGGTCTATTAGTTTTAAGTCATGTTAACAAATTTAAAACTTGGATATCTTGATACAACTTAATTCTTTTTTAGTAACTAGATTTTACGTATATTTAAAAATGTTTGTTTTCTATTATATTTGATAAAATGTGAGGTGTATTAATAGGAGCAAGAAAGTTTATATGAAAAACGAGCGTCAACAACCTAACGACTTATTCTGGTTTAAAACCTGCATTATTTCAGTAGATGTATTAATTTTATAGGTTGGAGAAGTAGTTCGCCCGGGGAGATACCACCGCCACACCTATTTGTAACGTGACGCATTTCTTGCGTTTCGATGGAAGGATGTGGTTGCCGGTACACTTATATGAGGCGACCATCTTAGTCTTCGGGAGTAGCGACGCATCTGTGATTGACTTCAGAACCCATGTTCTGTGTGAAGTTGATTTAATACTACTACTAATTCGTTAGTTTACTACTTCAGTGACATAAAAAAAATCAATAAAAACACTACGTGTTAATCAAACTAATCACCATCGTGTTGTCACTGGATCGCTATAAATATTGTGTAATAGACGGGAATCGAACCGAACACTCGTACAAAACGGTTTTTAGCATAAAAACTCGATAGGATGCAATAAATCGTGTTTTGTGCTGCAAGAAACTTCCGCTGACAGGCTTAGTTATGCTGGTACATGTGGGCTTATGCTATGTTTATTAATTGTCCAATTATGAAATGTATACCTGGAGATCTTTTTTTATAGTTAGACCTAACGATAAGGCTGATGGGCCACCTGATGGAAAGCAGTCACCGTCGCCTATGGACATTTGTAACACCAGAGGAGTCGCCGATGCAACGCCGGCTTTGGAGGAGAGCTCTTTTTACTCCTTTCTTGAAGAGCCCCATGTCATAGCGCCCCGGGAATACCTCAGGAGGAAGCTCATTCCACATTTTGCACATCCGCGGCAAGAACGAGCTTTGCTTTAGTACGAGTTACTTTAGTTTAGTACGGAGAGTTATTTATTTTAGTACATCATAAGCTATAAATTTCTGTTTATAATAAGTGATAGTGCTTATATAATTTTATGATTATGTCTTATGTTAAGCAACCTGCTTTAAATACTTATTTATAAATAATAAGAATCTAGACACGTTGTAAATATAATATTGTTAACATGATGCTTGGGCTTCTGTTTTAGTATACTTAATAATGTAATTTAAACATTTTGACAATTACTTTTTTAATAATTAAGTCTGATAAAGCAGAGGGACTGATGGTAGTAATTGTTGCCTATGAAAAATATTTTCTCGCACTTTGAGCCCCAATACCTAAGGAGAGCTTTTGCACAATTTTTGAAGACCTTTTTCGAGGAATATTAGCCCAGATATTTTATTCCCCATCTGCAACTTAAACCTATGCGTATTATTTTTATATTATCTAATTATTTTGTGAATATTATTTCGCTTTTTTGTCTTTAAGCCAGCAATGGCCACATCACTACATAGTATAAAACAATCGCTTCTCGCTGTGTGTCCCTATGTATGCTTAGAACTTTAAAACTACGCTACGGATTTTAATGCATTTTTTTTAGCAGGTAGAGTGATTCAAGATGAAGGTTTCTATAGTTGAATAATATAGTGAAAAAATACTGATAATTTTATATTTTTTACTTTTAATTTACTTTACGTCAAATACCTAATTTATTTAACATTATGCTTATAAGCACAATGTTAAATGACCTATTTCGTCTCTTAAAGTAAGAATTTTTGAAGATCCTTCGTTACTTCATTTTTTTTTATTTGACTGAAGTAGCAAACGAGCATGCAGTCCACCTGATGGTAAGTGGTCACTGCCGCTCATGGACATCTGTAATCAACTTCATACAGAACATGGGTTCTATCTGAAGTCAAACACATGCGTTGCTACTCCCGAGGACTATGATGGTCGCCTCATGTAAAAGTGTGCCGGTAACCACACCCTTCCATCGAAACGCAAGAAATGCTTCACGCTAGAAATAGGTGTGTGCGTGCTTCATTCTATAAGTGGCGCCTAAAAATACCTTCCTTCTCGACTTCAGAGTTTAAACGTTACGTTTTCGTTACTTTTATTAATAGACATTTAGGCTCACTAATGACCCACGCAAGTAAAAACTGTCCTTAGGGCAGTCGGTTAACGTATTTGGGGCGTTTGCCGTCACAATCGGCGCACGCATAATTAGCGGAAGGAAGTCCGATCGGGAGATACATATATTTGCATCTCGTTACGCTATGCAGCGGTGCACTGCTCCTGCGGTTGGGTAATGTTTGTGTTTTTATGATTAAAGAAGCAAAGGAGTACAGCCGTATGGTTTGTGGTTGTAAAAAAAAAAACATGATTGTTAAAAGAGTAGAAACAAAAAAAAACCGCTGAGTTTCTGAACGGAGTATCTCAATTGAGGTCGTTCATCCAGTGGTAGTTTAAGAACCAATTGAGGATGTGTAAGAATGTAATAATATGTAAAGCAGTGATAGCCTGATGGTTGGAACTTACCCTCTCAATCGGGAGGTCCGATGTTCAAACCCAGGCACGCACCATTGATTTATGTGCATATTACAAATTAGTTATCACTGGTTTTCGGTGAAGGAAAACATCGTGAGAAACCTTACACGCCCGAGAGTTTAAAAAAAAATAGTTATCGGAGGTGTGTAAAGTCCACCGATTCGCACTTGGCCAGCGTGGTGGATTATGGCCTGAAACTCTCTCATTCCGAGAGAAGACCCGTGCCCAGCAGTGGGACAACCATGGGTTGACAATACGGGTTCATTTCATTTCACTGACTGATGACACTTGCAGGGGACTACTAATATAATCGGACTTATACATGTAATGAGAACACACGATACTCTTACAGCTGACATTGCCCGTATGTGAAAGATGTGACAGATAAGATAGTAGAGTCTTTTGTAGAAGGTATAATATAAAAAGTGTATTTACTTCATTGATACAACATGGTATTTTTTTTTATCTGACTGAAGTAGCAAACCACCTCCTCACGATGTTTTCCGTCATCGAAAAGCAGTGATAATTGTTTTTTATTATGCACGTTGAATTGTGATTTGAACTTCGGACCTCCCGATCGAGAGAACAAGTTTAAACCATTAGGCTACCACGGCTCTAAAATATAGCTTTATGCTCTGAAATAGTCTTTATATGGATATAAGAGCTCAGCCTAATATAATATAAGTTCTGCATAAACCAGAGAATGTATTGCTTGCATTACACTGAAGATCATATTTTTTTAAATCGGAATTTATTAAATTTTATAAAAAAAATAAGTTTTGTATTGGCATTGACCGCCACTTATATGGATATTTAAGCGATTAAATTTATTGCATTAGTATTTTAAGTAATGTATAAAAGTTTTAAATCTATGTAAGAATTCAAATGTGTAAGAAGTATTGTCTGTTTTCACCAATAAATTACCTATTACCAACTTGTCAAATGTCTTGACGTGTTGCTAATCGGACTCAAGACGTGGTGTTAAATTCAGTGGTACGAATAATCAATTCACTGAGTTTAACGCCAAGTTAACTTAATGCGATTCCGTTAATTTATCGATTTACCTATCGATAATATTGGTAGCTTCAAATAGTGTCCATTCATCCATTAATTCATCAGCCCTTTGATGTCCACTGCTGGACGTAGGACTCCTCTAAATGGCGCCACTCCAACCGGTCCTGTGCCCTCTGAATCCAACGGTTTCCCGCTGTCTTCTTCAGGTCATCGGTCTACCTGGTGGAGGGGCGACCTGTACTCCTTTTGCCTAAACGTGGTCGCCACTCGAGGACCTTTCTTCCTCGAGGTTCCTCGAGGAATTTGACCTTTGAAGAAAGGTCAAATAGTGTCACCTGAGAATAATCACAGAGCAGGGTACAATGTACACGTATAGAGCAGTGATAGCCTAATGGTTGAAACTGGCCCTATCAATCGAGAGGTTCGAGGTTCAAACCCAGACACGCACCAGTGACTTATGGGCGTATTAGAAATTAATTATCTCTGCTTTTTGGTGAAGAAAACTATCGTAAGGCAACGTACACACCCGAAAGTTCTTTAAAAAAGCTCTAGGAGGTGTTGTGAAGTCCACCAATTCGCACTTGACCCATGCGAGTAGAAACAAACAATTCACGGTATAAATACAAAATATTTTTTATACGTTATACTTAGGAATAAGATACTTTCCACTGCACCACAATGGCTATTATCAGTTGTAAATTGTTTTGATTAAGACGGAAAGAAATGATGAGTTGCTAATAAAAGTTAACTCTGATTGCCAGATTTTAAATGAAAATTAGTTACTCTAAGCTTTCTTAAATAGAAACATAAATGTTTCATTATTGATAATTAACTGTCGATAAGAAATCTTTATCCCAACCCTAATTAAGATGCGTAACGCAAGATGCAGCGACGCATATCGACAAAAAAACAACATTATTCATGAATTGAATATTTACCGCTGAAACTGTAACAGCCGCGAAGTTGCATGAAAAAATATGTTAAGTTAAAGTTTTACTTTCTGTGATGTGTTCCGTACTTAATTATTATGTTGAACTTTTTTGCCTTTCGATAGAAGGGTGTGGTTGCCGGCACACTTTCATTTGAGGCGACCATTAAGGTCCTCTAAGAATAGCGACGCATCTGTGATTGACTTCTGCTAGAACCAGCTGTATGAAGTTGATTATAGACGTCCATGGGCGGCAGTGACCACTTATCATCAGGTGGACTGCATGCTCGTTTGCTACAGTCAGATAAAAAAAGAACGGTTCGCAACGATACAATCTGTAGAAGAACCAAGCTTACCGGCATAGCTCGTGACCATGACCCGAAAAAGACTGTGAGAATTCGCTGAATCAGTTGAAGTGGCGCCATTTAAGAGAGTTGGGCATTTAGGGGTTGCATTTTCATATATTGTAGAATAAAGATTGATATGATCATGCTAACAATTCTCTGGCTTTCTCTGGATATAGTTATCAAGGACATTAGGTAAAATAGTGTGTTTCGATTAAGATCTGGCAAAGAACTCAGCGTGTTGGTCATTTGTCAATGCTACTTCTATAAAATGATATTAAACAACTTGTTTAGATTTCTGAGAACTGAACCCTGCAAATATTGCAGAAATAACTGAGGCCTTAACGACTAGCTTTTATGTAAGTGTTGTGAGTTAGCGATTCAAAATTAGCATTTGTATGAAGTAATTATGTATCGTGATTTCTTCGAATTGGTATCGATAAAGAAGATAGAACATTTCACACATTTTTTGCATTATGTGCTTGAGTTATTTTGCAAATCTCTTATATTTTCAAGGATGTTTTTTTGTACTTATATTGTAATGGAAAACATAAAGTAATAGGTATTAGATTAGAACAAAGATTTATGTTAAATGGTTAAAAATTCAATCCATAATATAGTACTTCAATTTTACTAAGTACATATTAGCAACAATAAATATTTATTGATATATTTGATAAAACCTTCAGTATATTTCTATGTTAATACTTTTTGTTACAATACTTTCTTAATTATTTAATAAATTTAATTATAATCGTCGTAAAAGTCGTGTCTACGACTTTTTAAGGTATTATCAATTTAAATTGAAAATATAGATAAGTTTCGATTAAATGTGCTTACACGTACCAATTAATATAACAACAAAAAATCTTTTTTAATTTTTTTTTCGGTAATAGTGGCTGTCGTTTTGATTATAGTTTTACTTTAATTATAATATAGGTACTACGTTACTCTCATTTTTTTGGTAACGTGTACCACGATATTGAATAGGATGTGTCTCTATGGTCATAAACCATCGGTGTGCCAAATTCATCGAAATCTGATCATACGCATACGTGATACGCATCTTCACAAAACTTTTAACGTTTACAATATTAATAACATATTTCTGTCCTTACTTAGATTTTTTTATTTTATCTGACTGAAAAAGCAAACGAGCATGCAGTCCACCTGATGGCAAGTGGTCACTGCAGTTCATGGACATATTTAATCAACTACATACAGAGCATGGGTACCATCTGAAGTCAATCACAGATGCGTTGCTACTCCCGAGGACTAAGATGGTCGCCCTATGTGAAACTGTGCCGGCAACCACGCTCTTCTATCAAAACGCAAGAAATGCTTCATGCTAGAAATAGGTGTGACGGTAGTACTTCCCCGGTCGAACTACACTGGTTCTACCACTTTTATCTTATTTACCTTATTCAAGTAAATAAATTTAATGAAATACGTCTAATGACAATGTTTTCGAGTACATTTCGATGTATCAGTTTAACTAATATACTTACAGTATCTCCCTATGTCACATTTCACCCTTCGGGGCGGATATGCGGTCAAGTGATTTCACAATGGTGGCTGTTATAGCCGGAAGTAGTATGGGGTTTCGCGATACGATATACATCTCCTATATCTGTAACATTAGGTGGTTTATATCTATACTAGCCGAGCCCCGTAGGTTCGTCCGCGTTTAAACAATGATTATTAATAGAGTATGTTCTTTATTAAAATTATTACATAGACTTTAATAAAATAAAAAATAATTCCATAAATATATGTATTTCCCACCATTAAACTCAGTAATTTTAAACACAGACAAGGAAACCGACAGACAGGCAGAAAAATGTAAACACTATTGAATTTCTTTTATTATTTATCAGATATACATATTAGCGATGCTATTTATAGACATGCGGAACTTTTCTTTCTAATATGTGTATGAATAATGTGAATAAAGCAATAGCTTTGTTGTATATATTTTTTATTGCACTGAGTGTCTAAGGTTCTAATCCTTTGCACGTATCTATGACTCTTCTAAGATATGTTACAAATGAATTCTCAATAGTTCGACCAGGTCAGTCCAGGAGTTCACGCTAGAAATAGGTGTGGCGGTGGTACTTCCCCGGTCGAACTACATTGGTTTCATGGTAGTGGTCATTATAGTGAACCAAATAAATCTAACTATAGTAAAACAAATTAAAACATTGATTGAAAAATTGTGAGTCACCCAAAATTTTATGCTGGCAAAAGATTTAGTTTCCATTAATATTATAAAAATAATGTATGTTTTCTTAGAAGATAAGTTCAGTTCCCTGTCCCTGTCAACTGTCCCAAGATAATAAGCAGAACGTTCCGCATTCTAACTGCAGAACAATAGTGTTATCCACCGCGTGTTATTTCATGTCTCGTATAAGCTCGTTTGGGGAAGCTATCGATAGTGGACAGGGGACTGACTGGCAGATTTTTAATTAGAGTTAGTAATAAACATAATTACTCACTGTTACATAAATATTGGGCCCCTTTGGCGTCTGTTACAAGTGAACAGGGGACTGTTCTTAAATTGCACGCATTAGTTCTCCCAAGGACTTAAGACCGTGTTCTAATAAAAGAAGTAGCAATTTTATATGATTGCAGAATGCTACTCGGTATCTATATATTAATACGTTAAGCGACAACTTGTGATCCGTTTTTAAGATACTTGCCGCGGATGGAGGTGTATGAAATTACGCTGGGTTATAGTTGATGTAGAGAAGAATTACCAAAAGTTAATATTTTTTTCAAATAATGCATAAAACGTACATAAAATCAACTAAAAATTCATTACACACACCACATTGCATTTCATACAAACACATATATAATAAAAGAAATAAAACATTCAATGTCTTTCTATGAAAACACATAACGTCAAAAATGTCAGATGTCTTTGTCAAAATACCCGCTATTGCTTTTAAATACAGCTTAGTTAATTAAACCTCTTTTTAACTTTAACGGGTGTGTTCAAAATAACTAGAAAATCCATACAATTTAATTGAATTTGAGTAATATTCATGCTACTTTGGTCGATATGAAATTTAGTTTTTGAGTTAACTTACGGTCGAATTTCAACCGTTGCGACGGGTGACTAGTTTTTGAAATGTGTTAGACAGACAAACTTGTACGATGTGTCCTTCGTCATCAATAATAGAAAAGTACAAGTACCTGATTTTAGACAAATTTTCAAACCTATTGCCCATGATTTGTATGAATAAACTTCATGTGGGTATCTGTCACTTATAACACCATCCATACATCCATCAGCCCTTGTAAGTCCACTGCTGGACATAGGCTACCCTAATCTGCGCCACTTCGACCGGTCCTGAGCCATCTAAATCCAGTGATTACCCGCCGTCTTCTTCAGGTCGTCAGTCTACCTGGTCGGAGGGCGGCCTGCACTCCTTTTGCTCAGACGTGGCAAAAACACGTCACACCATTTAGCCAAAATACAGAAGCTGTATCTACACATCTACATAAATTAGTTTGAAATCTTTTCCCACATTTATGCCAGAAATACCTTTATTTTTTTCTACTACTAAACTCGCAGTCTCTTCCTGTCAACATAAGTTAAGAAGCGTATCGTGCTAGTGCTAACTGTAAAAACAATAACGATATCTGGCGCGTGTTATTTCACGTCCCGAACAGCTCATGCGCTCCGGTATATCTGCCCGCATGCGGATTAGATATCCACAGAATGGACAGAGGACTGATGTAAGATTTTTCGTTATACGAAAATGCATGTCATTTCTAAAATGTGTATACCCAAGGATAAAATGTATATAAAGTAATCTCCTTTAAAATTCTCTACCTTTTCATGAAAATTCTCTGTAAATGGTTTAGCTGTTTTTAAAAAAGCCGAAGTGGTTATTTTGAAAACAGCTCTAATTAAAACATTATCAATTTTTATGTATTCGTAATGTTTCTTTTCATCTAGCTGAAGTAGTAGAAGCACGCAGTCCACCTGATGGTAAGTGGTCACTGCCGCTCATGGACACTGTAATCAACTTCATACAGAATATGGGTTCTATACGAAGTCAATCACAGACGCGTTGCTACTTCCGAGGACTATGATGGTCACCTCATATAAAAGTGTGCCGGCAACTACACCCTTCCATCGAAACGCAAGAAATGCTTCATGTTGGAAATAGGTGTGGCGGTGATACAACCCCGGTCAAAATACATATGTATTGTGTTAATGGACTTTAGTCAAGGTGACTAAAGTCCAGAATAGTGAGAGAGACTATAAACAGTCTATATGCAGACTATAGACGGTCACCATGACTAAAGTCCTGACTATAGCTAAATGCCGTGGTATCCTCGGAAGTAAATCAAGAACCTTGCTATCTTTGAGTTGCGATAATAACTATAATTTGCCATTGTTAGTGTCTCTCGTTAACCCATTAATGTCTCACTGCTGGGCACAGGTCTTCTCTCAGAATGAGAGAGTATGATTGTTCGTGGAAATGCTTGCATTATAGATGTCACTGCAAATTACTGTTAAATTTTAATACTACTTGTAGTTTGTTACTAGCCAATCAGTGAGGCTTGAATCATGTAGAAATCATGGTAATTCAACAATCTCTAAATTTTCAAGTTTTTGTGAGAATACATGTATACATTGATAATGAGTACTATTTGATGGTAAGTGGTAACTATACTTTGTCATTTACAATTCTAATGTAATTATAATCCTTCTCATCTATTAGGTAACACATTTTATTACACTAACCTGTTATATTTACAGTTTTCGTTTTGTGTAGTTATAAAGCACTGCTCCAAATATCCTTGTATGATAATTTATTGATAACTAACTCTTACCCGCGGCTTCGTTCGCACGGTCAAAGGGAATTAACATAAGCATAGCGTGATTTAGAACTTGCAAATGAATTTTACTAACGACATCTATTAACAACGTCTAGAACTACTAAATATGTATCAGCTAACATAACATCGATATTCTCATGGGAATGTGAGAGCGCGGTAAAAAGTAGCCTACGTCTCTCTCCGCCCTAACTCCCTAACTAACCTAAACTAAACTAACCTGACTCAAGCATCTCCTAATCTCAGCATATAAACCATATCATATAATAGCTATGTGGCGACGTGAAAGAGGCACAAACAAAGACACTTTCACATATATAATATTAGTATGGATGTATGGATTTCAAGTAGATTTCAATACCCGAAGCACCTCTGCGCGGTAGTCTATGGCGAGCGACGCAGGTCGGTGATTCGGTCTCGTGCGATTACGGCGCCACCTGTCACCTTTCCCATGGAATTTATAATTCGAGCCCGGATTGTGCGGATCGCTTTAATTGTATTCACGAACACCAGGATTTGCCTCGTATTTTATATACCACCCAATCAGTTTAAAACAAGGCGCATTTAGCCACCCATGCGAAACTTATTAATTATTCAATCGGACGATTGATGATGAAATTGTTGTTTAAAATGTGATTGAAATGCTGAATTTTAACGTTCGGTTCAATTGTCTCGTTGTTTGTGGCGTTTGTGTTAATAAAACAGCTGAAGTATTATTTATAGAGTGTATGTATATTATGATGAATTGGAATGGTTTTCCTTTGTCAGTGCGACAAACAACGCAACAGTGCGAAACTCATATAATAACTAGTATTTTATATTAAAGGTGTGGGACCCAGTTTTATGGATAGAAGTCAAAATTTTTAATTAGATGTTTGAATAGTTGGGAATTGAAAGAGAAGTATCAGACTTTCAAGGTGGTAGAACCAGTGTAGTTCGACCGGGGAAGTACCACCGCCACACTTATTTCTAGCGTGAAGCATTTCTTGCGTTTCGACGGGAGGGTGAGGTTGCCGGCACACTTTCACATGAGGCGACTATCATAGTCCTCAGGAGTAGCAACGCATCTGTGATTGACTTCAGATGGAACCCATGTTCTGTATGAAGTTGATTACAGATGTCCATGGGCGGCAGTGACCACTTACCATCAGGTGGACTGCGTGCTCGATTGCTACTTCAGTCAAATAAAAAGACGGATATGATGATCACTCCACCACGCTTCGAACTGTTGCAATAGTGAGTAAACGCACAACTCTTGAATCTTCTCTCGTAAATGACATAGGAGATGTGAAATTAATGAGATGAATATTTATTATATTTTGCCTGTATTAGGAATTAAGAAGTAGGTACATTTTTTATGATGAAGTAGCAAACGAGCTTGCAGTCCACCTGGTGGTAAGTGGTCACTGTCGCCCATGGGCATCTGTAATAAACTTCATATAGAATATGGGTTTTATCCGAAGTCAATCTCAGATGCGTTGCTACTTCCGAGGACTAAGATGGTCGAATCGGGTGAAAGTGTGCCATGTATATATGCTTTAACAGTGAAGAATTTTAACCTAAGAAACCCTACATGAGTTTTCAAAAATGGTTTTCAGTCTATTTTGCAGTTCTCAGGAGTACAAATGCATCATTATAGACTTCGCGCAAAACCCTTATTTTACGTGAAGATGCTTACTGAGGTCCACGGGAGACAGTGACCACTTACTATCAAGTGGACCGCATACTCGTTTGCTATAGCAATGTAACAAAAATAAACGGAAAATGGGTGTAACGCACTTGGTTTTTTAGAAGATTGAAGTAGCAAACGAGCATGCAGTCCACCCCATGGTAAGGTAATAACTGCCGCTCATTGATATCTGTTAGCCACTTCACATTCTATCTAAATTCAGTCACAGATGCATTGCTACTCCCGAGGACTTAGATGGCCGCCTCATATAAAAGTGTACCGGCAACCACACCCTTCTATCGAAACGCAAGAACTGCAACACGCTAGAAATGAGAGTGACGGTGAAACCTCCCCGGTCGAACTACACATGTTCTATCACCCGGACAAATAAATATACCTATAAATAATTGGTTGACATGGCATGTAAGTATTCAACATATACATTTTAGGTGGTCAAATGCTTACATACAATTTACAAATGATACGCACCGATCGATTCACCAATCAAGTAAGTAAACCACCCTCGTGACGTCACATCGTTAACCACTAATATGTTTCAAACATATAAGGAGCCATTTACACCCTATAACCAAATACGAACCCTAAAATAGTTAGAATAAGCGCTATTTTCAATAAAAGAGACAAGTTGTTATGTCCCCCATATAATTAGCTCCCATTTGTTGTAAAACAATTTTCCTCTAATGTCAAAGAAATAGAGTTCAGTTTGTGCATCTCTTTGTCACAGCCTAACGCACTGTTGGAGTTTCGTATATGCAGAAGACTGACAAATTGTTACCTGCCACTAAATACTTATTTTCATGGTAGCTTCATATATAGAGTGCACGTGAAGTCCCTCAATGTTTTAGTAATTGAGGTATTGAACATATGACTCATGAGCTGATTAATATATGAGTAATCAAAGCAACCTAGAATAAAATAATATTAAAAAATATTTTTAAAACAAGCTTTTATTTCAATGGACTGCAAATAAAAAATAAACTTTGTAATAGTCAAGGACATCATTGTGATTCACAAGTACTGTTTTTTGTTTTATAAAACATTTATTTCCAATTGTTATAGTGTAACAGCTTTGTAACAAGCGAACTACAGAGCTTACATTAAATAAAAAACACTAATAGACGAACATTTTACCATGTCTTCATTAGTAGTTACAATAAATGGTGTATTTATTATATAATTACAAGAGTCAACAATAAAGACAGTAATAATAAATAAATAAAAAGTACAGTTCAAATACTTATTCAAAAACTTTATTTAACACTAGCAGATCGACGCGACTTCGTTCGCGCAGACTATAATGTAATCTATCCAACCATTATACATTTGTGCACCACTCCTGGAAATGTCCCCCCCCCCCCCATCCGTAATGTGGATTTGGTCAATAGTCATAGTCAGCAGTAGGTATTGATGCTATTCCGATAGGAGTCCCAAAAATTTTAGCGACAACTGCTTTGCGTAAGGGTATACTGATCATTGTGCGGTGGCGGTGTCCATGTCTTTCTTAGATATTGATATGTTCTCTTAAATTGTTGAACATTTTTTTGTTCTATTATCAATAAATATCGCAGTGTATGCAATGAAAAAAATTTTTTTCAGCAAAATTTTTGACACTTTGAATCACATTACTCAAGTTTTAGCAAAGACGCCTTATATATTCTAGTAATAAAAATAGCCTATGTTGCTCAGGGATAATGAAGCATTCTAATGATGAAAGAATTTTTAAAATCGGTTCAGTAGTTTTTAAGTTAATTCATGACAAACATGCAAAAATACAAAGTTTTCCTATTTATAAGATTGGTATAGATGCCCGTTGAAACAGTTAATACTCATTTTTAAGTATGCTATTTCTGTCACATAAAAACAAGATCGAAATCACAATCAATGTGTCGCAAATGTACTTATCAATTCTTATAGGCTCATTTGAAGACAGACTAAGTAAAGTCAAGCTTCTCGGAGGACAGGCATGGTGTAATGTCCCATGAGCGGTGTGCGCGAGGCGCGACGGATGCAGATATCTGTTCATTTCACGCATCGGCCCACCGACAAATTGTCGTGATTGCCCGACTAGGCTTTGGTGTATGTTGAAATTACACTACCTACACAAGAGCAATGGTTTGTCAAAAGTGTTTGCATTGACGAAACTATTTGCAAACTATTATATCACAAAACAAGTAACATCTATATAACACTTTTATATGAGGCGGCCATCATAGTCCTCGGGAGTAGCAACGCATCTGTGAATTCAGATAAAACCTATGTATGTATAAAGTTGATTAGCGTCCATGAGCGGCAGTGACCACTTACCATCAGGTGGACTGCGTGCTCGTTTGCTACTTCAGTCAAATAAAAAAATCATCATTACGTTATTAAAAGAAAAAGATCGGTTGTCTTCAGTTTCAGTTGATTGTTTTTAAGCAGTCGGGTTTATGTTTTTTAGTTATTGCATAGCTTTTATCGCGGGCTTTGAGCGCGGCGACCTAATCGAGAAATTCCGTAACGAAAAAACCTAACACCCCCAACTCCGCCTACCATGTAGCGCAGCCCAGCGTTCGCTTAACGTGTATGTATGTGGTACGACAGTACGAAGCTCGCACTGTTGGGCACGGGTTTTCTCTTGAAATGAGAGAATTTTTTTTTCATCCAAAAAGCATTAATTTCAATAAATAACTACAAAAACCAATACGCCCGACTGTTTAAAAACTACCAATTAAAACTGAAGACAATCAATAGTTTTTAAACAGTCATTTTAAATAATAATGTACAATTACTAAGTTTAAAGTAAACTATATACTCGTATGTATGGAGCATGGTTCCCCAGGTGGCCACCACACGGCGGTTCATTTCACGGTCGCTTCACACAAATCGATCGAACAATGGCATGTGGGCATGTCCTGCTGCACTGTTATTTAGAGCAAATTGCAGATGGTTAAGATTTTACCTAATGCTTGTCTGTAATTTGAGGCAGTGGTAGGGACAATGGTCTGTTCCGGTCCTTGGAGAGATATAGAAAAATCGTCGTCAGCCCATTATTGTCCCACTGTTGAGCACGGGTCTTCTCTCATGAGAGAGTATTAGGCCATAGTCCACCGCGCTGGCCAAGTGCGAATTGGTGGACTTCACACACCTCCGAGAACTTTTTTTTTAAAGAACTCTCGGGTGTGTAGGTTTCCTTACGATGTTTTCCTTCACCGAAAAGCAGTGATAATTAATTTCTAATACGCACATAATTTTTAGAAAAATCAGTGGTGCGTGCCGGGGTTTGAACCTCAGACCTCACGATCGAGAGGGCAAGTTTCAACCATTAAGCTATCACTGCTTTATAGAAAAATATATGACTTAAATTAGTTTGTAAGAACTATGGTACAAACTAATTTTAGTCTTATATTTTTCTATGATGATAGTCATATATTTTATAAGATGACGTATGTGTCATCCAGTACGGTAAAGTATCATTTTAGGTCCGTGTGGCGAGTCCAACAGATGCGGCGGCATTAACAAAAAGAATTTTTTTTATGTGACTGTAGTAGCAAATGAGCATGCAGTCCTGATGGTAAGTGGTCACTGCCGCTCATGGACATCTGTAATCAACCACATACAGAACATGGGCTCCATTTGAAGTCAATCACAGATGCGTTGCTACTCCCGAGGACTATGGTCACCTCACCTCATGTGAAAGTGTGCCGGCAACCACACCTTTCTATCGATATGCCAGAAATGCTTCACGCTAGAAATAGGTGTGGCGGTGGTACTTCCCCGGCTAGGCTCTGAAAATTTTTGTCACTATATGCTGAGGACAAGTTCGAAAAAGATAGACTAGAAATTGGTCAACAAAGATAGTTTAAATAATTTGCTTTTGCTCACGCGGGATATCACAAGCTTTCCTTACATCACGGAGCTGTATGGGGTAAATCAAAAGGATATTTTTTTAAAGTGCTACAAGAATTTTTAAAATAGAGTTATAAGAATTTATGAACATATACATATATGTCTGCTTTTCCTCATCAACTTAACCATAGTGGATTAATAACAGAAATATATGTGGCCGTGCAACAGCCAGACCGCGTTAGTTGACCCGCATGGCACAGCGGTTACCGTACCGGTCTGACACGTAATGGGTCCCGGGTTCGATTCCCGGCCAGACAGGTATCTGAATGATGAGTTCAGATTCTTATTCTGGGTCTGGGTGTTTGTGTATTCGTCTTTGTGTGTATCCATGGCACCCACGACACAGGAGAAAATCCTACGGTGGGGCTATGAGTGTAGAAAGCGTTAAAAGTTATAAGCGTTATGTACTACTTTTAAATGCAATAAATCATTTTTCATTTTTTTTTTCATACATATGTGTCTGCTGTTCCACCTCAACTTAACCCACTATTAAATAACAGAAAAATATGGAGCCGTGCAACAGCGTGAGTTCTACCACCTTCTTAAAAAGTGATTAAAAATAACGCGACACAAGTACCTAAGTACTCGTCTTAAAGTTTGCGTGTGCCGATGATGTCCATAAGTAATGGCCGCCGCTTCCACCGCTGGTCACGCGAGAGTGGATTATTCAGCGGTAATTTGTTGATTAATATTTTATTACCAGCAACGATTAAAACGAAAAAATCTCGCCTTGATTGATTCAGGCTTTCAGTAAGTTTAACATGCGATTTTACATACTTTAATGGTGTGGGTGGATTAATATATATAATATAATATAATAAATTATATAGTGGATATAATAAATTGTACCTACTAGAGATGCCATCATTGTCGGCTACTTTACTTTCCAAATAAACTAACTAAAGCAGAATCTTAGTTCTCTCTCTCGTCAACCCAATATTGTCCCACTGCTGGGCACGGGTCTTCTCTCAGAATGAGAGAGTTTAGGCCATAGTCCACCGCGCTGGCCAAGTGCGAATTGGTGGACTTCACACACCTCCGAGAACTTTTTTTTTAAGAACTCTCGGGTGTATAGGTTTCCTCGCGATGTTTTCCTTCAGCGAAAAGCAGTGATAATTAATTTCTAAGTTCTTAGTTATACAATTATTATTACTAGTTTCGACCAGACGACAATCGATAACCGTAGGATATTTGTTTTTTTTACTGACTGAAGTAGCAAACTAGCATGCAGTCCACCTGATGGTAAGTGGTCACGGCCGCTCATAGATATCTGTAATCAACTTCATACAGACCATGGGTTCTATCTGAAGACAATCACAGATGCGTTGCTACTCCCGAGGACTATGATGGTCGCCTCATATAAAAGTGAGCCGATAACCACTTCTATCGAAATGCAAGAAATGCTTCACGCTAGAAATGGGTGTGGCGGTGGTACTTCCCCGGTCGAACTACACTGGTTCTACCACCTTCAAAATAATGTAATCAATTTTACTTTTAAAGATTTTTTATTCAGTTTTATTTTATTAAAGTTTTATAAATAAAAACTGAAGTATATTATGTTATCACAGATTTATTCGTTAGTAAATCTAAGTAATAATGTTGGGTTCTGGTGTTAAGGACGATAAAGAAGGTTGTCACATTGTGCCTTGATTAGTATTATCTGAGATAGCTATTGACTGACAAAGTAGGCAATCAAACTTCAAATACATTTAAAAGCGGATTGGAATATCTAAGTTCGGAGACCAAAATGATTGCTTTCTTTTAGGCCACTATTCGGTCCTGTCTTGGAAATCTATTCGGGCTCATCACATTGAAATCCGTGAAGCTGTAAAGGAACCAACAACTACTCAACATTTCGAAAAATCAAAGTTAAAGACAATGTTACCAGAGTTTTCAATAATTATTCCAGAATATTGTTATAATTTGTGCCTACTTGTTAACGTGTGCCTACTAAATTAACGTGTACTTAAAATATACGCATACAAGCCGGTGACGACTTTTTTCTCCTCATCCGCCATCAAAGATCTTAGCACACCAAGGCACAACCGTATTGAGCTATAATGCTTTAAAACAATATTTTCAAATAAACTATGGACGTTATTAAGGCCAAATGACCTAAGTATTCAGAGACATTTCGTAGTGATAACTGTTGACAGTTAATGTGTATTTAGTTAATAGCCTATTAAGGTAGTAAACATGAATATTAATACAAAACCGGTAATAATAACCGAATAATAATTGTTACTTTTGCCATTAGTTTGCGCCATAAAGCATGTTCTGTACAAATAATGGGTAATTATTTTAATTTATGTATTTTAATTTTTAAAAAATCTTCTTTTATATTTAATTTTAATTATTATCTTATGTAAAGAAAATGATTTAAAATTACACATTATATATTAAAAATTAAATATTTTTATTACGTATGCATAGAACTAGGCATTTGTTATTAAAATATTGCAATTAAACCATCTTAATTAGTCTCATTTAAATTCTTATTGGAATTGAATGAAAAATCACCCAAAATATCTTCAACACCGTATCAAAATCAACGCTTTAATTAAAGTAACATGTTAACAGAAAAAATTCTAGACTGTAACAAAACTGTACAAAAGTTACTTTTCGTGTACGATTTCTTCAAGCTCAGCATAAGTAATCGCGATAAGCGTCAGGCAACTCAAAACTCAGCATAATTGCTCACCGTTGGAACACTGAAAAAGCGTTGAAACCTCAAACAATGATAATGTACCTCATGTATAATTTATCAACGCATTAATGAAGCAAGGTCGTTTGAATTTATTTCCTTTCGCGACGTCATTGGTTCATGTCCCATGTGTACTATTTTTAAATTGTACATTTGTTTGTTATTAACAAATAAAAAAAATGATTTTAACGAAAAAAAATATTTAACACTTCTACTCAGATAAGAACCATGCGCGAAGTAACTCCGCTACTCAATAACAGATGGCGTTACGTGTACCATTCGGATAAAGTTCGGAAAAGTTGGGAAGTCGTTTTCACGCTAACCACGTAAACGCGACGCGTAGACGTTTTAATAAAACTTTGTTTCGTGTTTATTTTAGACGCCGCCGCTTGTCTAGCGAGTCGAACCAAACTGACGCCGTTTCTGTACAACTTATTATGCATTTTGCGGCTGGATTATTGAATTCTGCCTAGAACTGAAAGCAGGAAGGTAGTTAACACAGTTGTAAGTAGAGAAGCGTTGTTCACAATAGTTTCGTGATGGTTTTTATTTAAGATAACATAGTGTAGTTACTAAATATATTTTCTTTTAAACAAAAGACCTTCATCGAGTCAATTAAAGATTTTCAGCCCGTTTTCCCCTAACAATTAAAACGACAAAAACAAACCCGGGACAGGGCTCGAACACAAAGCAAATTATCGGGCTCTGGTCGCACCTTAATTAATATTTTCCATTATCCGATTGCGAAAGTAAATGGAAATCACTACAACCCTTCCCCTAATAGGTATAGCTGTACCATCATATTCCCTACATTACAATCGTTATCAACTGACGTTCGTCCGCTCGGATACCTACATTCCATTTCCGTAACACCTAGGCCTGTGTGCGTGTTGCTGTGTGGGTGAGGGGGTGCCGTCTCGCTCGCACCTCCGCGGTGCGTATGTCGCCATTCTCGATACAGATATATCCATAACATGTATACGCTGTTTAGAAGTCCATTATTGTGTACTTAGCGATGTTTTGTAAATGCCCTCGTTTGCCGATGTTTCGCTATTCGCAAGACGGATTGTTTTGGAAATTTTGACGTGGTTTCCCAAAGTTTGTTTACTGACACACGAATTAGTGGCATGCCGGCACGCGGTGTTCTCATTCACGGAGGCGTGGAAATTTTCACGAGTTTTTTACGAGCGCCTAATATGAATATCTCCATAAATCGCTTACAGAAATTTATTGCGTATATCTCGGTTTATATGTCATGATCTGTTTTTCCATTCGTTTATTCGCTCAAAACGTAAGTAAATCTATCTTTACTCAAATGCAAAATCAGTTTGAGACACAGTTTTATTACTTTTATGACTACCCGCGTGGCCGAGCGGTTATCATACCGGTCAGACCCGCAATGGGTCCCGGGTTCGATTCCCGGCTAGACAGGTATCTGAATGATGAGTTTAGATTCCTGTTCTGGGTCTGGGTGTTTGTGTATTCGTCTTTGTGTGTCCATGGTATCCACGACACAGGAGAAAATCCTAGTGTGGGGCTATGAGTGTAGAAAGCGTGTTTTTTAAGTTTTATTACTGTAATATGTTAACAAGTAGAGTCGCGTACAAAGACACGTATTGATAAATATTATTAATCTATCACAAGTCAACGACTCTATTAATATTGTTATGTTGTTAATATTTATGTGTAATATAATTGAATGCTAATTAGCGGCTGAGTGAATGAAATCACCCAGTAATTGTGATTAGCATATCAAACAAAAAATACTATTAGGAATATTATCTCATGAGAATAACTTTTCATAATTCTCATATTTAAATGAGGACAAGTGTCATTCACAAGGTATTTTATAGCTACTTATTAGGACTATTATGGAAAACAGAGTCGCTAATTGTGTTTATTTATTAAATTGTATTTAAAAATAGCTTATTTAATTTATACTTTATTTTAGATTTTTGGCACTATTTAATATAAATGAAATTATTTTTGCGTTGGTAGAGAAAAATGGTCCTAGGTGAAAAAATTAAGACATTTTTGCTTAAGAAATAATTGATTAAAAATCGTCACTTTTGACAAAAAATACAACTGCATACAGAACATGGTTTAAAAAATTTTTTCGCCGCAAGCCAAGCACGACCAGCCAGCATTGTTGTCATTAAAAAACGTAGTGTGACATGTAGAGTGGTGTAGAGCAGAGTAGAGCAGAGATCCATAGCGAGTTATCATTGAATGACCAATCATACAGAATGGATGGAGGCGCGCCGGGGGGGGCGGTGGGCGGCGCCGCGCATGCGTCCCGTTGCCAAGACGACGGCACGTAGCTGTCGCTGTGTGCGTGACGGGGGATCGCAATGAATTGATGCTTGAGGCTCTGCCTTTAGCTATAATTTTTTTTCCTACCCATAATTATATAGTAACTTCTTCAATATTATGAATATACGTAAAACTGCTGGAATTAAATAAGGATGGAAATCTGAATATTTTGGTAGATGCCTGACCGGGGATCGAACCCGGAAATTGTTAAGCATGGTAATGATTATGAAACTCAAGTCGCCCTGGTAAAAATATTATACTTTGTAGTCTGGTTATAAATTGTGAATTAGTGTCGTTATGGGATTTTAGGGCTTTTATCATTTTTAGGTATTGAACATGGTAATTGGATAACTTGTAAGTTTATCTTGATCGTTTTAATTTTCTTTTTAAAAATATAATAAGAAAAAACTGAAATTGTACATTTTATTACAATATACGCTACATGTCACTTAATTTAAAGATTCATACAAATAACCATTCCCTTAATAGTTTCTTAAATTGTAGGTAAGTGTTATCTGTGTAAACATAGCTACTCTTTCCGGTGTAAAATATTGCAAGAAAGCTAGACAGTATGATGTAAATAGGGCAAGACCTGTTTAGAATTATCTAACTGCTTTTGATCTGAATTTCCCAGGAGTCCACGACAAAATTCAATTTCTGGTCGATGTCTTTCTTTTTATTGGCATAATTTTCATGTAAATTGACTAAGTAAGTTATTGTTTCCACTGAAGAAGTTCTAGTTGTAAATTTTAGTTTAAATACTATCTTCAAATTATTCGTGACATTCATCCGGGTTGTTTGAAATCATGGTTATTACATAGGTACAACATAAATACAAATAGGATAAAAATAGCAATAGAAATATAATTGTATCAACGAAAAGATTAAAATAACGTAAGAATGTGAGGTCTAAAACATCAACCAAATATGTGCATAGAAAAATAGGTAAACTATTCATAACTAAGCAGTAAGTAAGAAATACTTAATGTATATATTAGTAACAAGTCTCATAGTTGTGGCAATATATTTATCACATCTCATACAATTTTCCTTACTTAAGGGTAGAAATTAAACACATTTACTATTAATAAACATTTAATATTTTTACAAAACACACAAACAAAGCTATTCTACACGTGACATAATAAAACCCGACATAAAGTTTACAGCTCGCATGTCATACAAAGTCATACGGTGACGTCACGGAGAGTCAACACTGCTCAGTCGCACTACACTACGTACTTGCACCGCATTCCACGCACACACCCACCCGCGTAGCGTCACGTCGCACACACACAGACGCACACATCCTTCTACGCCCAACTGACTCTATCTATTTTTATGTATACCATGTCCGTAGTCCGTACGTACGTAAGCGAATTCCTTGGAGACCTGAAAGGAATTTTACAAGGGAGTCTTTTCAAAGCAAACCTTTGGTTGTAAAACCGGCTCTTAACCGTTATAAAAGGGAGTCACCGCTCCTTTGTAGTTTGCATCCCGCGGGCATTATCGTAAAGATGATGAAGGAATTGTGTTATCGCTATGAAGTGGAAAACTAAGCCTGAAAATCTTTGAAGCTGATTCGTTGAACTGAACATTTCGTCTTATAAGATTTTGCATCGAACGTAGTGACGTTTGTCACGCCTAGGCTGAAGGTCGCGGCAATCTATTTTTAGTTGTTAAAGATTTACACAGATTTTTATTCATTATTTATAATTTTGTATAAAGTATTGTTATTGATATGTACGAAAAAAACAATCTTACTCGATTTTTTTCTAAAGATCTGACTGGTTTCAATTTCTGAACCTGATTACAATTATTGATCTAAACTCTCAAACAAGATCTAACTAGTATAGATTCCAATAGTCTCACACTACCTTCATTATGGATGTAAGGGACAAACAAAAAAAATCGTACCAAGAGACTTGCCTAGACCAGACCAGCTTCATCAATAGGTCTACCTGATTTACCCAGGACACACTTAAGATCTACCTGGCATTGAACCCGGTCCCGTCAGTCACGACCACTCAGATCATCCAGCTATTCCCATCAGTCCAGCGCTCACCACCGCCGCTGGTCAGCGCCACAGGGTCCAAAAACCGACAAAAAAATCGATGCAGGAGCCAAATAAGAGGCATTGCGAAGGTCACGGCCCCATCGATCCGGCGTAGAAAGTGAGACCGGCTGCCACTACTAACACCGTCCCGCTGGCTATGCAGCCTGAATTAATCGCGCATATATTTGAATACATTTGAAGCGGCGCAGTTTGCGCGGTGTCGTCGCCCCCTTAAGTTTTAGCGATTTTGTTGCGAGCTTCCATCGTACTCGGCTTGGATTACGTTTTTAGACTCATCGGTTTCTGCTTGCCGATCTTTGTCGGTTTTAGCTTAGTGAGTTTCTACCGCCTAATATGAAGTGACTGCTATCCGTGATCTGCGGTTTGGTAATTGTTAACAGGAGTCCATAACTTCATGGGTGTTTTTCGATGCTAGATTGTAATAATGAGCTAATACCTCCTTATATGACGTGACTACCGTCAATGGACTTTTGTAGTACTTTATACCAGTGCTCCACAACTTCACAGGTGTGTTTCGATGCTAGATTGTAATAGTTTATCTTATTGGTTGTATGCTAGAATCTTATTGGTTCCGCTTTTAAACCAGATCACAGGAGTGACACCAATGCCTTTGTAAGATAGAAGTTGGACATGGCACTGAAGTCACGAAGAGTTTTTATCATCATAATGATATTATTGCCAAGTTAATGCGTTCCTTGTAAGTATAATATATTTAAGGTGGTAGAACCAGTATGGCTTGACCCGGAAGTACCGCTGCCACATATTCCTAGTAGTGATGCAGGCTTTCAGTTTTGGAAGGGCGTGGGCGTGCTGCTATGTGAAACTACCCACTAATAGAACATATGTTTTATAAAGATTTGCTTGCAAGTATATCAATACTTGCAAGCAAATCTTTATAAAATATATGATCGGGCAGCAGTGACTGTTTACCACAAGGTTGGCTTGTTTGTTTACTATAAACCTAAAAAAACAATTATCACGTATTTATATCAGGCGACCAGCTCAGTCCTCTGAAATAGCGACGCATCTGTGACTGACTTCAGATAGAACCCTATGTTCTAATGAAGTTATAGATGTTCATGGGCAGCAGTGACCACTTACCACATGCTCGTTTGCTACTTCAATCTTATAAGAAGAAAAAAACCACCAGGATAATGAAATGATTAGAGAAGAGTAATATTATCCTACATAGGACACTACGCCCTTATAGAACGTTTAGTTTTTACAAAGGGCACTAGCTGTTCTACAAAGGGCGTATTGTCTTATGTATAAAATAATTTAAACTACCACTATTACTATTTTGACTACGCAGATATCAACGCCATGCCTTTTTCTATAATACTATTTTTTTTTCATTGTACTGTATTAAACTGTTGCTATTGATAATGCAACAACCTTAAAACTGTTATTTTCTGTTTTCCTTTTTTTTTCAATTACTTATTAGGGTTGATTTATTATTAATTATTAGTAATTTGGTACTATTGAGTTATTTTCTTTCAGCACTGTTTTTACAATTATTTGAGCGAAATCTATAATACTATTGTATTCTGGTTTGAAGAGTGGTAATATTGCTTATCCGAAGGATTCCAGCTTACGCTTCAGAAGTGGCACCGTCTCTGTAATCAAGCAAGTAACACTTTAATCTGGCATTAGTAACAGATATATAGATATCTGTTACTATAGTATGTAGTATACTATAGTATGTAGCTAATGCTGGCCATAGGGCCAGCATTAGCTACATACTATCTGGTGGACGGTATATTCATTTGCTTCTGTATTAAACAAATAATTGTTCTTAACGGTGAAGAAACCGTCAAGTGACCTGATGCTAAACGGTGAAGCTTTTTGTAATCTTGTGTTTCAATCAATATACAATTTTTGCGTGAGAAAAATATTGACGGTAAGGTTGTGGTTGTCTATTATTATTCACGTTTCTTTTTCGTTTCCAATGTCCTCAATGCACCTGAAAACAAGAAATAGAACAAATTATGCAGGGGCTTGAAATTTCCTTTTGTAGGTTTCAGGTACTTTTTTCAGACAATCGTAGAGCGTGAAAAATTGAACAAAGAAATAAACCTTTAAAATTGAGTATTAATCGATTATACAATCATATATATTTAGAAATTTCATATTTCAAAATTGAGTATTAATCGATTATACAATCATACATATTAGATTATACGATCAGTTAATGATTATACAAGGGGAGTATTTTATGGACAATCTTGATACATTAAAATTAGATTTTCATCATCACATTTTTATAACCAGTGTACTCCGACCGTAGAAGTATCATTGCATTTCTTGCGTTTGGATGGAAGGCTGTGGTTGCGGCACACTTTTATATGAGGCGACCATCATAGTCGGGAGTAGCAACGCATCTGTGAATTCAGATGGAACCCATGTTCTGTATAAAGTTGATTACAGATGTCCATGAGCGGCAGTGACCACTTACCATCGGGTGGCCTGCGTGCTCGTTTGCTACTTCAGTCAAATAAAAAAAAACATTTTTCCCTTGTGTTGATTGTCTAGTCACCGACACTCAGACCGGCAGCAATTTGATAGTTCACCATTATATGATTATATGGCTAACTATTAATCGAACCCAAAACTCTTTAAATACCATAGCACCTAAAGTGATACTATAGCACAGTCTCTTTCAATAATTGCTATTCCAGCCGCGTTATTCGGACACATGTCCGTTTTCAACCATAAGTACTTGTACGATGTACGCTTTTAAAAGTTTAAAAAATTTGGCTGCGTACGATCTGTATTTATGGCTTTGCAGGTAAGTGAGTTATACAGACCGACATGATTTTCAAATTCAGTTTTAAACTATGTAGCCTGAGAAATTACAGGCCACCTTTAATTTTTGGATGTTAGGTTCGTCTCTCGTCAACCCATTATTGACCCACTGCTGGGCACGGGTCTTCTCTCAGAATGAGAGAGTTGATGTTAGGTTAATAAATAGTAATAAGTGATCACTTATGCTAGTAAATATAGTAAGTGTACTAAGTGTCAAATTAAATTTTTACGAAATACTTTTATTGCACTCTTGTGAGAGTCTTGAGAGCATCATCGGGTTGATTCACGCGTCGTAGCAAAATTTGAAACGCTACTACGACACAAATCTCGAAAAAACAATGTAATCGCTGTGGCGATCATTCATATGACGGAACTTGTAAGAATGAAAGTGATTCCTGTTACACCCCTGCAGAACAATGAATAAAAAAAACCTATGTATAGCATGCAGTCCTGAAGATAAGTTTCAGTTGTCGCCCATTGTCACCTCTAAGCAACTTAATACAGAGTTAAGGTTCTGCCTAAAGTCAATCCCAGATTTGCTACACCTGAGAATTAAGTTGGCTCATATAAAAGTAAGCCGGCAGTTACATCCTTCCATCGAAACGCTAGAATTTCTTCACGTTAGAAATAGGTACCTTTCCAGTCGAACCATATACATTTCACCTTAAAAATTCATTCATAAATCATTTATCTCCAAATTATCACTTCACTTTTCCAATAGATTATAGCGATTAGCCTGATAGTCGGTCTAGTGGTGACCAGGTTTTTATAGAAACAAATTGTAACTTACTAACTAAATAATGGTTACTATACAGGTTTATTGTATAAAGGTCTGTACTTATTGTGTGTCAACCCACAGTAGAAACTTCTGCTGTGGAGTTAGATGAGTGCCGGTTATTTGCGTTGGTTTGTCTAAGGCGTTGGATGAGAAAAATAAGGATAGGTTCTCATAGCTTCTTCATGCTATAGTGATGATTTTGATTGGCAAGTTTTAGTTTACAATTTCTTAAGATAATATTTGTTCTATATATTTTACTTGTTGTAGAGTATAACAAGTGTATTGTGCTCGAGAGTTAGCTGAGAGAGTATATAGTTCGGTTCGACCGACCACACTTCACATATTTCTATTGAGAAGCTATCCTTAGATCTTGGTGGAAGGTTGTGGTTACAAGCCGACTTTCATAGAACAGGGAATCTATCTAAAATGAACCTCGGACGCGTTATTTCTACGTCGTTTGTAACTACAATGTAAAAATCTATGCTAACCAGTAAAAAATCATTTAGGACGTCTTTGTTTAAATGGTCTTCTCAGGACAGACCGACTGAGAGATTTTCAGATAAACCACAGCGTAAGTATAAAGCTACCAATTGTAAAAACCATTCATATAAACAATCCTGTAATGAAAAACAGATGGCTTGGTACTAATGATACGATAGATAGCACACAATGTACGGAGTCAGACGCGTCATCTGCCGGCGACGTGCGCGGAATAACAAGTACTGGCTCGCCTGACTTTCTTCTAAATACCTTTTACCTCTCACCTGATGTGTTTATTGTTTTCGAATGTATTGATAAGGCTTCAAGGCTTATATTCTAATATATAGTTATACATTATACTAGAATATACTCGCGGCTTCGCTCTGGTCATGTCTACCACGGTAATGAGAATGATATGTTGATCTATATAGGTATATAGGGTTTCTCATACTTTCGACTCTACCTACCCCTGTCAAAGTTTCGAAGTGACAGCGAACTCCCTTAACTAACTAAATAAATCCCCCCCCCCCAAATATATATAATATCTGTTGAAGAAAATATTGTTTTTATTTCAATAAAAGTTAACAATAAAGTGCCAAAAGAAATGTATTTTTACTTCTATTGTGTGCTCGTTTGTTGTCACAAATTAAGTCAATTTTAGGAATATATTTGTATTTTTATTACGTGAATCTTGTCGCAAACCCCCTGCCATCGAATGGCGAACTCCTAGGGGTTCGCGTACCCCACATTGCGAAACCCTGGTCTAAGTAAACTCCGCGCGAGCCAAGTTTCAGCGAAATTAACCGGTAGTTTTTACGTGAAATAGTAACAAACATACACACACCCTCACAAACTTTCGTAATTATAATATAAGATTACGCGAGAAATCTAGATATTTCAAAAGAGAAGAGTTAAGAGAAAAAACGATGTTGTAGACGTTATCGTGGAGGTGTTTTGCTTTAAAAAGTTCATTCCTGAATTAAACTTAAACCATTTTCAATAGAGATATACGTTTAGGTTACAACGACAAGGTGTTCTACATTTTTTATCGTTTCTTGCATGAGGACCCTTTTGTTACGATATCCGTCAAGACAACCCGTATGGCAGAGCAGTCACCGTAACGGTTTCACACGCGGTGAGTTCCGGGTTTGAACCCCGTCTAGACAGATACGTATTTGTTTACTGCACCTTTAAAATTCGATAGGGCAAACTTAATGCCTCATGGCATTCTCTACCAGACAATCGTAGGTGGCAGGTGTTAATTTTAAACGCGAACAATAGAAATTAAATATTTCTAAAATATTTCTATTATTTTATATCTAAATGATTTCTATTTTTTTATATCTAAATGATTGTTATGGGTCTATCAGGTTGAGTACGCAGTTAACCTGATGGTGGGCAGTAAAATCTGTGAGCAGTTTTATACAAAACAAGGGTTCAATCTGAAGACAAACACAGTTTCCTTGCTACTCCCGAGGACTATGATAGTCGCCTCATAAAGTGCCTTAGCAACCGCACCCTTCCATCGAAACGCAAGAACTGCTTCACACAAATGTGTGGCGATGGTACCTCCTCGTTCAAACCCTTTCTACCACTAATCTATTCATATTATTAAAAAAACAGTAAATCAATATAATATAAGTAGGCCAAAAAAACTTTTAAAGGACAGACGAAGGCTTAGCTAAGATTTTCTTTGCGGAAACCTAAAGAGAACGGAGTACTTCCAACGTAATTTGATCTGTCAACATCATCGACCTATTTACTCCGGCCTATCTCCGAATATTGGCCGTCGGGCCGCCATTACTGCAGATTAAAAGAATCATTCCGATGCGACGCGACCCGATAAGCACCTCTTAGGCTTCGGCTTACGTAAGGTCGATTGGCTTTAGACGATTTTCTAAATCAAGTAAAAGTCTAGTAAGCAGTCTTGGGCTGTATATGTTTACGACTTATAGATTGTAATCGATATACAAAGTTAAATAAGATTTTTCTACAGTACAGCAGTTCTTTCTAATTAGTGGGAAAATTGGAAATGCACAAACGTGGATATACAAACACTTAAACTCAGAATAGATATCGAAAGCCATGACTCAGATATTTTTGGGTAAACTGGGATTGAAGCTCATATCAAAAGTCATCATACAGCTTGGATACATGGGTCAAATCAATTACGATTTCTTATACAAACGTGCAGGTTGCAACGTTAAGAAGCCACTATCGTCCATGGAAGTCTATCACTACATAGTATAAAACAAAGTCACTTCTCGCTGTCTGTCCCTATGTATGCCCCTTTTAAACTACGCTACGGATTTTAATGCAGTTTTTTAATAGATAGAGTGATTAAGGAGGATTTTTTTTCTGTATAATACATGTAGTAGAAAAACACTGATAATTTAAAAATTTTCACTTTTAGACGGAACGGAATTCGCCGGGTAAACTAGTAACATATAAATCAGGTAGGATGACAGTCCTACTGGAAATCACCTAAAGATGGATTGCTACTTCTATGAAGTTGGAACACTACGGATATTACGCAGAAAAGCGGTGTAGGAACAAGCATACTGCCTACATTGGTTTGGTTAGGACATAGGTGGGTGAATCGCCGAAACACGTACTGTTTTAGAGAACACAGTGAGCGCATTTTTTTTCTCGATGGGGAGACCTGGAAACCTTCACTTCACGACGCAGGTTTACGTGGGATCTCGAAACGACCTCAACCGGAATCCTCCGAGTGCGTTGCCCCACCGGGCTCCTCCAAGATGGGCAGCTGGACCCATCTAGTCTTTGCGACGGTATGCGACTACCCGGGATTGCCTGACCGAACGGTTCAGGCAGGGGATACCGTAGCCCTATTCTGATCCCGGAACGCCTTTTATCTTTGGATAAATTTTGGGAACTTTCTTTAGACGACTCTCAGACACGTTTAACGTTCGGACAGTATCATAAAGCGGGAAGCAATAAACGCCTCTAAGTTATCACTGACTCCTTCTCAATCCAGCAAAACGATTGCTTGTTATGCGTCAAAAATTGGGCAAACGTTGTTGCATTTCCCAAAACGGTCCTTACCCGAAAATATGCAAAGCGTGAGCCGGCCCTTGACACCGCCAAACTCCACACACGCGCAACATGTGTTTACAAACAACTAATTAGGGAGTGTGGGTGTCGACAATGGGGATGTGTGGGTGCAAGACTGGTGTCCGGGATATAGGGGTGGCAGACAAAACTATTGGATTGAATGAGTATTGCACCTTGTTTATTTTTTTTTTTTAATTTTAATAATATTGACTAACTTTACCTACATTAACTTAACTTTTATACCTACCCTTTTTTTAACGCGGATAATCCTCATGGATCCCCTTTCGCCCGTGGGAGCGCAAGGGGTATGTCGGACTCTTACCGGCTAAAACTCCGCGGCGTTCCTCTGGACATTCGGTGCCGGGTCACGAGTAAGGCGTTAGCATTTCATTTGCGGCTTGGCTTATATTGACCCTAACTATAGCTACATTGTGTAATGACCCTCATGATATTCTATACTCATACATATATACTCAAATATGTATAAATATGTAAAGAATAGTATATGTATATTGAGATACAAAACATGTACGATTTTATGTTACCTTAAAGTAAAACTTCTTATTAGATACACTAATGTATTTATCGTAATCGTTTACATTTTTTTTTGTTTAAAGTTTTTTATTGTAAAGTTACTTGCTTACCTATTTTTATTTTTAAAATGCCACTACTGGGTAAAACCCCAGTAGTGACAGCCCTATTAGCGCGTATGAGAGCTCATGTAAAATGTATGAGGCACGCTCGCGCTCAACGCAGCGACTCTACACGACTCTACGCACAGATGTTAGTGAAAGGAATTTTTGTGTCCGTGAAAATTGTCTCTACATTACAGTATTAGTTTATCATATTTTTATTAATATTCAGTTTTGTAACTTACAAGCAATAATAATGAAGATTAAGTCGCTGAGTTACGTGTCAGATCTTTCCAGATAAGTTCTGATCCTGTAGTAATAATATTATATAATATTATAATTGTATGTAATATAAATTAAATATATTTTCTGCTACTTTAGCTCCATTAAAAGTAAATTTTGCATGTTATTAATATCATGAATGTGAAAATTTGTGAAAATTGTTAACACCTATTTTTAGCGTTAAGCAGTTCTTTCGTTTCGTTGGAAGGGTGTGTGCCGGCAAACACATACACTTTGATGTAAGGCGACCATTGTAGTCCTCGGGAGTAGCAACGCATCTGTGATTGACTTCAGATGGAACCAATGTTCTGTATGTTGCTGATTCCAGATGCCCATGGGCGGCAGTGACCGCTTACCATCAGGTGGATGCAGTCCACCTGATGGTAAGCGGTCACGCTCGTTTGTTACTTCAGTCAGATAAAAAAACACGTGTTTGTTACTCTTTCACGAAAAACCATTGGTTGTTGGAAATCAGAAATACAAATAGTTCATGCCCTGGATTAACATACGGGATTCTCTTTGCTGTATATATTAGTGTATTGTAAAAATAAACTTAAATAAGCACGTCACATACATACATATTCCGCGTTTCGATAGCGGACTAAAGAAAGAAGAAAGTAAAATTTGTTAATTACGGTTATTTTTTAACTGTCAATATTTAGAATCTCAAATTATAACTTATTTGTACAGATAGGAAAAAATTCGTAAAAGTGCACACATGAAAAATGTATGTAATATTTGCTTTGTACGTAAGTGAATATATCTATGTAAATGAATTCCTTTCTCTTTGTATTTACGCATTTTAGTGTCTTTTTTCATGACATATCTTTAGACTCGGGTGGAGTTGGTTCACGGGTGTCAAGTAGATATCAATAATTATTTAATTAGTCATGTTACCTAAAATACGATATCTAATATAATACGATATCAATATATCTAATATATTGATTTATATATAGACGATTAGCCTTCGTTTATTTACTACGATTATGCGATCATTTCATTTGGCCGCCAATGCATACTAACTCTTATTTATTTTTGATCACCTACATAGTTTACACCAATTATAATATTAAAAAGAAAAATAAGGAAAAGCTAAGTGCTACTTCCTTTATAGGCGAAGGCTGCTGCAAAAGGAGCGAGTAACATGTAGCTCAAATAATAATAATAAAGAAAAGAAACAGTTTTTCGGGAATAAATAAAATTAAAATTAAATTAAGTTCAATTAAAACAGATTTTTTATGTCTATATTTTTCATGATACATAAATTTATTATTATATTTAAACTTGATAATATATATTTATGAATTATTATCGACGCGTCGCCGCTCCGTAGGATCAAAAAGTGTATTTAAATCAGCCAGCATTGACTGCTTTCTAATGTAATAATGCTTCGCGGTAGAATTAGTCATGACGGTAGTACCTCCCTGGTCAAATCTTCAGATTCTATCATCATGTCATTGACATTTGGAAATGTGCAATTTTATTGATTCGCATCAACCCATTATTGGCCCACTGCTGGGCACGGGTCTTCTCCCAGAATGAGAGTTTTTAGGCCATAGTCCACCGCGCTGGCCAAGTGCGAATTGGTGGACTTCACACACCTCCGAGAACTTTTTTTTTTTAAAGAACTCTCGGGTGTGTAGGGTTCCTCACTCCTGCACCGAAAAGCAGTGATAATTAATTTCTAATACGCACATAAATCATTGGTGCGTGCCTGAGTTTGAACCTCGGACCTCCCGATCGAGAGGGCAAGTTTCAACCATTAGGCTATCACTGCTCCGATTTTATTGATTGCAGACCTATATATGTAAAAATAAATGTTTGTCCGATGTTTAAAGAATAGCATTTGATCATGTGATTATCTTAAAGCTGTGGATGAGCCCACTGTTAATTTATGGTGGCGTAGCCAAGCAAGGTACAGTTAGTATGTTATAAATAAAAATATAAAATTTTAAATACTGAAAATACTATCAATTCATTCATTCATCATGAAGTTTACCGTTAAAATAGTAGCATCCATTAAATGATAAATTAGAAAGAGTCTAACACTAACTTAACAATGTCTATATTTAGTGGCTAAGTGTAGTCTAAATATAGAGAACCTGAGTCCGTATCAGCTGTTTCCCGCACACCCGTGAGCTGTTGTTAATTAATTTCTTGTTGCTTTCTGCATTCTTTTATAATTAATGAACTTTAATCTAATCATAAGTCAATGTCCATAAACGTGGTTAACTTATTTGTAAGTCGATTTCTGTGTTCGGATTATAGTATGTAGTTGTTGTTATAAATTTGTAGGCTACGACTTATGTCTTATTCTTTCTTATGTTTAGGTATTGTGACTAGTGTATTTAATTTGTAATTACAGTACTCGTGTATCGAGTGGAGGGTTCCAGGTTCGAATTCTGGCGAGGCAGATAAAAAAAATAATTACGCTTAATAGCATCCATGATACGTTAATTTCTCATATTTCGACACTGTAAGTAAGAATTTACAAAAAAAACCCCTTTTTTTATAATTTTTCAAAAATAGATATCAGGACCGTTATGGACTGACGGTCAACAGTACCCTTAGTACGAAACTCAATCGAGCTCGCACGATCGACGCGAGCTCTCGGTTAAAAATCTTGTTTCGCATTTTCGGTAGTAGTACAAGTGTCAAAAATTATCGACCGAGAAGCGATCGAGTGATTTTTTATCGATAATTTTTTGTCTCCTTCACACGTTCACAAAAAAGTGAGACAGAGTATAATTATGATTCTTCCGATACAAGTAAATACGAGTAAGTACTCGATACTTTTGTTTCGGTACCAAGTACTTTTTAGTGTCGAATCAATCTTGCGATACTTACTTAGTATTGAAATAAAAGTATTTGATATCGAATCGAATGAAAGGCCATTCAGATAGAAGTAAATACTTGATACTTTCGTCTCCGTAGGTACCAAATTCTTTTTGCAAAGATGCAAATCTTGTGATACTAACTTCAATCGAAACGAAAATGTTTGGTATCTATTTATTTATTTTTTTGAACACCAACTTAATGTACACTAATTCCAGCTTAAGCAGAAGATAACATTAGAAAAACGACAAGTGTCATTATTATAATTAAAGGTGTAGACTGCATGCACAGAAAGCGAGTGTAAACTAATGAGAAAAAAAATACAAAATATTACAAATTAATTACAAATTATATCATCTAATTCAAAATAAAATAACAATGTCGTAAAACAGTGGTAAATGAAATCATCGGTATGTAGGAATAATTGAAAATAAATTTATTCAAATTGATTTGTGAAATTAAATAATAAATTTATTCAAATAAAGAAATATAATCGGTTAATTAAAGTAATAAAATGTGTCAATTAAATATCGATTAAAGTATCGAATCGAATCTTACTAAACGAGTGTTACTTTAAATATTTCTTGAACGTACCTTTCAACAAGTTGTAATTTGTTAGTAAATGCTTTTTATTAAATCTTAAAAAGAATAATCCCGACTGCGTAAACGATTTTTTGTTTATAATTATATATTTAATTTAGTAGTAGCGAGTATTCGTTAAAATATTCAATGAAAAGTGGTATAATATATTATATATTTTTTCTAGATTAATCTATTTAGCTTTTTTATATAGCCTATGTTACTGCAAGCTTTTTTTTTTGTTTTTTTTTATCGAGGGGGAAACCTTCAAAAGGTACCCGATGCCGCGGGAGCGACTGATGGTTATGTGGGATTTTTACCGCACTAAAACCTCCCCCGGTGGCCGTCCTCGGCGCTAAAAAAGAGGACTCCGGGAACTCGGTCCGACCGTAATCGGAATCCTTTGAGCGCGTTGCCCCATCGGGCTCCTCCCAGATGGGCAGCTGGGCCCACAGCTCCGTCTAGTCTTTACAACGGTATGCGACCACATATACCGCCGTCCTTTCCGGGATCGCCTGACCGGACGGTTCGAGCTCCCAATCTAGCCGCCTGCAACCCCGGAAGCCCCTTTTACGGACAGGCAAGGGATGCCGTAGCCTTATTCTGATCCCGAAACTACAGAGACGAGGTGCCGTTGCCGGCGGCCGCGGCGGATTCTTCTCCAAGAATGTTACTGCAAGCTGAGCACATTCTTATGATATGTCGTAAGTCACAAGCCATTAACCCGTTTGCGTTACAGCCCGCTACAGCGCCGGCCATCGATTGGCCAAAAAAACAAATGTATCGATATGAGTAAGTATAGATACTTTGATGGTACTCATATAAGTAACACCGAAAAATCGATTGAGTACTACTCGTATGAATAAGTATGAGTAGTACGCAATCGACATCTTAGGGGTATTGGAACATCCTTATGTCTAATACGCCAATATAATACATTTGACATTTTTCGAAACGTTTACGTGAAGTTTTTTTTTTTAATGCAAGATAATGTATGACATTATATAAACAATATGCCATTAAATGAGTAGTTATATTTGAATTAAATCTTATATCCGTTATTATGAATTTGTCCTATTAGTTTTTGTTGCTGGAAATAACAAATTGTGGTTATGACTTTGATTTATAGCGTTCACTTATGTATACTTGCAAATACACAAACGAAATTAAGAGGTAAATTCAATTACAAAATTAATAGTCAATACTAAAATCCATGTTTTGCATTTTTATAAGTTTGTGTATTATAACAAAATCTTAGATGTGCCTAGATAGAATTATTTATACGTTTAAGATATTGGGTTCATCGACTTTGATTTTTTAGAATTAGCAGGACTACATAGAATAAACGATAAAAACATTTTATACTGCACTTTACATTGTTTCAAAATTGAAGATAATACAAACAAAACAAGTTTACACAAATATTTATTAAGTTATAAAATATAAAAACAAAATTTACTGATAAATGTGAAAAAAATCAGGCTCAAATGCGAAGAATCCATGGCCGCATATTATTATTTATCTATGCCAATTGCCAAGGCCGTAAAAATAATTAAAAAAAAAATATAAATGAAAACAACTTTCGAAGATAATAAGTTAAATTACAATTTATTCTTTAATCGTTTAAGTTATTAAAACATTTAATCGTTTAAGTTGTTAAATCTGATAATAATATGATGATTTAAGTGAATATTATAAAGTGGCGGATAATATGTGAAAAGTGAAATACTAAATTGTACACAAGTGTCCATAATTTATAAAAAAAATATATTACCCTAACTAAAAAGAATATTAAACTTCTTTTGAACTAACTATATCGCGTAGTACTTAAGTTTAAGGTATTCATATCTATTAACTGTTGATAACTTATTTAACCCTTTATTATAGAAAATTATAAACAATAAAATCTAATGTAAAATTTTACTTTGGTTTCATGTTTTATGGTTGTATGTGGTTTCTATAGGTAATTCACTAATTATTGTTTTAATCACTATTACACTTAATTAGGCTGATATGAAGAAATAGTCATGTAGGCATCGAATAAAAGTTTTATTGTTGTATGTCCATCTGTTAAGTTTGGTTTCTATAATTTTCTTTTTAGGTGACAATTTCTCTCTTGATAAATGCAAAATACTGTTTCATTGATAGTATATTAATGTGAGATGTTTTTAGACTGCCTTTTATTTTATATCAAATAAATATGTAAATAGATGAACCGGATCAAACTTCTGTCAAATTAAATTTATGATTGATTTATTCACTATTATAGGTACTGATTAAACTGGTATGAGGAAATAGTCATATAGGCATAAAATAAAAGTTTATTATTGTATGTCCATTTGTTAAGTTTGGTTTATATATAACTATGTGTTGTGCTTTTATTTTAAGTGGCAATTTCTCTTTTGGTTAATGCAAAGTATTGTTTGGTTAATAGTATATTATTGCGAAATATTTTCAGAAACCTTTTATCAAAATATTGTGTTATTAGATAAATCTGATCAAAGTTGTCAAATTAACATTTCTTTTAAAATATATTTCTATTACAAAATAACCATCTTTTATTAATGCATTCATAAGTATGCCTAAGTCAGAAATTAGTAAATATACATATATATGTTAGATTAAAAGAAAAAATAACTTAAAATCCACTAGTTTGTTAGTATATTGGTGGTTGGGAAGGTGCGTAAGGAATAACAATGCAGGATACAATCATATTTTTTATTCTACTACCACTTTACACAGAATAATTATGTATGAAATATATGTAGGAGAAAGAAACGGTGCAAGAAAACTCCAAATGCACTTTAAAAACACCACATTCATAGTCATCTTGGCCGGCATCACGGCTCATTCTTGCTTTACTTTTAATGGACTTCCAAAAAGGAGGAGGTTCTCAATTCGTCTGTATTTTTTAGATAGCAGGCCAAGGTTTCTAACTAACTTAGCTGATCTGAAATCAGAATAACAATGATTATTAAATACATAAAATGAACAATTTTGATAGGTACAAACCTATAAACCTAAAAAGAGGTAAAATTAGAAAAAAAACACTATTTCTTTGTTAAAACAAAGTGTTACAGGATAACAAAAGAGCTATGTCCTTTTTAATCTTCATTACACACCATCATTTAGTACATCCCATAATTCCAAATAAATCAGCAACTCAATATTGTAGAATGTAAAAAAAAAAACTTGTTGCTTTACATATTTGAAATGAATTATTCTATGTCCACATAATGTCATTTAACATTATTCAGGTTACTAAAAAATAAATAAGTCATATGGTTGCTGTATGTAGTCTGGTAGTCACCCTGTCATGAATATGACTGAATACTTATTGTGAAACCTAGAAGGCAAACAGATTCACCATTCTGATTGAATGTTTTCATAAATGTATTTATTGAGTTCTATTTAAGCAAATGAAAACTTTAATAGTTGGCTCCACCATATTTAGGTTTGACTGATAATATTTGGCTTCAATGATCAGAAATCTGACAAGATAACTTATAAGTTAGTTACTATGTGCATTTCTTATAAACATTTTCACTTACTATGTATATGCACATTCAGTGAGGGAAATCCCTACAATAATAATGTGTCCATAGGCTTCACTATTTTGAAATAGGAGGTGAAATGAAATAGCATCCGATAAGACTAGGAAACCTAAATATATCATAGAAACTAAAAAAAATCAGATATGTAACTTTGGTGTCACAAATGTGAGCACTAATTAATAAATGCTGAACTTTGTTTCATTTGTTGTCAATATTCTAGCAACCATGAGAATTTAATTTTTAAAATATGTACCGGCTTAGAGATATCTATGGCTGGCTTAGCTTCAATAATACTTTTACTTAGCTTTACCAGGTGACCGAACTAGTTTAATTGAAACTGGTGAAATTCCACTGCCCAACTTATTCTTAGCGTGAAGCAATTCTTGTGTTTCAATAGAAGGGTGTGGGTGCAGGCTCACTTTTATATGAGGCGACCATCATAGTTTTCGGGAGTAGCAACGCATCTATGATAGATTTCAGATAGAAAACTTTTTTATAAGAAGTTTCATACGGATTTCTATGGGCGGCAGTGACCACTTACCATACAATACAAGTTCGTTTGTCACTTCAATCTATTTAAGAAAATAACACGCTGGTAATCCCCATTGTCATAAAAAAGTAAACCGCAAAGAACTCGTAAATAGAATTGTATATATTGTACAATAAGTATCTATTAATAAACATCAACAGAAATCATACATAATCTTACCTTAGTCTCCACTAACGCACAAGCACAAAAATCACAAACTTATATTATTCTCTCATAATAGTTGGCACAAATAATAATTAAAGGTCCATTTGGGGCTGGTACAATTGAATAAACTTTTTCTCCGAGATGCGGTTTATTTGCGATATTTTTTGTATTTCCTTTATAAAACGTTGCTCCCAATCCCGACGGTCAACTTCTACAGCCTCTTCAATGACTCTCAGTGCGAAATAATACCTAGCAATAAACATTTTTTTCTCAAATTTCCTACGAATTTCGACAACTCGGTAACAAATTTTTGGTGAGTTACGACTCGATCAAAAATCTTGTAAATGACGTCATTTGCACGTCATTTGCATGTTTTCGAATGTCAAATATGACAGTCATACTGCGAAATCGCGTTTTATCGACTGTTTCTGTACGATTCGCATCGTTTGACCGAGCCGGAGCTCGATCAAAAATCTTGTATTGTAAATATTTAGTTCCGAAACAAGCGGCTAGGGGCGCTGCTTGCCATCAAATATGGGCCGATACAAGAAAAATTCTTGTTTCGCAAAAACAAGATTCTTTCGTACTAAGGGTACAGAACAGGTCAACTTGCCACCTAACCTATATTGTAAACGTGACCTTATTCTGAAGCAAAATTGTCTCGCGTGGACTGCATCGCAATGGCAAGGTCGCGCCCTCAGCCACCCGCCATTGTCTTCGGAAGTACGAGATTTGGGTTCTCAAATAAGTGTATGGCAGGAGTATCGGAATTATATCTTAACAACAGACTATGAGTATCTTATTAATATTTTAAATGCGAAAGTTTGCGATGATGTATGTGTGTTTGTGATGATGTTTGTTACTCTATCCTGCATAAACTACCGGTCGAATTTCGGTGTCATCTGGCACACATATAGTTTATGACCGAGATTAATATATAGAATACTCATAATCGTGATAAACCTGACTGTAATGAGTGTAGCCGTAAGAATAGCCTAGTCATTAAATGACATTGAAATTGGAAACGAGCATGTAAGCCACCCGATGTTAAGGTAGTCTGTCTGACTGTCACCAATGAGCGTCTGTAAGGAAGACCATATAGAACAAAGGGTCTAATTGACTTCAGTTAGAGCCCTTGTTCTATATGGTGTTCCTTACAGACGCTCATTGGCGACAGTCAGACAGACTACCTTACCAACTGAAGTCAATTCTCATTGACAAGGCCACAAACTGCAGGCTCGAAATGGCCTCCGCAAAGGACTAAAAGGTTAAATTATAGTGTATCGCATGCCACGTCAAGACATCAACGGCTCTACATTTGGAGAGAGAGAAGCCATAAAGTATCTTTTTTTAAAAAAGGCAAAAAATTCAATACATCGGCAAGCACTCGTTCTATGTGAGTTAAAAATATTTTTGGAGCCTGGAGTTTATCTGTATGTGAAGGCGTAGCTGAAAATTAAAAAAAAAAAACTGAAGTCAATTGCAAGTATGTTGGCACTCTTTAAAACTAAGATGGTCATCACATATGTAAGTTAATATGCACTTATACCCAATCGCAAGAAGTCCAACTCATAAATAGGAGGGTATTGTAAGTTTATTACACTAATGAAACTGTTGTTTAGTGTGCAGTTTACTATTAGTCATAGTTGTAATAAACTACAAATACTACTACTACTACAAATACTACAGTTTTGTATGAGGCAACAATTTTAGTCCTTGGAAGTAGCGAATATTTAGCGATTATCTGTTATTTACTTCAGATAGAACCCCATGTTCTGTATAAAGTTGCTTACACATGTCCATGGGCGGTAGTGACTACTCACCATCAGATGGCCTGCATGCTCGTTTGCTACTTCAATCTTATAAAAAAATACGATAAAAGTCAGTTCAAGGGCTAAGGTTAGAAGGCCTCTTGTCTATTTTTTTCAAACCAGAATATAGTCCCGCATGACATCATTGTACATGATATCATTGTATAAAATAGGAAAAGAAAGAAAAGAAAGAAAGAAAGAAAGAAAAAAATGCTTTATGCGGTACAGTACATAAGGTTATACAAAAACAGATACATCTAATAGCAAACATGTGTTATTTTTATTAACTATTACTTAATGATGTAAGTTACATTACATTAACCGAAAGGGTCTCCACTCAGCTTATTGCTGCAGGTTTGATAAAAAGGGAGTTGATGCAACCGATGACGAAATATAAAGCAAGGGGCTAGAATCTTTGTAGTTCCGCTAGGGAGGTATCGACACAACACCTATTTCTAGGGTATAACAGTTCGTACTGTGAAAGGGTGTGCTTACTGGCTCAATTACTTACATATATGTGAGGGTACCGTGTGAGTCCTCGGGAGTAGCAAAGCAACTACGAGTACATATGATTATGATCGAGTTCAGATAGTCTCCGTTCTATATGGTGTTGCTCACAAGCGTTAACCAACACCTATCAGGTGGCCGGCAAGCTCATTTGCAACTTCAATCTGATAAAAATATGTATTATTTACATAAGAATATTTGTGTGTTAGCAATTTCTGGCTCTTGCTTATTATTAACCAAGTTAACTGCAGAATATTTTTTTATCTAGATTCGTATTTTCGTAGCAAGTCCAAAGCAGTCTTTGGAAAAAACGGATTAAACCACGCAAACGGCTACACGGCAATCCAGATAATCGGCAGTTCCACGTCACAGTATCAGAACGGCTCCTCGGAGCTGGTCCAATGAATGGATGGCACCAGGAGGCACAATGTCTGATTAACGGGCATTAACATTCCGAGCACGGGCCGCCGGCGCCACTGTTAGCCGACTCACTAAACGGGGGATTTGAAAATGTACAATACTATATGTTTATGTAAGTGTAATGCTGGCTAACCTGTATTACTATTTTTTTACTCTCATGAAGTGAACAAGATAATGCGAATATTAAACAAATTATATTTTAATGTGTACCTAACACTAAAAATAAAAATCTTTGTAAGATATGAAAGAAAGAAATTGGTATTTAATAACGGACACGGCAGTTTTAGAAGTAATAGAGGAATATAAAGTATTAAAATAGGGTTTTAAGATATGATGAGAGGCTTAACTATCAGCGGTACAGTGTCGTTGCAAAAAATATTTGTAATCAATAATTGAAATGGAAAATCTACGAGAATAAATATTTTCGCCCATTATGGCATGTACTTTCAAAACTATTTATTCATTAAAGTATTTAGGCATAGACCTTATGAAAATAGTGTTACAAATTGTGATTTGTTGTTGTTTGTGTGATTTCATATTAACTAGATTTTAAATTAATGCGATGAAAAAAGGTAGAACCACACTACTTTAAATGTTCCTATACCTACAATTTGAATTTTATATTTAAAAAGAACTACAATGATATCGTATAAAAGAATGTAAAGTACGTAAGTATTTCAGAATTTTTACAATATAGAAGAAGTAAATGATTAGCTTTCCATCACACACACCATCATCACAATTCAGTGGTCACTGCAGCACATACCTATAGACAACAGATTATACTAAGATCTTGCCCGAGGTCACACATAAATGCGTTGTAACTCGTAGTAAGTGCTATTATCTCTAACGATTAAGTTGAAATGCTTCGAATAAGTATGCCTTTCTTAAAAGTCATATATTACTTATTACTTATTACTAATAGGCTTAAATATTTATTTAGAATGATTACCATCATACCTCCCAACATTAAACAATTTTATTCCAAAAATCAAAACATTAAATATCAAATCCCGCGTGTAGTGGCACGGGTAACGTTCGACCGCAGTTTTTCCCATTCTACTTAGTCACATTTATAGGCAATATTGGAACTTAGAGAGATTTCATTGACTCGGTTTTATGTTAATTGGATTTTTCCTCCCTAGACAAATTGTTACTCCCGAATTATTCCTTGAGAACTGTTAATACAAAGCTCGGAGCCAGCTCGTTATTGTGTTGTTACTTTTGGTTATCAAAGATCTAATAATTCTCTTAGATTTTGTGATGAATACTGATCGTTGTTTGGAACTAAATATATATTTAGATTATTTGTTATGATATACTAAGAACGTATGCTTTGATTCAGTACTATTGAATAAACAATATTTTATTTAAAATATTTTTTTATAAATTGTAAAATTATGAATCGACTAAAAAAAATATATAAGTGTAATAATATTTCCGTTCTTACAATTTATGAGTTTTGGCAGTTTTTGTATCTTTATTAGTTAATTAATTAGCTAATTAACGACTTGTATTATCACAGCTCTATACTAGATGTTTTGTCTTGTGTTATAGATACATATACAAGTATGTAGAGAACTATTCGAATCAGAACAGAAATAAATTCATCATTATACACTATGCCTGGCCCGAAATCGAACCTGCAACCTCTCAACTACACTTCGCTTGTCTAAACCTTATTTACTTTAATCCCACCGAAACTAATACAGACTAACTGCATCTTGTATCGACACTGCTTATATCTAGAGATTTATCTGCGGGGGAGGTGACTAAGAGAGGGGTTAATGAACCTACGGGGATGCACGTCGGGGATTCCGCAATAATATTAGTTCTGTGCTCAAATTAAGGCTTCAATATTCGCTCGCTGTGTTGGTAAATTTGTTTTGGGTTATGTATTAGGTACGGTTACAAGACGTTCTGATTAAGGTTGATGGCAGTCTTCACTACATATATAGTATAAAACGAAGTCGCTTAGATCTTTAAAACTACGTTACGGATTTTAATGCAGTTTTTTTAATGCATAGATTGATTCAAGAGGAAGGTTTTTATAAATAAGATCGTTTTTGTTTGTAAAGCCTGAGCTAAAACGTATGTTCCTAACCGTTTAAATCGAAATGGCGCATTGTAAAGTGGTGGAACCATTTCTACTCTTTCCTCTTTTCCTCCTGGAAAGTGCATACGGCAGCAACTGGTATCTTAAGTGAATACACGAGATGGAAAGCATAATCCTTTACTACTTCTGTGTGATAAAAAAAACTTGAGGTTTGAAACAAATGCAACTGTCGACCATAGTCTGTTACCACCTGCTTAAGCTGTTTACCCAATTGACGTGATCTTATTAAACTATTAATAAATTATGGGTCCTTTTCTAGCACAATGGTCAGAAGCGACTATTGAGACGCCACACACGACACTGTCTTAGTTAGAATAACATAATAAGGTTACTTTAGTACGGCAGGTGTGTTGTCTCTATTACCAGATCGATATTGGATAACGAGGTAAAGGCATGAATGACGTAAATTGAATGAATGAATGAAGAATGATGTCTTTGCCCGGAACGTTCTAACTTAGTTTTTTAGAGGAATAAATTAGCCAATGCTGCTCATGGATACCTTTTAGCGACTTTACATTATTATATAAAGTCGCTAAAATTATATGATCACTACATATTGTTATTATTACGAGTATATATTGGCCACGTTTAGACACGGGTCTTGCGGTCTCTCGGAATGAGTGAGTTTTAGGCCATAGTCCACCGCGCTGGCCAAGTGCGAATTGGTCGACTTTATACACCTCCCAAAACTTTTTCTTTTTTTTAAAGAACTCTCTGGTGTGTAGGTTTACTCGCGATGTTTTCCTTCTCCGCATAGCAGTGATAATTAATTTCTAATACGCACATAAATCGGTGGTGCATGCCTGGGTTTGAACCTCTGACCTCGCGATTGAGGGGGCAAGTTTCAACCATTAGGCTATCACTGTTCTATCTTCCCCTAAAAGCAACTCACAAAGTCCTATATCTTTCTAAAGCTCCATGCTGTGTTCATCATTAACTGTTCTGATATTTATGTGGGCTGGTAAGTCCCAATGCACGTACACAACATGTATTCACAATTCACTGTTTGAGTTAATAAGTATGAAAGAGGTTATTTTTACAGCTTTTACACCTATTTCATGTTCTTAGGGGATAAATATTCTTAAATAACTCTTTTATCTTTTTTTTATTTGACTGAAGTAGCAAACCAGCATGCAGTCTACCTGGTGGTAAGTGGTCACTGCACATCTGTAATCAACTTCATACAGCACATGGGTTCCATCTGAAGTCAATCACAGATGAGTTGCTACTACCGAGGACTATGATGGTCGCCTCATGTGAAAGTGTGCCGGCAACCACACCCTTCTATCGAAATGCAAAAAATGCTTCACGCTAGAAATAGGTGTAGCGGTGGTACTTCCCCGGTCGAACTACACTAGTTCTACCACCTTGAACTTATTGTTTGTTATTATTAGTATGATATAACTATTCTTAGTTAAAGTATACAATTACTAGGTTATAAACTACCTGGAGCACAGGTCGTCCCCTCACCAGGTGGATCGACGACCTGAAGAATACAGCGGGAAACCGTTGGATTGAGAAGGCACAGGACCAGCAGAGGACCTCAAAAGGCTGATAGATGGATGGATGGATGGATGGATGGATGGAAACTACCTGTGGGCCAAATGTCAGCGAAATCTCATCAGTAGTTTTTGCGTGAGAGAATAACGAAAATAGACATCCTCAAAACCTTTCGCATATCTAATATTAATAAGATAGGTACATGTATATAACCTTAGAGGAAGCACACGCCTAAACATCATTAGGATTCGTCTCCACGCTAACATCTGCCCTCAAGTTTGTAAGACAATGCCCGGGCGGGGGCGGTGACCTTGCCATTGCGATGCAGTTCACGCTTTACATTTTTATCGCTTCCAGAATAAGGACATACTGGTTGCTATGTAGGTGAGGTGGTTGGTTTGTTTTTATTATCCATTACTTACCTGAATATGTTTTAAAATAAACTTATATAAAAATAATTTTAACATATCTGGTATTTTTAGTAACTAGTAACAAACGTTTAATATGTAAGATACTCGAAAGTCGAATTAACAATCGTGTAGTGTTAAAAATCTTGTAATATTTTTACTGGGTGTAGTTCAAAAATAGGCGAAAATTCTTATATGGCTTATTTTTTGCTGTGACAGAGCAGCAAACAATTTTAAAATGATCGATACATCACAATAATGAAAGTTACCGCCTGTCTGTATTTTGCAGTTATTCGGAAAAATACTTTTCGAGTACTGAGAATAAGTAATTATATAACTTTATACATTTTCGTCTGTTAACGTGTTTAAAATTACATCAATCCGAAATTGCTTAATTTTGTCTACTACCAAAAGTTATGTTACATTTTTTAACGCGAATGGAATTGTAGGGCATCGTCGGTTGACCGTCGTCAACCAATTCCTGTCCCATTGTTGGGCAGTGGTTCTCTCTCAAATGACAGAGTTTAAGGTCATAAATCACTGCGCTGGCTAAGTGTGGCAAGTAGACATACTCGTATTTTCGCTTAATATGACGTTATTTTAGTTAGACAGTTATTACCACTTCCGATCAAGAAATGACAAACGGTTAACTCAAAATATTTCAAATGAGCGCAATCTGGAAGAGGCCGAACAACGAATAACATTTCAATCGGCTCAGCAATTACTCGTCAAAGGCGGTACAGTTGAATGCGTGGCTGATTAAACAGTAGGGCGGCCGACAGGGCTGACAAAATGCTGCGCGCGCGCCGATTCACTTGTACCCTCGAGAACCGCCAACAAATTTCCAGAATGGCCGCCCATTGAAACGTCATGAACACCGCATTGTGCTTATATCTCCTGACTCTTCTTACTTTTTGGTTCCGCATGTCAATAATAAGCCTTATCGATAGCTCCAACATATTCCACACTATTGTTACAATATAAACCTGCAGCCAACAACTGTATCTCAGGCTGACTCCACAATGCTCTAACAATACGATTGTTTTATTGCGAAGGTTATGAATGGTATGTTAATGTGATTTCATATTCTTAGACATATTGCTACGTGGATAAGTTCGCGGATGGTAACATAAGTCTTTACTCAATAATTTCGCTCTTCCATAGGAATACATTAAAAATAAGCATAGGGCGGTAGATTTGATATCATAAATGCGTAATTTATCAGATACTAATGTAATATTTTAAATCATGTTAAAATATATAGATAATATGTCGTTATGTTTTTTATATAGTTACAGTATGAATATAGTATTCTCAAGGTGGTACCAGTGTAGTTCGACGGCGGAAGTATCACCGCCAGAACTATTTCTAGCGTGAAGCATTCCTTGCGTTTCAATAGAAGGGTGTGGTTGCCGGCACACTTTCACATGAGGCGACCATCATAGTCCTCGGGAGTAGCAACGCATCTGTGATTGACTTCAGATGAAATCCATGTTCTGTATGTAGTTGAATACAGATATCCACGGCCGGCAGTGACCGCTTACCATCGCATTGCATGCTCGTTTCCTACTTCAGTCAGATAAAAAAAAATGAAATACAACAGGTTGCAATAAACAGTCTATTTGGTTTTAAGATCACATCAGTTAAACCCATTAGGTTAAAGTTGCTTTTATGACATTATCAATTCGGTAGGCAAAACATTGAGTTGAAAAATTATTTCCACTTAACGAGCACTAAGAGCGAAAAATAAAAAATCCCGCTAACTCCAAATTTTTCCCAAATCCAAAATATAAAACCCTTAACAAGCTCACACTTAAAATATTGAAGCACAGCGTTAAACCTCAATAAACAAAGCCATACTTGAAATTCTCATCCACAGACGTGCAGACAGCAATTACACTCAAAAATAATATTGAGACTCGAGAGACGAACAATAACGAACGCAACCATTAAAATAAGAGCGGAATAATAAATGAAGGCGAGCTCAAATTAAAAAAAGGCATCACGACGGATGCATAGAAATATGGCGTCTAGGTACACGGACCAATCAAAATTCTTCGTCAATTAAGTGAGTGGAGATCGCAAAAGGAAAATTGAAGGAAAAACTGAGGGTGGCTTTGGACGGCAGTGATGTGCGAGCTGCGAGTTTTGGTTATCGATACCAATATGATACGGAATTCAGAGTAGTAATTATGTCTTAACGGCTATTGTCATGGAATGTAATAGTACATTAAGTATTTTTAAATTTTGCTGGCGTTACATGTCGGTCAAGTGTTCGATACCAATAGATTGAGGCGATAACAAAAAATAAATAAAAAGAAGTGTTAGCTGAAAAGCTGTTAGCTGGAGAATGTCTTTTATGCTTATTTATATCAATAAATCATATAAAAAGCATAAGCATCGATGTTCATTGAAGTGGAAACACACCCACTTAAACGTCGATTATTTTAATTCATATGCCGTTCGTAAGCTCAGTCTGTTTAAAATTTTTCATCGTCATGTATCGACATGGAAAATATCTGTATCGAGAATTCCCACCTCTACGGGTCTCGAGCGCCCGGCTAGATATGAAAGCTATGGAAATAAAGTTTGTTCGTCCCGCATTGTAGCGCGTGCCTCGTAAATGGATTTTATCACTATATAAATATTCCTCCATTTTATGTCCCCCCTACGTCACGTAACGGATTTACGTAGCAGAACGTGTTTACGTTACGATGGACGCCGTAAATGATACTACTACATACTCGTACATTTTGTTTGGCCGAGATTTTAGTGAAATTTGCTTCTTGCAGGTCAGTGGTGTATGTGTAGTATGTGTATAGGACGTAGAACACATAGCTATACTTTAAATATCTGACTTTTTGACATTTTCTAGATTTTTGGCGGAGAAATAACATAAGTAAAATGCATGGTTATTGGTTAGACTTCAATCAAAAATCAATCGTAAAGAAAATATTTTATTTTATGTTTTTTAAACAGTTGGTGGAACTAGTCTAGTTCAACCGTTGGAGTACTACCCACACCTATTTCTAGCGTAAATCAGTTCTTAAGTTTCGGTAGAAGAATGTTGGGTCCGGCTTACTTATGTGGCGACAATTTTAAATTTTAAGAATAGCAACTCATCTAAAATTGACTTCTGATAGACCCTGTTACATAGAAAGTTGCTTACAGATAATCCATTAGTGACAGTAATGACTACATGCTCGTTTATTCTACTTCATTGTGATAAAAAAGCGGAAATTCCATAAATCGTAAATCCAACATACAATTTTAATGTCCCAAAATATATCACAAAGGTACACAGAGTACTAGGCAAACATAATGGTGGACGTTTATCTTGGCGGCTCGGGTGTCCGTTTAGCGACCGCGGCCTCAGAGGGCAGATCTGTGAAATTATGCGCGAAATGCCCCACGGCTCATTTACTCTAAACGGTGCATCTTTGATACCCCATTGACCCTTCGGTGCCACGGTGTCGTGTATTAATAATAAATTGGGACCCTTTCGTGTTTCGGTTTGGACTTCGGACGCGGCAATTATTGATGTACAAGTCTTCAAGTATTGTAAAAGATTCGACCATTTGTTTACGTAAAAGATTGTATGATCGTTTAATTTGCATAATGCGTGAGCGTGACATTGTCCAAAATGTTTACAAGATGGCTGGGATTTTCGATCTGATAATTTACAAGCTCTGAAAGATTTCACACTGAGATCGCATTAAAATATGTTCGGAATTATGAATATAACCTAACCAATACTACAATAAGGTTTAATATATCAAGAGACAAGTACTTGTAAATCTGTATAAAAACGCGAGTGAAGTCTGGAGATTTCAGTGGTATATTCGTAAATAATTAGCAGATATTCAGATTATCTATTAAGTGTAAATTGATGAAGTAGACGACACGACTAAGTACATTATCAAACCATTAGAGCCTTATTACTAGACTCGAGTCTCCTTTCAAAATGAGAAATAAGGCCACGGCACACCAGGCTGGTCAACAGTGGGTCATAAAACTATGTATATTTGAGGAAATTATAGACTTATAATTGTAAAATATGTAATTATTATTTTATGATGTCTTCTACGTTAAAGTAAGTGATATCTGATTGGTATTATGAGTTAGGAAAATCTAGGATTCAAACTAAGCCAACCGTCGGCTAAAAGTCATACCACTGTCAAATATTTTAGTCCCTTTTTTAGTTCCTAGTTCAAAGGTAACGAAATTATTAGACCAAAAGATTTTATATGCTAGTAAGTTTAATAGATTTTTGTGACTTTTAGAGCAAATTACGATTTACGAGAAGGCTTTACTCTCGACCATGGGTTCGAAAGCACGTGGCCCGCGTCAAGGTTTATGCGGATATAAAGCTCCAGTGTTTACAATATCAGATCAGAAATCCTTTCCGTCGCTAGGAGGCACGCTTCCCGGCAATCCTCCGGGACGCATAAAAATACGCCACCTGACGCCGCCGTGACCTAACCACCTTGCGTATTTGGCCTGCAGTTGCACAGGTCTAACAACCTCGTACTAAAACAGAATATCGATTACTTTCGCTACTATAATGTAATCCCCCGCCCACATTTTGTTTTTTTAGTTCGGGATAATAATATAGTCGTCTCGTTCGTCCGCGCGCCGGGCGCCGTCCCCCGGGCGCGCGTCCCGCTCGCTCCCGACCTGCGCCCCGCCGTATGTAAATGATCGTCTCCTCGCCGCTGTGTGTATCCACCCTCGTGTCGACACACCCACACAGACGCACCGACGTTTGAGGTTTACTGCCCTGACAGCTTTCATCCTATTTTAAATACGAATTTGATGCGACGCGACGTCCGCGACTCGCGATACTTTTTTCCTCGCCGGAGCCTCTCGCGACGCAGCCGGAGCCCCAGTAAACAATGCCTGTTACACCGTAAACGTAGTACGGATACGCTAGACATGCAAATGCTACGTCTAACTGATGACAAAGATAACAAAGCGGGGGCAGTTTGAGCAAACGATTTTGCCCTGGCTCCCGGCGTGGAAAAGTGGCGGTTGTCACGGAATTCTATAATTTCTAGTCGTTAGAGCAGGGGCGGGTTTCGCTTGCGTCATTTTAGTGTAGGAGTCGTCTTGGCCGTGACGTCACGTGTACGTCGAAAATGACACTTTTACGAGCAATAATTTACATTATTTCGGTGTTAAGGCTCGCGTGCCAGCCGATTGATTTTATGTCAGTCGCTTCTCCTATTTGCGTTCGGTAAATCGAATCACTTGCTACACGCCGGAGTTATTTTGTAATGGTCCTTTCGCGTGAACGCTTTTTTAACTTTGTTTCGGCGCAACCCGCACTTTGTTCACGGAAATTTGTTTTCGCGATTCTTGCTTGTCTTCGTTAGTTGTAACGAGTTGTACATACTTGGGAAATAAGCGGACACGGAACTTTCTAATGCCGTGGAAGTCTTTAATGAACTTTCAACTGTTTTCGACTTTGTTGTAACGAAACATTGATATCACCAAATTAGGCCAATGACTTGTTCGCTGGTATTTTGCAGTATTTTATGCATTACCCTTTTTTCTTTATTAAATAATCGAAGCAACCAACATGCGTGCACTCTACCTAATGTTAATTTGTCATTACCGGCCATGATCATTTGTGAGCGATGTATGAACAAGGGTTATATCTAAAATCAACCACAGATGCGTTGCTACTCCCGAAGACTAAGATGGTCGTCTTACAACGGCGCCCTTCCATTGAAACAGGAACTGCTTCAAGCTGGAAATTGGTGTGGCGGTGGTATTCCGCTTGTGGAACCATATATGTTCTAGCGCCTTGTGAATTATTTTTAAACCTTCTTCCATTTCTACTCGCTGTAGAATGTTTGATCATATTTTACTGGGCGTCTGCATTTGTTTTTTTTTTCTTATACTTACGTCACTCGCACAAAATGTAAATTGAACTTCTTTTTGATGGAATTCTGTATAACTATTTTCGCATGTTTGTTTTTAAACTAATACCTACCTACAAAAATTTCTACTATATCCGTGACTATCGTCTTGAATTTGAATATGGTATACGTATACACCTTTTCCTACGATGTGGGCCATTCTCTTAGTTCCGAAATTATTCAAACATTGATTTAACTATTGTCGACTCTACATTGAAGTTAAAAAGAAACAAACATCCTTAGCGAGCAAAGTCGCGCGAAAACCTTAAGGCTGCAAGTAACAAGAAATCGTCGATAAGGGTGCGGACACACGCGCGTCCAATTAAGATCTTCATTAGGCCTTCCGCGAACGGTCGCTATCACCGCACGACGCGAGTGTAATAAAACAAAAGGCAGATTAGACAGCTGATGCTTCGCTACTGCTATGTGGGTTATGAGCTTTGGCTTTTGATTGTGGACTACCAAAGACTACTAAATTTTGAAGGTAGACTGTAGAAGTAATAAGCTTCCCAAGTCCACTGTAGTTTGCAGATTCCTTTTTGTTTCGATTTATGACGCATCATCATTGCTGTCTGATCTGGGTGTTGGTGTTGTAATGTTTATTACCATTAGTAGCTACGGATCATTTGTGGACTTTATTGTTGGCTGCTTCTACATTATGGTAAAAAACGTAAAATTACTGCTGATCACTAGTGCCCTTGGATATGTAATATCTCGAAAATAAAATGAGTGTTGACCTTGTTCTCGGTTTTGTAAAAGTAACTCGATTACTGAGTTTAAGAATAAGACTGCCTGGTTAAACAACTTTGCAGGTAATCGTGGTAACGTTTCATAGATAAGAACCAGAAATAAAATGTCGCATTTGCTGTAATTGAACAGTGTACCACGGTGATATAAAGGTATGTTAGATTGGGAAGGTACCAGTGTGACAACTATGTCTAGCATGAAGCAGCTCTTGCCTTTTGGTAGAAGGGTGTCTTAGCTAACCCATTTTTCTATGAGGTGACCCAGTAGGGTCTAATAAGGCCTAAGCTTGCCTAATAAGGCATCGGGAGATGCAACACTGCTAGGATTGAGTACGATAGAGTTCCTGTTCCAAATGAAGTTACCCACAGATGTGTATGGGCGGCTTGGACCAAATACCATTGAACAGACTTATTAACCCTTATTTGATACCTTTCAATCTCAATATAATATAAAAAATAGGTAACAGAAATGGATCTCCATTTCTGCTAAACCTTGTTGAAGATTAACTTAATGTTTTAAAAAATTTACAACATCTATAACATTTAGCTAGTAGCCTCTGTGAAAACTAATGAGCCTATTCCGTTGCAAGAAGATATGTATACCCAGGTATTACCTGTGCCGTGAATGGGATGTGTTTAATTTTGTTTGAATTGAGTTCTACAATCTACTCGATTGTGGTTTAACATTAGAGTCGTCTTTGGACTCCGGTCACCACGAGCCCGAGATCGATCGAAGTAGGCAATCAATTAGGACTTGAATTTGGCACGAGGCCGAGCGAAGATATTCATACAAAATTCATTTAATAGAAAGTGGTCATTTAGTCAGACAAGATAGAAATACATATAAATAAAAACACAATTTATTTATTTATTTATAGAACCACCAACAGAAATACATGTAAGACAATTGTACAGTGAAAAAAAAAGTCTTATGTTGCTATTTACACGTAAATCCAATTATAGGTAGTTACAGCATGCAAGATTGTTGTACGATAACATGAAATGATGAAAAAAAAACTATTACTCAATACATGAATTTTGGACGGAGACATCTAAGAAAGAAAGAAAAAATAACAAAATACTATTAAAATAAAATTATTACTGGCTGAAGATTGACAAGAGTACATCTTTCAGTTAGCAATTAATTTTTTTATGATTTTGGCTTTAAATGGCTTTACAATTAATACGAGATATAAAAAGCAGTGATAGCCTAATGGTTAAAACTTGCCCTCTTGATCGGGAGGTCCAAGTTCCAAACCCAGGCACGCGCCACTGATTTTTCATAAGTATGTGCGTATTAGGAATTAATTATCACTGCTTTTTGGCGAAGGAAAACATCGTCAGGAAACCTACACACCCGAGAGTTCTTAAAAAAAGATATCGGAGGTGTGTAAATCCCACTAATTCGCACTTGGCCAGTGCGGTGGTCTATGGCCTAAAACTCTCTCATTCTGAGAGAAGATCCGTGCCCAGCAGTGGGACAATAATGGGTTGGCAACACCACTATTCATACGAAGTACTAAGTGGTTTTTTGTATTGTAGGACTACCTCTACGCTAATTGATTAGTCTCTATGACATCAAAATAAAATGCGTTTCAAAACATTTTTTTATATATTTAAGATTGTATCTTTTTATTTATAAAAATAAGAAAAAGGTATTAATATTGAAGGCTTATGTCTACTTTAAGTGTTCGTTGTGGAAAATCAAATAAAGACTTCTTGGTTCTTAGAGAAGCAGCGCTTTTATGGTCAACCTTGGGTAGGTCCGTAGTCTTATCTGGGATTAATCACAGATGGAGTAATCTATAGGCGGTGGTTGTTCAATAAAACTATTAAAGACAATGTTTATAACGAATAGTCGTTTGATCGTCATTTTAAGGCTATTCTTCCATCATAAACATTTTTTTATCTGACTGAAGTAGCAAACGAGCTTGCAGTCCACCTGATGGTAAGTGGTCACTGCCGCCCATGAACATCTTTAATCAACTACATATAGAACATGGGTTCCATCTGAAGTCGATCATAGATGCTTTGCTACTCCCGAGGGCTATGATGTTCGCCTCACATAAAAAAATGCCGGCAACCACACGCTTCACGCTATCTTTTAAAGCGGTCCCAATAATTCCCGGTAGTTACTGCTGTCCATAGTTAACAGTAGATAGGTTACTTAACTTGCGTTGCAATTGACGCAGTATATTTGTGGCTTATCTTGAGTCGCACTATATTTTTTTCTGAGATTGACTACAAATGTCCATAAACGGCGGTGGCCACTTACTATTAGATGGGCTGCACGCTCGTTTGCTACTGATGGTAGAATCATCTAGCTGATTCCTGCTTTGTGGTCGAAATATGGAATGAGTTTTCTGTTGAGATTGGCTAGACATATATGTATTAGTTTTATGTAAGGATACTTCATACTCGTTTCATAACTACATCAAGGTTCGATTACTTAGTAGACCAGAGCCGCTAAGGGCACCGGGCTACGAAGCTCATACCTTCCATTCCATTCTTAAAAAAAAAATTGTTTGTGTTTTCGCCTATACATTGCAATGAACATCTCATGTATACTCCATCATATCTATATTTTCGGCCATACCTTGCTAAACACTTCGTAATGATAGCGAAATCATAGACGAATGTTGTTTTGAGGAAACGTAATAAACTCGTACAAGACTACTATATTTGCTATTGAGAAGCTACATTTGTGTTTATACATCGTGGAAGTTTTACTGGCATTGCATGTACATCAAAACATTTCTTAGTATTGCAATATTATACTTACGTTTTGCTCTTCAGACTTTACTTTGGTATAAATAAATCGTAGGTAGCGAGCAATCGTCGCCAGAAATCGACATGTCTACAAAACGCACCAATTCAACTAACAAAGTACATTCGAGTACAAAATTCAATATCAGCACTTCGGAACTGCGCTCGTATATACCGAGCGCTCCTGCAGTTAGTGAATGGTAGACATGAGTCTGTGGTTTGCGCCGCTGTGCGATCAGACACTCGTGTGGAAATGGCTTTCTGTAAAAATTTATTTCTGTGATGATAAAATATGAAAAGTTGCTTACGAAGATTTTTAAAAGTATTTAGCGTAGAAAAAATAACGTAAGTATCACGTAAGTAAAATAAGCAAGGTGGTCGAACGTTTAAGGTTCGACCTACATGACCAATACCTATTTCTACCGCGAGCAGTCTTTGCATTTTCGTGTAAGGGTATGGTTGCGGTTTTTCTTATTAGGCAACCAACTCAGACCTTGGGAGTAGCAACGCACCTGTAATTGACTACAGGTATAAGCTCTACGTTGTATAAATCATGGCTTTCATGGGCTGCAGTTATTATTTACCATCAAAAGGTATCACTGTATGCTCGTTTAATATTTCAATCTTAAATCTTTCAAATAAATACTCATATCCTTCAGACAGCTTTATTATTTAAAATATGATAAATACTACTGTTATAATATAAATATTAAACCCAAATGTTCGTTTACGTGTAACAGGTATTTTATGTCAAAGCTCAAAATAAAAAGCTTTAAATGCTGAAAATAATACAGGGTAAAGGTGACTTTAATCGAAAAGCAGGTTGGAATTTCTAGTAACATTTGAAACGAAACAATAAACAAAGGTGTGCGCGATGTTTCAATAGACAGGCTCGTTTCAAATGATTTGTGTGCGCGGCTGTACCCCGCTGATTTATCATATTCCCGCGCGACAACAGGATACTCTACTCTTTAAATCTAGCTAGAATTCTTTTTTATTGAAAAACTTTTGCATTTTAGGGTATGTTTTGGAAAGTTTGCGAAGTAAACATAAGTTACGAGTATGTTGAATGTTTATATATTTATGTTTTGAAGCAGGAAGGGGATCTAGTTTGTTGTAAATTGAAAACCTTAAATTGAATTTTGGTACTGTCTGTATGACTATTCCAAGTCAGAAAATGTGCTTCTCGCTTAGACTGAGGAAACTAAAGGGTTAATTCTTGCACGCTCTAAAGTTCGAAAGCTTATTGGTTTTTGAAGGAAAACTATTCAGAACAGTTGGATTTGAATGTGAATTGAATTTGTATTCTTCAAAAATATGTCTGACTATTACGTACATTTGTCGGCTATTACAAGCACATTTCTGGACATATACTTTACCTACTTTTTCCGTTTTTTAACTTTACCTTTAACAGGACTTCGCCATTCACCGTTTTTAACTCCTCGTAAAATAATTAATTTACAGAAGTTACCAACTTCTGTAAATCAACACTTTTACGAGGAGCCGATGAGGCCGATGTTATAAATTAAACTCCTTATTGATCATTTGACATGTAAAGAAAGAAAAAATATTAGCTTTTTGAGACCGTTACCATACACAATGACAATGACAAGTAAGTAACACTTTTAATAAAAAGTACATCATAAGTAACTTCAATTTGTATTGTTAATCAAATTGATTTTATTCAACGTGTAGTCTGTTTTACTTCCTCCTAGCGTTGATGCCAACCACGCTCACAGTTTGAAGTTGAAGCACCAATTGTAATGTAAAATTCCGGGACACATCGGGAGCGCCTGGGTGTGACAGGTGTTGCGTCGCGTCAAATATTATGCATATATACATGATTGTATGTAAGAGGATTGGTGCACGTTGTACGAGACGGTGTTATGTGTTACGTGAGCATTATACTCTCATTGCAACTAACAATCACGTCTTTACTTAGTTTCAGTATCGCACCGACAGTTTCATACTGTATTTTCATTATCATTTATGATGTTTTCTTCATCTGTTTTCAAACTGTAATGTAATAGGGCCTTTTCAAAAGATGCATATGTAGTAACTCCAAATTTCAATTTTCCGTCTTTTCTGCAGCTGTTTGCACTTTAACGTGTTTAAAGCCGTTAATTGTGACACTTTCTATTTTTATTGGTCCAGGGCACTGTCCAGATAAATTAATTAAAAGGTATACAGTATTTACAAGTAGAGTAATGAAGGCGTAACGGTTGAAACTCTACCTTTCAGTTAAATTTCCGAGGTTCGAATCCCAAGGAACACTGATTTTTCTAAAATGTTGGTTGTATTAGAATTGATCACTGCTTTACTGTGAAGAAAACACCATGAAGAAACCTGCGAGTTCCAAAAAAAAAGTAGTCCTCAAAGTTCTGTGAAATATAGCGATTTTCTTTTGTCCGACCCGGTAATATTGTGCTATTTGATTTCATTTCTAAAATCTTTCAATAGTCTTTTTTTACGATAAAAAGTAGAAAAAACACGCAATCCGTCCTATGGTATGTGATCACTATAAGCCTGGAACATTTGCAATCAACTTTATGTAACACAGGGATTATATCTGACGTCAATCACAGATGCTTCTCCCAAAGATTAAAATGATCACCTTATTTAAAGATGCGGTGGTGGTACCTTCTCGCCGAGACATAGTCATTTTACCGCCTTAAATAAAATCTACTGCTTACACATCCGCACAGATACGAAAGCTATTGAATAGTTTTTGAGAAGATGACAGATATTGACTATGTTGTGCGACTATCGTTACACCTAAAAGATGCTCAAACCACAATAGCCATTGGGCGGTCAGCTTAAATTAGCAGTTTGTCAGTCCAGTGAGTTTAGAGCGAGGAGGCATCGGAAGCTGTGATGATATGTTCAACGGAGGTTTTGCAGAATTTTAGATGACTGGGATGTCGGAAGTAAAATGGATGAGTTCTTCATTTTTGTTGTTGTTTGTTCGTTCAATAAAGTTTTGTTTAAATTATAAAATATTTCAGATGTTAGGAAATTAAATGAATAACATGTTTATGTACGAATCGTGCGCAAGCTCAAGCTAGCTGTAGCTCAAGCTCCTCAGCGAGCTATGGAGAGGACAATGCTTGGTATTTCCCTGCGCGACAGAATTCGTAATGATGAAATCTGTAGGGGAACGAAAGTAACCGACATAGCTCTCAAAATGAGTAGGCTGAAGTGGCAATGGGCAGGCCACATCGTTCGTAGGACAGACAACCAATGGAGTAGAAGAGTCCTCAAATGGAGACCACGTCTGGGCAAAAGGAGTGCAGGCCGCCCCCCGACCAGGTGGACTGATGACCTGAAGAAGACGGCGGGTAATCGCTGGATTCATATAGCTCAGGACCGTTCGAAGTGGTGCAGATTAGGGGAGACCTATGTCCAACAGTGGACGTTCAAAGGCTGATGGATGGATGGATAGTTGGATATGTACAAATACAAGGATAATTAAATAAAAACTTAAAGATTTAGGATAATTTTCTTGGGACTAATTATTACTATTATAGCTTTATTTTAGTAAGTTTCCTGAGATATAAATTTACTGTAACTATATCTATAATCAAAATGCTGGTTTAACGACATTTGTTGTAAAGAAAGGGAAAATTATGTTCCGTTGATTTCAACAATTTCATAAAAAATATGTTGTATAGCTTATGTTAGCGTTATGTTGATGCTTATAATTAATGATGATGTTATTTTACCCCATCTCAGTTTTTGTAGTCAAAACTTACAGCTGCAAGCGTTACAAGTCCTCACGATGTTTCCAGTCCATTTAAATGCCTTATCCGCGCTTCCCGCTCCGCGAGCGAAGACAATGAGCGAGCCCACCGTCACTCCTTAAACCTTTTCGCCTTATTTCACTAGCCTTCCTTTTGTTTCGAGGGCACTTCTTTATTTTGTTGTGCGATCTTATTATTTCGCTACCGTTGCCCGCATTACAACGTTCGCTTCGTTTTTGCTCACATTGCCACTGGCTCGGCCGAGCTGCGCCCGGAATGAAGTAATACAGCCGTGGACTCTTTGGCATTGTGTATTTACGTGGCTTTTTCTTTTCAACGCGACGTCAACTTTTTGTTCGGACCAGTTCTGGTCTATGTGCGTTATGTAAGTCGAATATCGTACATAGTAAATTATTGCGTTCCAATTATACGTGGGCTGACTGAAACGATGTTCAGCATTGTCTTGTTGATATGCATCTGTCTTTATGTCTGATTATTTATCTAGCTCTGTTTTGACATCACATTAATCATCTGATTATCTTATGTATTATATTGTATTGTTATTTGCCTTCAAAGTTACTATTCTAGCGTTTAGCATTTACTTTTCTAGTGTTAAATTCACGTATTAATTCAACGGAACTAAAATAGTTGTGTTATAAATTCACAATCGCCATTAAGTAAGCCATTCGTTAGGACAAACATTCCCGATACGACGCTCTGTTTTCCGCCGAATATATCGAACAAGATTTTCATTACACAAAAGGAGGGGACAGGAAACAGTAGTGTCTACTTAAGGCTAACTGATATCTCCTTTTAGGGCGTGTGGAGTGTGAACTGCGTGTCTTCGGGCTAATTAACTGAAACATGCGCGGGCGCAGCGTAAATCAGAGCGAACGTGGCGCCCCCCAGCGCGACACAGAGTTGCTTTTAGTGCGAGATGTCGCTGTAATCTCGAGAATTCCAATTATATTCTGTTAATTAGATCGTTTCGCAGACGATTTGTTGGTTAACAGAGCGGGCGCAGGTTGGCAGGCTTTGTTCGTATTTATAGAATGGCCGTTTCTTTTGTGGGGGTGAGAAGTATTTTTGTGATGCTTGTGAAATAATTCTCGGTGTTGGGTTTATTGTGGTACGCGGCTTTAACGCCTAACTCGTGATTAAATATGATTAGTTTTGAGAGATAATCTAAGAATCCTTTCATTAGGAATAGGAACTGAAATCAATAAAAATAATGATAAAATTAATAATTTAAAGGCTTTTTTTTAAATGTGATTTTGTCTTGACTATACACAAACATATATACATACATATATGTATATTTAATGAAACTTCTCAATAGACAGTATCATTGTTCAAGTTCACTGTAAAGTTCAGTAGAAACGTAAAAGAAAAAATATTTTACTGGCTTATATGCTCTAATGAGTACCTACATGTTAACAATGGATACAAGGACGATATAAGAACAATACCGAACAATATCAGAGAGGAAAATATAAATGTAGCTGCTATTCCTTTTATATGACAGTCGATAAGGGACAAAAAGTATTGCAGTGAACTGCATGCGAGACAATGTCTGCAGTTTTTTAGTGCAGCGAACAATCGCTCCCGAGTTAGGAATTTATTGAGTCGTACTCAAAATAAACGAGCTGCTGGATTCTTCGTGGACCTTATAAGAAGAGGATAAGGACTATTCGAGTCCTAGCGTCGCCTCGAACCCGTCGCGCCAGTGGCTCGGGATTGATCTTACACATCAGCTGTCCGTCTGCTCGTCTCCACTGTAAAGGTTGATGCTATAAATAGTGGTTTCAATGCTTTAAATAGTCCTTTTGTGGCTTTAGCTGTTATTGGCTGATAACTGGTGACTTTAAGCGAGTGGAAAACATTTGGAACCTTTTAATTTTTCATCTTTTGACGTTACCTTGCTAATTAAGTGATATTCGGATAAAAACACTACATAGTATAAAAAAAAGGTCGCCTCGCGCTGTCTGTCCCTATGTATGCTTAGATCTTTAAAACTACGCTACGGTACTAGTATCTAATCCATGAAACCAATCTAATTATAGTGTAATTGATTTTAAGTATATAAATTAAATTCGCATTTTTTCGAGATACAACAACTTCGCTTTCCCTCGTCGATATAATGTGAATAGGTTAGTAGTCAGTAGGGATTTTGTAAGATTTTTGTAAATTCCGCGAGTTTATCACGAACACTCTGTATAGCCTGCACCCTTAATGGCATCAGTGGCCACTCGCCAACAACATCCTGTCGCTCGATACGATAGCAAAATATTTGTACGAGAAACAATTCAGGTTAATTGCTAAAAAGAAGATACCTCGCCGTCTTTGTGATTTACTTTCGAGAATCTTGCTTAAGTTACACTATTCTTTTTGAGTTTATATTATAAAAAAATAAGTTGATTATTTATATTATAATAATTATATCGAGCAGTGATAGCCTAATGGTTAAAACTTGCCCTCTCAATCGGGAGGTCTGAGGTTCAAACCCATACACGCACCACTGATTTATGTGCGTATTAGAAATTAATTATCACTGCTTTTCGGTGAAGGAAAACATCGTGAAACCTATACACTCGACAGTTCTTTAAAAAAAAAAGTTCGCGGAGGTGTGTCAAGTCCACCAATTCGCACTTGGTCAGCGTGGATGACTATGGCCTAAAACTTTCTCATTCCGAGAGAAGACCCGTGCCCAGCAGTGGGATAATAAAGGGTTGACGATGATATAATTAAACTGTGTAATTTTGTGTGAAAGAGTAATAAGCACACATCCTGAAAAACCGCATCGTATGCACCGTATCGTTCGTATTCGTAACACTAATAAGATTTAGAGATTACTAGCTTTTGCCCGCGGCTTCGCTCGCGTGGAATTTAGTCTGCCATATAAAGTTTGCAAGGTGGTAGAGCAATGGTTCAACCAGGGAGTTATCACCGCCGCACCTATTTCTACCGTGAAGCAGTTCTTGTGTTTCATTAGAAGGGTGTGGCTGCCGGCTCGCTTTTATATGAGGCGATCATCAAAGTCCTCGAGAGTAGCAACGCATCTGTGATTGACTTCAGATTGAACCCTTGCCCTACTTCCTAAATCTGTGTGTTCAAATTTCAAATCACAGGCACGTATATTAATTTGAATTAGTTTTGTCGACAACGGATATTAATACTTATTCTGAAATTAAAAGTTTTAAGAAAGGGTCTCAAAACGCGTGACGGTTACCAACGCGCAGTTGGCTAGCGTGGTCAACTACGACCTAAACTAATGCTAATCTGACTTATGTGCCGAGTTGTGTAACATTAAAAGGTCGATGACGATTGAATGACATATCTAACCTTTTCCACTGTTTCATTCTTATTGACATTTTTTTTGTCGAGGGGGAAACCTTCAAAAGGTACCATACGCCGTGGGAGCGACGCAGGGTTATGTGGGATTCTTATCGCACCAGGACTCCGGGATCTTCAAAGGAACGCAACTGGAGTCCTCTGAGTGCATTGCCCCATCGGGCTCCTCCCAAGCGAGCGGCTGGGCCCACCACTCCATCTAGTCTTTACCACGATATGCGACCACACGTATACCACCATCCTTCCCGGGATCGCCTGGCTGGACTGTTCAAGCTCCTTGTATCCTGGCTCTCACGACAGCATGCGACCACACATGCTGACATCTTTCCCGAAGTTGCTGACTGGGTGTTTCGAGCTCCCAGTCTAGCCGCCCGCAACCCCGAAAGCCCCCTTTTAGTCGCCTCTTACTACAGACAGGGGATACCGTAGCCTTATTCTGATCCCGGAACTACAGGGACGTCATTCACATCGACCTGTCCCATTTTGCTCCGTGATTTATAACCATTTAAATATTAATTTCATAGAACTTCGTTGTATATGGCGGCGGCGCACGGCGCGTCAATCAATTGAGTACGCAATATGTTATACTCGTAATATCTTCACAACTACTTATCCAATTTACATGGTGTAAAAAGTAAATTTAATCTGTATTAGATGCTTGATTTTTTGAAATCATTTATTTTGATAAGGATTAATATTTAGTTTGTATAAAACCCATGGAAACATCAACTTCATATTTTTTAAATTTTCAAAGTATAAAAAGAGTTATTGTGGGTTATACATAAAATATAGATATATGCTGTCGCGGACTTTTATTTAGATCTATGTGAGCCAAACAATCCCACCATACATTATATTTGGATATCTCCAACGGTTTAGGCAGCGTACGCGAAGATAGCTCTCAGAGGACAACTTTTTTTGCGACTAATCTGATATTTCTCGTTATAGTATAACCTTATTACAAAAAAATCGGTATAAATTATAGTCCATGTGTTATTCTGATGTATATATGATTTTAGACTAATATTATCGCGGAATTGACACATTTTAATACTTAACGGGTACTCACGATATGCGGTTTTTGAATCCTTTTCGAATTCTTTTTGCCGATATTTCGACCCAGTTGCATGGATCGTGGTCACGGCGAAACTGCGGTGGCGGGGAGAAACCGTTGACATGCACTAATGATAGATTAACCTATCTACCCTACGTCTAGTTCGTTTTTCTTTTTTAGGTCCCATATCACGACACACAACACTAACTGTATCCTTACGCACCGAACTTTGAACTCTATGTGATTGACATAAACTAACCACTGGATTCCACGTTTGCGCTAACTTAAAACCGTCTTCTCTATTAAAGTTCTTAGGGTGTTTTTTGATCTCGATTGCTTCTCTTACTAAACGTGAAAAGTAATGACGCTCCGCGGAGATCACTTGAGGTTTATGTAATTCTATCCAGTGGTTAGAGCCGGAATTAAGTATGTGTTCAGCTACCGCAGATTTCTTCGGGTCATTCTTTTTGACTGCGCTGATATGTTCTTTAATACGCTGTGAAATGGCTCGTTTCGTCTGTCCGATGTAACAGCTGCCACAGCTGCAGTCAACTTTATAGACTCCGGGGCACTGGTATGGTATGGTGTCTTTGGGTGTACGAAGATAGGCCGCAAGTTTCTTGTAAGGCGTAAATATACTTTTTATATTGTACCTCCTATCCAAAATTCTACCTATCTTATCTGTTACACCTTTAACATACGGGAAATATGCGCAGTGTCGTTCAGCTGTACTGGTAGCGTTCTTTCCTTTCGTTCGTCTAGTCCTAAGTGCGTGGCCATTGCAGCGCAAAACCTCACTTATGTGTTTTAACTCCTGTGCCAGATTTTCATTATCACATAACTCATGGGCACGGTTCGTGAGTGACGTGGCAACCGATGCAAGGTGTCTAGGGTGGTGGTGTGAGGTGCCGTGGAGGTATCTGTCCGTGTGAGTAGGTTTCCGGTGAACCGCGTGACTAAATGTACCATTAGGGCGAGTCTTTAATGCGACATCCAAGAATGCCAGCCTCCCATTGTTTTCTATTTCGCAAGTGAATTTTATATTCACTGATGTATAACCTGTACTACTGTAAAGTTTCAACCAAATCCGTTCAGTAGTTTTTGCGTGAAAGAATAACAAACACACATACATCCTCACAAACTTTCGCATTTATAATATTAGTAGGATAGGATTTAATGCTTCACATTGGTAAAGATTTGCTTTATTGCATCTTCGTAATTTGATCATATCACTACATAGCATAAAACAAAGTCGCTTCTCGCTGTCTGTCCCTATGTAAGCTTAGATCTTTAAAACTTCGCTACGGATAATGCAGTTTTTTTAATAAATAGAGTGATTCAAGAGGAATGTTTTTATGTATAATACACGTATGATGTAGTAGAGAAATACTGATAATTTTAGATTTTAGACTTTTAAGCGAAACAAAGTTCGCCGGGTCGACTATGTATTTCTTGTTATAAAACAGAGATAGAAGTGTCAGAGACACTTCCCTCGGCCAACTTTACAGACTTTCTATTATTATTTGAATCAACTACAGATTATAAAACTATTTAATAATATTTTTTTGGTCTTTTTGTTATTTTTTATACATTTAAATAGACATGCGTGCATAGGAGTATGAAACATACTAGCTATTCACCTGTTAGGAAGTGATCAGTGACACCAATGGCAATGTATCAATGGTTCTGTCGAGTTCAAGAATAATGTTTTATTTGAGGTTGGCACACATGCGGTGCTACCCCTGAGGAATCAGCTCTAACGCCCCGCGTGAGTATATCAAAGAACCTAAATAAGTAGTAAATAGTAAGTAAATAAGTAGTAAGTAGGGAATGGTACTATATTTTGCCTATGTAGGTCCTACATAGTTAATATATAGTGACGCTTAATATTCCTGCTATTAGGCAGAAATACGTGGCGGTAGTGTCTTCGAAGTCGATTCTTTAATTACCTTTAAACAACTTTAAATTAATAGTTTTTTCCATATCTCCATAATCTAATTTTATTTTTTGGAACGTTTACTACATATGTTGATGTTGAAATCATTTATTTTAATCTTATGTTTGATTGTGCAGAAATATAGCCTTGTAAGCAATGGGATGAAGATAGGTACATCTTGAGCAGTCATTTGTCTACTAATAAATACCTCACAAATAGAGTAGGAATAGTCTGGATGGCAGCAAATTGCCGCTCAGTGGAGTGTTAAGGGCCGGCACGCCTTCGCCAAAGGTCGAGGTAATTAAGATCCCTCAAGCAATCAAACTCGACCCGCCTGTGATTGGCTGCATTCGGACCGCGAGATCAAACACGCCAAAAGGTTCTGTCAAATGGAATATTTTAGGGACCTTTGAAGTTCACTCCAAAGCTGTTTTTCGATGTTTCTGTTTGTTTTGGTAACGAAATGCTTCGTTTGATAAAAGAATCGATATCTCCTGCTTCGAACTGGAATTTTGTATGTATGTACTCGTGCTTATGTGATCGATAGTTTCGTATTTCTCAAGTTGATGTGGCGAAGTTGTTATTACGATTCGATTCGAATTCGATCCCGGAGCAAACACATATCTACATGCTTTATGCAAATTTCCCTTTTGGATTACTGGTTGTAGGTATGGGCGACATTTTTTTGCTTTGTTAATATGTAGATATTCATGATGCATGACACAAGCAACCTAACTTTTGGTTTTAATTACTGAAAGCATTAAGTGTTGTATTAAATCCTACGAGAACGTTACTTATTTTAATAATTTTTAGATGAAAATATCGTCGAAAGTTGTCATGTTCAGAATCAAAACAGATCAAAATAAATCAAATCAATAAATTTATAATACAAGACGATGAAACAGTTTTAATTGTTTAAATGTTTATTAAATCTATGTAAATTAAAACCTTAACTGTTTTATTTACTTTTTATGACACAAGTTATTCCTTTTGCATATACACTTAACAATTCAAAATTGTCTGAAAATTCAGTGGGTTTATTACTTTAACGTTTCGTAAGCATACCTCTAAATTAACCATTTGAGGTTTGCTTTTTATTTATTAAACATATTCATATCGTTAAATAATATGTTATTTCATCAATGATAATAACAGTGTTATAAACTTTCCACATAAACACGTCCAACATCTAATAGACCGTAAAACCGTAAACTCATTCCATATAACAACAAAACATCGCAAGAAGATTCGATATACTTAAGAGGGATTGTAACATCCAAGGACCGTCTTGGGGAGGTGTAAACAACCCTTTAAAATAGTGTGCCATTAGGGGGTAGAAGGGTCCACCCGACTAAATATCTTTTAGTATCTGAAAACGTCTAATTCAGTGGAGGCTTTGATGTCTCGGCTCCGGGGAATATAGCGTCACGTTCGGGTTGTGGGAGATGGAGTGCAAAACAACGATCGAACTAATTGAACGGACTTCTAATTACTAATTGTGGATTGGTGTATTGAACGTTTAGGTTCGGTTTCGGTTCGGCAAAATTTGAGAATACAGTGACTTTGCTAAGTCGAGCAAAAGCAAAAAAAAAACGTATAGTCATTTTGTTATTAAGAAAAAATATTGAAGTGTCGATTCGTGTCGTGTCGGTCACAATGCAATGTTACTACTAGGAATATTATTTTTATTTTATCTGACTGAAGTAGCACACGAGCATGCAGTCCACCTGATGGTAAGTGGTCACTGCAGCTCTTGGACATATGTAATCAACTTCATACAGAACATGGAACATCTATTTGAGGTCAATCACAGATGCGTTGCCACTCCCAAGGACTATGATGTTCGCCTCATATAAAAGTGTGCCGGCAATCACACCCTTTTATCGAAACGCAAGAATTGCTTCACGCCAGAAATAGGTGTGGTACTTCTCCGGTGGAACTACACTGGTTCTACCACCTTCAAATTAGATGAAGAGCACGATGTGGGATACAACATTGTTGGAAATAAGGTCTGGTTGGTACTAAATGATAGACTTGATTAGCAATCGAATCATATGTTATTACAATTCCTCTAAAAGTAATTCAGTATTAAAACCTCTTAATATTTCTTTTAGTTGCATTATTAGTTACATATTTCTCTTAGATACGGCATGTTTTAATTTCAATAGAGTTTGGAGTGCTAATTTTGACCGGAGTAGTCCGGACTCATATATCATTGATAAATCCAATCCATAAAGATTGGATTTATCAAATATTGTTATATTTTAGGATATCCTGTAACTATTTTAACTACAGACAAAGTTTTATATAGATTTATTTAATGTCATTGATGTTTTTGTAGCTGTATAGATTTACAAGTATGTTTCGAAGTTCCGCAGGAATATCCTCTCATTTACTTATCACTTGCATCTCCTGATTACAATGTTGCTCGTACGTACTGTACGTCTACCAGATAACTTTTGCGGTATATTTTTTGTACACCCATTTTTTATATTATGGAAAAAGCGAGCATGCAGTACATCTGATAGTAAGTGGTCACTATCATTAATGAACCCCAATAAGTGCCATATTTTTATATAACTTTAAAATAGCAATCGAACATGCAGTTTATTTGATGTTTAGTACTGACTGCCGGCCATGCATATCTGTAAGCAACTTCGTAGGGAACATGGGATCTACCTGGAATCAATTACAGATGTGTTGTTACTCCCGAGGACTAAGATGGTCGTGTCAATAATAATCAATGAACCTCAGATAGGACAAAAGTCCAGTCATATATGGATGCGTTGCTACTTTTGACTAGGACCCTTACCACAGACTTCAAACCGGACATAGCATTGCTTATACCTGCTATTGCCGTGTTTTTTTTTGCAAAAGAAGAATGAATAAGTAGCGAATAAAGTATTTCTGTAACTAATTGATAACGAATAAAGATATTGCACTGTTGAAAATCAAACTGTTTTAACTTATATTTATAAAATCAAGATGCTATAGGTGGTTGTTAATGGTAATACTTGCGGACAAACAAACGTAGTTGCTGTAAATCCTGAAAGCTTACAAAAATATTAATGTAATACAAACATATGACCGTGGGGAGGGAAGAAGGCGACGAATGTGTTTACTGTACGACAAACAGACCGCAGATATATGGCTATTAGATGACCAGACACATAACTCTGTTATATTTCAGAACCTCCTACATAGAAAGTATGAAACTTAGTCTAAAATTTAGGTATTTGTGAAAGTAACTTACTGATTAAAAACAATATAGGTGGTTTGGTAATATTTTGAATACTTATTGAGATATTGGCGTGTTTGGGTTTGATTCCCGGCAGCAACAGATTCTTGAGTTATATGCTATTTACTGTGTGGTGTATATGTATCTATTTTTAGTTGGAGATGTTAATCTGTTTTAGACTGGATTGTTTTTAAAATAAAAAATCATAAAGCTACTGCAATAGCTCGGTAGCTCTATGATTATGATTACTAGCCTTCAATATTGAAGATATGATAAAAGAAAGATATATATTATGTAATATATATATATTCAAAGCGTATACTGAAATAAATTATCGTTTACTTCATAAAATGAATCAGCATCCTGCTAATATTTAAGATATCATCACAAATCAAAACATTTGAAGTAAACTTTATCTCGCAAATCAAAACGACCAAGATAAACATGCAATTCAATCCCCCATCCGTAACTCATAAGTCAAACAGTCGTCGCCTGAAAAAATTATTACAACAAAAGTGAAGAACATCATAAATATCCCCGCGATCCCCTTTGTTCACAAAAACGCCGATACCGACAACAAGAGCCCAACCTCCTCACAATGGAACGAAATTAAAGCAAAACTTAGTGTAATTAATTTGGAGTACCTACTCAACGCTTTTGTAATAAATCGTTTCATCCGCGTATAAATTTTATCTACGACGCCTGAACTTCAGACGGCGATCCATCTCGCTCTTACCCCAAAAATATCCATAACAAATGCCGCCGTCTCGCTCTCGGATTCACAAATGATTCCCAGTTTCCAGCTTTTCACTAATCACCTGTCTTGACAAGTAACACGTGCATCGCTAATTGGACCCTGTGTGGCGGGTAGAGGGTTGAAATTGAACGGGTGTCGCGTATAGTGAAGGGTGTTCGTTAGGTAAAGTTTGTAGAAATAATTTCTGGTAGATATCGGTAGGCGAATCGTTGAGTTGTCAACTAGGGATGGAGATAAGACGCAATAATTCTTAATCTGGCTCGGAGGCGGGAGTTAAACCGCGATAATTTCATACTCCGCGCCGCTGACAGAGGAAATCAGTGCGAACAATGCTTTATGAAAGAACTTCGCTAGGAATGAACGTATGTATTATGAGGAAATGTATTATGCATATGTTATTCCACTTAATATTATTAGTTTATTATATATATAGAATATGATATTAGTTGAAAAGTGAGTTGATAAAAGGCGCAATGAAATTATAATCCCAAATAACACTTACCTCACATAACACTATATCATAATTCTAAAAATCAATTATGCAAAAATTAATAATAATTATTTAGAATGATTCATTCACAGTGTATTGCAGTAAAATCAGGTACTAAATAAGAACTACTTGTACCTACTTGGTACTGTTCTTTTATCGTCAACTGCACAAAAATAAACAGTCATCTACATGTACGTATCATATCTTGCTTTTGGGCCATGGCCTCTGTTCAAAATAAAACACATCTATAATTATATAGATGTGTTTTATTTTGAACAGTGGCCATGGTTATAGTTTAGGCTGTAGTTCACAACGATGTTCAAGGACGGATAAATCGAAACGCAATGCTTTGTCAAATTTATTCAGACAAAATACTAGTGTTTTAATATTTACTTTGGAAACATTATGGAAAACATAACATGTAGGAGAAGAACGTATGAAGAGGCTCCTCATGCTGTTCACCTTTAATATAAAAACAAAGATAAGCAAAGTTTTTTTTAATACATACACGAATTTTAAAAAATACACCAGATATCATTCAATCCTATGCATGCTCGTTTGCTACTTCACTACACAGTATAAAACAAAGTCGCTTCCCGCTTTCTGTCCCTATGTATGCTAAGATCTTTAAAGCTACGCTACGGATTTCAATGCAGTTTTTTAATAGATAGAGTTTTTTTTACTTTAACCTAACGCAGACGGGCTACCTGATGGACATTCGCAACACCAGAGAAGTCGTCAATACATTCGGCCATTCAAGTGAGGAAGGTTTTTATGTGTAATACATGCATAATATATTTGATAATTTTAGATTTTTGACTTTTAGGCGGAACGAAGTTCGCCGGGTCAACCAGACATCTTATAAAAAAGAAAAATGTACGCGTAGTGTTAAAAATTGACACTAAAATGCTAGCTTATATATTTTTATTTCATAGTCGATTACCATTTCATTTATCAGTATGAATCATTACTCATCATTATTTGGCAAACAATCGATGCTGTAAGTCGGTAATGACGGTGGTGGTTTGCGGCGGAAATGCGTCACGGGTCAGTGACGTCACCGTCTAGATTGTTAGGGTTTTCGATCTAGATTTATAGCAGACGAATTCTTTCTTGAAAACGTATACCAAAGATTGCTAAGTATTGGGCGTGTTGCAGTGGTCTGGTTGTATTAAATAATATTTAGAATCTAATCCTGCGTGTTTATTTCCTCTGTACACTATTATGATTGTGTGTTTGAAGACGTGTAAAACGTAATTAATAAGCGCTCGCATATTTATAGCCCGTATTTTAAGGTGACATTTAGTCATCATTTTTCAAAGTAATAGAACAAATATTCTATCTAAATTAAGTACAGTGGAAATTAAAATTATATTATTTAAACGCAGGTGAAACAGATATTGAAACAGTGGGGCTCATCTACAAAATGAGCATTTCACATGCACACCAACAACTCGTACAGTATACACAAACAAACGTACAGCGTCTAATCACTAACCACACAGACTTCAATTACGAGCATAATTCAGAACGTACAAACCGACGAGTTTTATTGCAGTGTTATCACGTGTGTCTCGTCCGGCGCAAAAAACGCGGAAAAACACGAATCCAGCTCATGTTAATATTTGAGGCGTTTTTATTTGAAATTTCCATTTACACGCACCCCTCGAACCTCCCTACCCCCTCATACATATTCATCGAATGCACCCTCGCTCATACACTTTCTCTACAGGTTCATATTCCGTGATCGTGATCCGCCGAATCAGAGCTACTTGACAACTTTGTAACTGACTTTTTCGTGTCAAGGGGACTGTGCTGGACGTTTGTTAACTGGATGATTGGGATTTAAGTGAGACGCGAGACACGTGTTTCATGTATCTGTATCTTCACAACAGTACCTAAGAAGCAACTACTGCAGTGTAGTCAGTGGATCGTAGGCGATACCAGGCTTGTCTCCCGGAAATACCAGTCGAATCAAATATTTGATCTACTTCTTCAGTGTTTAATGTTTAAGTTAGTAAAAACTTAAAAGGCATAAGTCGCTATTATATTGAGCCCCTAGTTGGCGTTAGTTACGGATATTTTTTTTATCTGATTGAACTAGCAAACGAGCATGCAATCAACCTGATGGTAGGTGGTCACTGCCGCCCAGGGACATCTGTAACCAGCTTGGATGGCCATGGATTCTATCGGAAATCAATCGCAGATGCGTTGCTACATCTGAGGACCGTGTGCCGGCAACCACACCCTTCCATCGAAACACAAGAAATGCTTCACGGTAGATATAAATGTAGAATAGGATAATTGATTTCTCTCGATTAATTGACTATCAATTGAACTATTAATCTATGCATAAATTGTTTTCAATTGAAGAAAAATATTCTATAGAATAATCTCAATTTGAAAATTAAAATCAAGTTTAAAATGTTTTCAAATCCAAGGACATATTATTTCATTTAGTTGATCTAATCAGAAACTGTAACATGAAATACAGTAAACTAAAAACACCAATGCTTAAATGGCTTTCCAAATTTTTAACATTAGTATTTTTAAACTTTCGCTTTAAATTAAAACTATATTTATTTACGAACATCTCCCTACCGTGAATATCACATTCAGTAGTAGCATTTAAAATAACAAAACGTTATTTGAACTTTTCACGCAAATTACGCCCCAATCAACGTTCAAATCTCCTGCTTTTTATGACGACCGTGAAATATTTCCTCGCCTTAAACCGCCTAAAATGTTTCACGAAATAATGACGAATTATTCGTACCAACGTGTACTAAATATTCAAAGAATGCGATAAACATCAGTTTGCCGTTAACGCTTAATAATAAATGTTACCTACTCATTTCACTAATTATTTCGCTGTTCGACAACTATATTTTGTGTGAAAACTAAATTAATGCGTTCGACACGACACAAGATGTACTATGTCAAAAATAATGACTTTTGAAATGACTTACTTAAACTGTAAGTGAAGACAGGACAGTTTATACGATGAGTCGTTTTTTCATTTAAGTGACTTCACACCAAAGACGGGGTCTTTAATTTGACACGTATTTTTTGTTAGTCATAGAATGCTGATGATAAACGGAAATTATATTTATGTGCCTGTTTGTAACAATGTAACAAATTGATCTACGTTCTTCTTTCAGTAAAAAATGTAAAACAAATAGATAAAACGAGCTGTTACAAATATGGCTGGCGTAAGCGAATGGTGTAAATGCGACCATTCATCATTTTTATGTTAAACGTTGTCGTGTCGTTGCCGTGCGGCGTGAAAAGTCAAGTCAAATAATTTACTGCAAAGGACTTGCTTCATTGTCCCAGAGCAACTAATGACAAGAATTGAAGTGATCTGTGGCACAAGTTGCGAAAATGCTTAATTGTTACAGAATCAGTAGCAAATGAACATGTTGTCCAGCTGATGGTACGTGATCACTGCTGGTCATGGAAATTTGTAAACAGTTTTCAATTTTCAAAACAGGAGTTTCATTTGAAGCCAATCACAAATGTGTTGCTATTATCGAAAAAAATAATAAGAAACATTTAACATATATTTCAGTTTCAGTTTTGAAAGTGAAAAAGTGTTTTGATTTTTGCGTTGTGTGGAAACTTTTCGTGGTTTCGCAGTAGTAGAGAGTAACACCTATATCTAAATAACACTATTATTAATCAGTAATCACTGAAGTGTTAAGGTTTAGATCAGGGTTTCTCAAACTTTTGACTCCACGTACCACTGTTAAAGTTTCGAAGTGACAGTAAGCCTCCTTAACTAATTAAACTCCTCCCCCCTCCCCCAAAGAAAACAATAAAATTGACTGTTGAGGAAGATAATATTTTTATTTCAATAAAAGGTAAAGATGTAGTCAATTTTTGGAATCAATTTGGATAATTAAATACGTAAATAATAAAATTAATACGTAAAACATAACGTAAATCTTATTACGAACCCCCTGTCATCGAACGGCGAACCCCTAGGGGTTTGACCTTTGATTACAGATATCCATATGTGGCGTTTTCATCTGCCTACCATCAGGTGGACTACATGCTTCTCTAGTGCTTCTATATTATTTACTCGTATATATATATATATATATATATATATACTAAACTAATGTTTGTTTGTATGTCATTTATAGAATCGTAAACTTCGCATTTGATCATGTGATGATCTTTAACAAAGTGTGCATGAGTCTACATAGGATTTTGTTTATTTTACTTTTTGTGGTGGCGTAGAAACTCGCGCAGGTTACACCTAGTACTACAATACAAGTCACAATTCGTTTGTGGTGAAACAATTACTTAAATTTCGTAGTTGCGATGCCTTATTCAGTTCGAGTATGAATGTAGATATACATGCCCGTATGTCGCTATACGTAGACGCAACCGAGGTGTAAATTCAAATTATTTTTAGCTCCTATAAGAAATGTTAATTAAAATATTGATAGCACAAAACTATTAATTGCTTCATTTATCACTGGGTTGTAAAAAATGAAAATGTTATTAAAGACGATCAAATTGACGTTTATTGCTGTAATAAATTATATTTTTATATTTTAATATTCGTCAAATCGTACGTAGATTCCCATATTACTAGTATGTTTATATTAAGATAAGATGTTATTATGAAATGTGAATTAAACTTGTATATTACTTGTGAGATGGAACTGCAATTATCGATATTTAATTTAAACAGTTTGACTAGACAAGTCAAACTGTTTAAATTAAATATATTTAATTTAAACAGTTTGTCCACCAATTCGCACTTGGCCAGCGCGGTGGACTATGGCCTAAACTCTCTCATTCTGAGAGAAGACCCGTGCCCAGCAGTGGGACAATAATGGGTTGACGAGACTAGACAAGGTCTATTAGATAAAATATTAGGTATAAACAAACATGGACATAATTCAATTTAAATGTGTGGAATTAAATACAGATCGATAAACTCGTAGTAAAACACGTAATAATTTAGATTTTGATTTGAAAATTTTGTCAAAGGTCGAACCCGGAACCCTGCGTGGGTTAGTTATGTGATCACAACACAAGTTGTAGTATCAAAGGTCAGTTGAATAATCCTAGCAACTTCTTATTGTTCCCTACCCAAAGGGTAAAAACGGGATTCTATTGCTAAAAGTGGGCATTCACGTTACAACGGTCGCACGTACTGTCGAACGGACTGTCGCAACAACAGTTCCAGTTGAATACTTCGACGGACCTGCGACAGGACCTTGGTCGTACAGTCAGGCTTAGCACCAAGCCATTCACGATGGAACGCTTACGACCGTAGTTCGTGCGATAGTTGTCGTCGTAGTCGTCGTAACTTGAATGCCCACCTTAAGACTCCGCTGTCCGTCTGTCTGTCACCAGGCTGTATCTCATGAACCGTGATTGGTAGACAGCTAAAATCTACACAAATAATGTATTTCTGTTGCCGCTATTATTTAAGTGAGGTTCCCATACTAAAAACCCATACTTGTAACTGACAATTTGTAAGCGCCCCCGAAGGCCTATGCAAAATAAAGACATTTCATTTCATTTCATTTCAAAATGATTGTTTAAAGTTTTTTTAAAGATAACATTCGTGCGTGAGTTCCAGTCGCAATTGCCCGATTGTTTTCGTTACATAATTTATAACCGATTTTTTTCTCATCTGACTACTTACCAATTAACAGATCTATGTTTTATGATTTCGATTTTTCCAGGTTTCCCTCATGCAACAAGCAAGGCAAGTCATGTACTTGAGTCAGTGTTGCTGGTGTCAGCACATCTAATGGCATCCGTTCCACTCGGCTCTGCGGTGAGCGTTTTTTGCGTTCCTGTGTTTTATTGCCACTGCAAATGTCGAGGGCTGAATCTGCGTCTGCTGTTTGCTCTTCATTCTATTTCTGAGTACTTGAATTAGTTTCTTGAGCATTATAATATAATATTCTGTGGGGTTCATTTTTAGTAATTTCGTTTATTTTGCACTCTAGACATCTAAAATAAGAGTTTGAGATTCGACATTTTAGGTATCTAGAGTTCAAATATCAATGCATAAAAGTCAAAATTGCATGAAAGTTAATTGTTATTAATATTCATTTGTAAGCAAATGTAGTACTGATCGCCATACTTTCAGGTGGGCTGATGAAGACAGTGAAAGAGAACGTGAACGCCTATTTCCAGCAGTGGACTTTCAGCTGATAGATGTAATGACTACATTATTAGTCACATTATGAAAGAAAACAATATGAGATGTTTTTTTTACAAGACTGAAGTAGCAAACGAGCATGCATGGGAAGTGGTCACTGCCGCTCATGGACTTCTGGAAACACATATAGAACATGAAGTTCTATCTAAAGTCAATTACAGATGCTTTGCTACTCCCGAGGATTAAGATGGTCGCCTTATATAAAATTGTGCTGGCAACCACATCCTTCCATCGAAACGCAAGAACTGCTCCACGCTAGAAATAAAAATGTCACAACAAACCACAAGCCCAAACATTATTAAGGACTATAATGGGTACATAACAAAGATATTTACAGACTTATTGTATGACTTTGGGTTAATAGTACTATCAAAAGATCTTGTGTAGTAGTATTAATAGAGAAAAAAGGATACATAAATACCTCCATTTTCATTGCTGATTTACTTCGCGATCGATCAGCCTTATACATTTATCACTTCGTCTGCGTTTTTAATAGTTCTCGTAACCACCACAAAATATATAATATCCCGTATTATATTTTAGTACTGAAGGCCGCATTGTCAAAGACATTGTTTTTTATAACGTCATAATGTCAATTTTTAATTTACCATACTACTGCTTTTAGTAATTCAGCCAATGAGAACACGTATTTTTATCTGACTGACATAGCAAACGAGCATGCAGTCTACCTGATGGTAAGTGGTCACTGCCGCCCAAGGACGTCTGTAATCAACTACATACATAACATCGGTTCCATCTGAAGTCCGTTACAGATGCGTTGCTACTTCTGAAGTCTATGATGGTGGCCTCGTGTGAAAGTGTGCCGACAACCACGTAACTCATACATACATAACTCATAGTAAAGCAGCTATTTCAGGTATATTAATTTCAAGTATGTATGTTGTGAAATTTTTCTTCTTTATTGACATACCACGTTAGTTTAAAAGCCTTAGTTACGGTATACGCAGGGTCCAAACCGGTCACGCCTACGATCAAGCTATTCAAATGTGTTAATCACTCCGGCTTTAATCATAGCGTTGATGCAACTGATATTATCATGGGACTATCAAATTCGCAATTTGTGACCCTCGCGGCGTGCCAAGGTGCACAGATATGTGATTAAGATCTTATTTTTGATATTTTAATTCGAATGGTATTTTATTTATGGTGAAATAGAATGACTGTGGTATATTTTAAGTAGTATAGTATATATTATGTATAATATGCACAGTGTCGTATATACGAGTATGTTAGTAAATATTGCAAGTACGCACGAGAGGAAAAGGCTTTTAGGTGCTCGAGTACAGTTTAACTCTGGGAGTTCTTTTACAGTGCTCTTAAGTTAGAAAATATTTTTAGTTCTGTATGAATGTAAAGTACTTTGTGTACTTTGGTATGTAGAGTATCCTTGCTTTGCTATATTTTAGAGTTTTAGAACTTAATTATACTTATTTGGTAAATATGATAAAAACTAGTATATAAGAGGCCATCATAACGTTGCGAACTTAAAGGGTATTAAGTTCGATTTTGCACCAGGTAGATATGTAAATAAGTTTCTGTTTTGGGTCAAGAAGTGTGTGCTCTCTTCTCATTGTGTGTCCATGACTTTCATCATAAACCCATTATAGGCCCACTGCTGGGCACGGGTCTTCCCTCAGAATGAGAGAGTTTAGGCCATAGTTCACCGCGCTGGCCAAGTGCGAATTGGTGGACGTCCATGATGTCTGTCCATGACTTTACTTTTACTGAAATGTTGGATCTTTGTGCACGAAAAGAAAAAGGAGATTTGAAAATCACTTTTTTTCACATATGACGCGATAGATATGAGTACAGGGTGGATCATGAGGTTTTTCTCTTCTAAGTATTTCTTGCATAAAATCGTAATCGCTATAGTAATATAACGATTACGATTTTATCTGCATCCATCCAAATATCTAATCCGAGCCAATCAATTCTCTTTAATTCACGCTTTTTTGCAATTCCCCTTGGCTTTGCTCAAAATGGGTCCAATCTACGCCCTAGCGTTCGTATTCGCGTCAAAGTTATCTTTTTATCTACAATTAGGATTTCGACACCTCCGGGAGGGAGCGGCATCAAAGGCCGTCCTCTCATTATGCCCGTTATTGAGTTATCAACGTCGGAGGGAGATTAGTTCATACTTCCATACACAAATCCTATCACACAAGCTGACGCCTTTCACTAAAAACAAGCTCCATTTTGGTTCACCGCAATATCTCCACACTATTTTGCTTTTGAGTTTTGCGACACTTTTTTTCGGTTCCAACTGAAGCTTTGCATCCAGCAAAATAAAGTTTATTCTCGGTTGTAGGTTCAAAGGTTAATAGAACCGTGTCTAAGTGGAGATTTGAGTCCCTTACTCGCGGGGACGCCGGCCAGGAAGCAAGGGCGCTATTATCAATGCAAGGGAATATAATTCTGTCCCTTAATTTAAAGCGACCGATAATGAGATGCATAATTCGATTATCTTTGTGTTTTTCGAATAACTATTTTCATTTTATGGATCGATGGGTAGAAAGCAGCGACTTACGAACGGAATTTGTATATGTTAGTTGTGTTTTGGAAATAGAAATTTTGTGTAGGAGTTGATAAATTATATAAAATTAGGTTAAAAATTCGTTTGTTTCTTGGTAAACTATAAGTATTATTTTACATATATCCTTCTGTTCTAGCAGTGTCTTTACTAGTAAATATTTTTTAAAATCAATATAAGTTTGGATGTGACAGGTTTTGATGGAATTTAAACTGAAACTTAGCATTATTGCGGAAGTGATCGCCCCACGATTTAATTTATTACATTTGCTTTTTATATGTATTTATATAAACTTAACCATAGGGTTTACAGATTACCTCATGGAAAATAAATCTTATCAAAAATTTGACACTTTGGAAATCCTTCTATTTCGCTTCAAAAAAAGATCTCCAATAATAATGTCGCGAAATCCAATCCGTCAGTTGACACAGCGTAGACAAGAACGTAATTAACAGTCAAACTACCCCTCCGATCGGACGCAGAAGGGCCGCCGTGCAAATTTCAAATTGGAAACCCGTGCATCGCTCGTAGGTAAATAGTGGATGCCGTACCTGCGTGGGAGGGCTGTCGGGAGGGCGACCGAATGATTCGTTAGGAGTCACTCAAGCGTTCATTCGTGAACGGGGTCGGGCTATATGCGTACCTGTTATGTGCTGCCATAGTAAATATTTGCATACATATGAAACTTCAAGTGTTTAGGGGCAAATACGTCAGGGATTTTAAAGATCGTCTCGATTTTGTTTTGCGTTTCTGAAGAGATCGTCAAACATGTACGAATGTGTTTGTTGGTTTGGGGAGATTTCGCTGACACCCTCGCAGCCCCACCGAAATCCGATCCGCCAAGTCTCTTGGTAATTAACTACCGATTTCATTTCTTGATGTATTTTTAAAAGCGTCCGACGGCTTTTTAATGGTTATTTTATGGTGACGGATCGCTTATTAAGTTTTTATAGCGGCCCGAGCAGTGACAGATGGGATGTAGTTTGACACCAGATTTGAGGGTATCTGCGCACCGCTCTGGGGAGAGCGCGAAATGAATCGCGATATAACAATGATAAGTTATAATGTTGCATTGTTGTAGCGTTTCACGTTTTGATTCGCTGCAGACTCGTGTTTAGTTATGTTTCTTACAATCGAAGTAGCAAAAGAGCTCGTAAACTACCTAATGGTAAATCTGTAAGCAACTTTATACAAAATAATGGTTCTTCCTGAAGTAAATAATTGATGCGTTGCTACTTCTGAGGACCAAGCAGGATTACTCCTGCATAATAATATATTCATAATTTATTACTATTGTGTACTACAATATTACTATTATGTCGTGGTATGCCCATGTGAATAATACCACAGACATTGTTATAGTGGATTGCTGTGTGTATATTTTGATACAGTGATTCTTCAATTGTCATCCACTATGTCTACATCACATAATGTCATTTCATATTCGATCATAATAATTCCTTAATCTTCATATGAGCTTTATTCTACTTCATTCTATTTCATATGAGCTATAAGCCTCTTTCAAGGTGTGCTCCACACCCGCCACTAAGCAGATCGTACTCAGTCATTATCACCTGCCCTCCTTAAGGCAATCGAATCAATTTAATGCGTTTTAAACCAAGTATAATTTATTATCAATATTTTTGAAGATTATTTGCTATATATTTTGATATTATTTATAACACGGAAGTAGCAAACATGGTAGCATTCAATCAGATGCAATGTGATCACCGCCATGGACATCTGTCAGCAACTTTTTTTTATCTCATTGAGGTAGCAAACAAGCATGCAGTCCACCTTATAGTAAGTGGTCACAGCCGCCCAAGGACATCTGTAGTTGTTCATACATGGGTTCGGTCTAAAGTCCATCACAGCTGTGTTACTTTCGAGGACGAGGATGTGTGCCGGCCACCACACCCCTCCATCGAAACGCAAAAATGTTTCACGCTAGAAATAGGTATGGCGGTGGTATTCCCCCGGTTGAAGAGCACTGGATCTACCACCTGTAAACAAAACTTTTTTTGAATTGGGCTTCTATCGGACGTCATTCGCAGATTACTTCTCCCGAGGACTAAGATTAACGCCTTAAGTGAAAATGCGCCAGTAGCCACAACTTTCCCCCAAAACACAGGAACTGCTGCTCATTAAAATAGGTGGGACAATCGACCATTTCCGGCCGTACTACACTCTTTCTCCTACCACCTAGATTTTTTATTCGATCCTAGATTCGATTATTTTATAAAATTTTATAAAGATTAGAATATATGTATGTACGATACGTATATAAACTTGTTTTTTTGTAGAAATATTTTTTACTTATCGGTATATTGAATACTAGAAATGTATCTAATAATCTCTTAACGATAACGTGAGTATCCCCAAACAAAATAGTAAGTAGGCAATAAATATCACACACGTAAGTATGGCAAAATTAATCTTACCTCACACATCAGTTCTACTATAGTCCCGGGGGGCGGGCGAAAATTAAAACAGATGACATAGCGGAACCGTAGTCGGGCGTAATTAAAAAGATAAGGAATATTTTCCTTTCGATGCGAGATTATGACGGAAACCCCTTTTGGGCCCCGAGCCTTTTGGGACCAGTTAACCGGTTAAGGGGCCCGGGAGACGCGGCGAATCGGTTGCCCCTGATTAAGTAAACGAAGATAGCATAGCCGATGTATACCGTCAAAGTCAACAAGGGCTTCGGAATGAAACGTTAAGTTGATTTCTATTCTCAAGGGTTGTGCTAGTATTGTTATCTCGGATAGTTACTGTTTGAGATGATTGGATTGGCTCTCGGGACGAGTGGCGCTTTGTTTGCGCCAATGTTTGCGTTAGAACGGGTTATCTGTTGGCGTTACTGATTAGAACTACTGATAAGCATTCCAATGTTCGTCTAATCGATGTATTGAACGACAAACATTTAGGGTAATGTCGGAAGTCGATAGATACTGTTTAGTTCTCCTTTAGAATTTCTAAAAGGTATTTTTGTAAAACTCAACTGCTCTCGTAACAAAGTAAACAGTAATTGACATTTTTGCGTTTGAGTTTTTGATGTAATTGCATTAGGACTTTTTTCTACACAGTCAAAACAATCAAAATTTGACGTGTGGTGGTTAGGTGATCCTTGTTTTTTTTTTTTTTTTTTATTTGACTGAAGTGGCAAACGAGCATGCAGTCCACCTAATGGTAAGTGGTCACTGCCGCCCATGAACATCTCTAATCAACTTCATACAGAACATGGGTTCCATCTGAAGTCAATCACAGATGCGTTGCTACTCCCGAGGACTATGATGGTCGCCTCATGTGAAAGTGTGCCGGCAACCAAACCCTTCTATCGAAACGCAAGAAATGCTTCACGCTAGAAATAGGTGTGGCGGTGGTACTTCTCCGGTCGAACTACACTGGTTCTACCACCTTTAAAGTTCAGCATTTACGTCATTTTTTTTAAACCTATATACGGATATCAAAACATATATTTTAAACTACAATACCAATGAGGTGAAGTGGTAATTAAAAAAGACATAAAAGAATTTCTTATCTCAAAACTATCGTTTTGCAAATACTGCAATTTCAACTACATCGGCAATGTACTACCTAGTAAGTTATAAAAAGTACACATTTACTTGTATATATCTTCTAGCTGTACCCTGTGCGCGTTACTATGCCTTAAAAAAATACACCAGAAACCTTCGCGAGCTTATGAATGACAACAGAATGCTAAAGATCATCACATAGTCAATAGTTTACGATTCTATAGAGGACATACAGACAACCACTCATTATTTATATTATAGAGAAAGAATATAATAAAATTAAAAATTATTTTATACCTAGTAAAATAATTCTGTATTTCATTATATTTATTTTATGCGTTGTCAAATACAGACGATACAAAAAAAATAATGAACCTACAAACTGACACGATTGTAACTAATTACATATTAACCTACTGCTTACTCTAACGCAATAAATCTTGGGGAGCTAACAGACATACATATTCGTATTATTAGAGCGGAAATGTGACCGGCAGCCGATAAATCTACTCAGTCCTTACATAACAGTGGAGGATCATTATACAGCCTTTGACAGCGTAACATTGACATATAGTTTTCTATATCAAATTTTATATTTATGTTTTTACGTCTACTAGTCACGATAGCCTAACGGTAGAAATTTGCCCTCTCAATCGGGAGGTCCCAGGTTCGAACCCAGGCACGCACCACTGACTTATATGCGTATTATAAATTAATTATCACCGATTTACGGTGAAGGAAAACATCGTGAGGAAACCTACACATCCGACAGTTCTTTAAAAAAAGTTCTCGGAGGTGTGTGAAGTCCACCAATTCGCCCTTGGCCAGCGCGGTGGTCTATGGCTTGATACTCTCTCATTCTGAGAGAGGACCCGTCCCCAGCAGTGGGACAATAATGGGCTGTACCCCCTAATCATATCAAAATGGTATTTTTTTTAATAAAAAGATTATGCAAAATTTAACCAGTATCTGCTTTATATATACAAGTAGCTAATTCAGTGTCTTGCAGTTCCAGGCTAATGGATCCGGGTTCGACCTCAGGTCGTGAATGAAACAGCTTATAGGTTTTCATCTCTTAGTAACATGAAGTTACACGTTCTATTTATCGTATAAATCATTTAACGTTAATGAAGAGCTTATGGATGGTTAAAATACATTAAAAAAAGGTTGATCTTTAACTCGACATTGTCGTCAACCCATTATTGCCCTAAACTGGGTACGGGTCTTGTCTCAGAATGAGAGAGTTTTCATTGTAGTCCTCTGCGCTGGTCAGGTGTGAATTGGTAGACTTCACACAAATTTCCGAGGGTTTTTAAGAACTCTCAGGTTTGTGGGCTTCTCGGAATGTTTTACTTGCAGTGCAGTGATAAATCTTCGATACGCACATAAATTTGGAAAAAACTGTGGTGCGTGCCTGAGGTGAACCTCGGACCTAAGAAATTGAGAGTCAAATTTCTTAGGTCTTTAACTCAGTAAGCCAAATTATTGGATCAGTGGTAAGTACCACAATAGCAGTATTAAGCACTACTGTGCTCTGGTCTTATATGGCTATTTGACGACCCGTGTGGCAGAGTGGTTACCATACCGGTCTGACGCGCAATGTGCTCTGGATTCGATTCCCGGCCAGACAGGTATCAGAATGATGAGTTTAGATTCATGTTCTAGGTCTGGGTATTTGTGTATTCGTCTTGTGTCCAAGGTACCTACGATACCGGAGAACATCCTAGTGTGGGGCTACGAGTAAAGCGATATGACTATAGAAAAGCGTTTATCTATGATCAACCTCTTACCTCAGGTAAGTCTCTGATTTTATTTGAGGTTCAGCACATGTCTATGGGCGGGAGTGATAATTTTTCATCAGATGGATAGTTGGGCATTTACTACTTCCAAATTAACAAAAAGCCGTGTGTCCAGGTTACCATCCGCACCCATTTCTAGGACATAAAATTTTTGCAGTAGAAATCTTTTGCTTGAAAAGCTCGTAGATTACAGCTATAAATCTTATCCAGCACGTATAATTATAAGATCGGCGGCAGGCGGAAGACGGCGACCGGCAGTGGCACCTGCTTAGTATTCCGTGCGAGTGCGGCCCTGTATTGATTGCCGCCCTTGCCGGCCGCTGCGGCCCGCTGCGGCCCGCTGCGGCCCTACCGGGGGCAGTATTTTTCAAAACATTCCGCCGACGTAATGATTTTTAACCGACTTCCAAAAAGGAGGAGGTTATCAATTCGTCTGTATTTTTTTTTTTTTTTTTTTTTATATTTGTTACCTCATTTCTCCGGACTGGGTGAACCGATTTAGATGATTTTTTTTTTATTTGAAAGGTAGTGCGTGTCATAGGGTCCCATTTTTTTTAGTATTTTTTTGACTAGGGCATCCATAAGAAAAACGCATAAGTCTTAAATTTGCATTTTCAATGTACGCGATAAATGTATGAATAACTCAATATCCCGCCAACCGATTTTGATGATTCTTTTTTTATTAGAAAGGATGTACTCCAGGGGTAGTCTGATAAGAGTTTGATAAGGTTCTAATCATAGGATCTTCAACTTTTTGGAGCAAAATAATAAAATTAGTGATAGTCGGCCGAACCTTAGCTGGAGAAGTCCAATTGAGTAAAATATAGAATAAAATTACTATGTAGGTATTTACTATGAAAAATTTGACCTTCAACTCTTCAATCCTGATGATGCAGGGGTACTGCTAGCCTGAACTATAAAAGTTGGTCGTTTGATGTTTGCGAATATATAATGAAATTGTTAAGCAAATTCATGGGACAAAAATTTGACCTTCAACTCCTCAACCCTGATGATGCAGGGGTACTTAAAGCCAAAACCATAGGAATAAGCCATTTGGTGCTTACGTATATGTTATAAGATTACTGAGCAAAAACATAAGATGAAAAATTTGACCTTCAACTGCTCAACCCTGATGATGGAGGGGTACTTCAATCCTAAACCATAGAAGTTGGCAATTTGGTGCTTACGGTTATGTAAAGAAAATACTAAGCAAAAATATAAAATCAAAAATTTGACCTTCAACTCCTCAACCCTGATGATGAAAGGGTACTTCAATCCTAAACCATAGGAGTTGGCAATTTGGTGCTTACGGTTATGTAAAAATAATACTAAGCAGAGGCACAAAATTAAAATTTTGACCTTCAACTCCTCGACCCTGATGATGAAGGGGTACTTCAATTCTAAACCATAGGAGTTGGCAATTTGGTGCTTACGGGTATGTAAAAATAATACCAAACAGAGGCACAAAATTAAAATTTTGACCTTCAACTCCTAAACCCTGATGATGCAGGGTACTGCAAGCCTGAGCCATAGAAGTTAGCCACCTGGTACTAACGTATATGTTATAAGATTACTAAGCAACAATATAAGATGAAAAATTTGACCTTCAACTCCTCAACCCTGATGATGGAGGGGTACTTCCAGAGGGGGCGCCCTGTTTGTATGAATTGTAAAAGTGTTTTATGTTTAATTTTTGTGAATATGTAGATGCACAAAGCAAACTTAGAGGCTTTATTTAAATACAAACATAAAAATATAGTCACTAAAAAGTGTAAAATAAAAACTTTTTAACAAAAAATATCTACCGACTTCCATGTCACAAAAAAGTAAAAAATAATTTAAATATATTTTGGTCTAGAACATACTCAGTACTTAGTACATAGTTCTGAAGTCGGTGCTCATATAGGACGTAGTTACCGTCGTCCAGCGAAATATGTCGAGCACCGACTTCAGGACTATGTACTAAGTACTGAGTATGTTCTAGACCAAAATATATTTAAATTATTTTTTACTTTTTTGTGACATGGAAGTCGGTAGATATTTTTTGTTAAAAAGTTTTTTTCGTAATAACCTCGCGAGTGCTGTGAATGTCGCGAAAGGAAAATCCTGTGTAAGGCAATAAGGAAAAGCTTGTCACTAAGACTATTTGACTGACTTAAACGGTCTACAAATATTTTTGAAAATAACCGACCCCGTTAACTGAAAACACCTATTTGAGAACTTTTTTAAAAGATCTCTCAGGTGTGTTCCCTTTACCGTAAAACACAAATAATTAATTTCAATGTTATGAAAAAACAGTGGTCCGTGCTTGAGATCGGATGCGATGTCATTTATATTAAAAACTAAACTTCATATTGTCCAAAGTAGCACGAAGATTTCTAAAATTTAAATAAATTGTAATAATTTTCAAGTTATATTGAACGCACCCGTTAAATGTAAAAAGATGTTTAATTAGCTAGGCTGCGTTTAAAAGCATTAGCGGGTATTTTGACAAAGACATCTGACATTTTTGACGTTATGTATTTTCGTAGTAAGACATTGAATGTTTTATTTCGTTTAATATTTATGTGTTCTGTGTCAAATGTAAGGTAGTGTGTGTAATGCATTTTTAGTTGATTTTAGGTATTTATTATGCAATATTTAAAAAAAATATTAGCATTTGGTATTCCTTCTCTACATTAACTGTAACCATGCATAATTTCATCCTTGTCCGTCCGCGGCAAGTATCTTAAAAAACGAATCACAAGTTTTTGCTCCACGTATTAATATTTAGATACTCTCCTTGTTAGCTATAAGTTAAAAGATAGGCAATTCTTTTCTTAATATATCTAAATAACTTATGCTTATGACCCCCAGTTTATCGATATCTAAGATCGGCTAAATGTATTTCGTGAGCTACTGTTCGATCAGATACTGAACGAAGGGGTCGGTATGACCCGAGGCAACATTTCAAGGGTTAGCTGCCTCCTAGTGGTGCAAATGTACTGTTATATTACGTTTGTTAAGATCACGGGGTAAATGTTAGGTGTTCGGAGAAATTTCTATTATACTCACACTGAAATCGTTGAATAACGTATCAAATATATTAATCTATAAAAAATGATTTCAATCGATGATTATAATTTGACCAGTTATTTATTACTGGTCCAATACGACGATGACAAAAAAAGAACTACGCAAAATAATTTTTGTTCGTAGTTCCTATAATTTAAATACGTAAAAGGTACACGATATGAGGTACTTGTTAATGGTTTCTATCCTCCATCGAGGTTTCGCCGTGACCACGATCCATGTAGCTGAGGCGAAAAATTGGCAAAAAGAATTAATAGCGCTTCACGCTTTCTACACTCATAGCCCCACAGTAGGGTCTTCTCCTGTGTCGTGGGTACCATGGAAACACACAAGACGAATATACAAACACCCAGACCCAGAACATAAGTCTAAACAGAACAGGACTCTAAACTCATCATTAGGATACCTAATCTGGTCGGGAATCAAACCCGGGACCCATTGCGCGTCAGACCGGTATGTTAACCGCTCCGCCACGCGGGTCGTCAATTCAAACAAGTTTCATGAGGGATACTCATAAAACTTTTCTAAATCCTTTACACATTAATATTTGTATTAATTCAGAGATAATTTAATTCTAAAAACATACGTTCCTATAGTAGTCTCAGCAAGCTGCAATTCTCAATACATCTCGAGTAGACCGAAAATTCCTACAGTTGAATTCCGATAATAGTACTGATAATAACATTTCATTAAAACCCGGTAAAGTACAAGATAGTATAACAATGGTTCGACCGGGAGGTACCACCACCATACCTCAAAGCAGTTCTTATGCTTCTATGGAAGGGTGTGGTCGCGCTCTTTTATATGAGGCGACCATCTTAGTTCTCGTGATTAGCAATGCGTCTGTGACCGACTTCCCATTAACATTTGTTCTATATGAAGTTGCTCACAGATGTCTAGACAAGCGGCAGTGACCACTTACCAATATTTGGACAATATGATCGTTCGTTACTTCAATCTGTATTTAAGGTCCACTTCTAGACATAGGCCTCCCCTAAATGACGATGCTCCAACCGGTCCTGTGACTTCAAAATCCAACTTTTGTTCGTTTTGCCTAAACGTGGTCGCCACTCGAGGACCTTTAAATTTCAAATTCGTCATTTAAACGCCTGTCTGGTCGCAGATCGAACCTGGACCCGCGTCTCAAATCGCTCGTGCTATAGGTAATGATCATTCAGCCACGTGGGTATCAAATAATACATAATTAAAGGAAGGGTTTGATATTCATTCCTTAAATGGGTCAAATAGGGGATGAAAACTATGTGAAATACGGATTCATTTCAATAGTACCTAGTTGTATTTTCATAATATATAAGATGTACATTGTTTAAGTATTTTAATAATTATTTATTTTATTTTCGAATATGTAGATTTGAGGTTGGGTTCTACCATAAGTAGTATAAAAATCTGACACATGTTTGTAAGTCTTCGTCTGAACACATATTTAGTGACGATATTATCTAAATTAAAAAAAAATGCTGACACGACCCAATATTTCTTACTTATTTTTATTATTGTTATATGTTTAGTCATTTTGTTTAACAGTTTGTTGGATGCAAAAACTTCTACTATTACACAATTGCATTCACCACCGATGCACTTAATCCCAAAAAATCGATATTGACATTACCACAAAGGAACGAAATGTGAGATTAGCGACCTTATCCCCAATTCCATCTAAATACTGCTATAATCCCGTCGTACAATGGTGACAAAAATAATAAATATGGCGGTACCGCCCACCGGTACCGACCACGCACTGTTTCAATATTTTGTATTGGGGCGATTAATAAAGGGGAGAATAAAACAAACCGGCTAGTGATATGCCACGGCTCGACGCGTGATCGACAAACAACTCGGTTTTTGAATTTTTTTTATATTCATAATGGGAATATTTGTTTTGGTATGTAGTTCTTTAACTATGACTTGGTCAGTTGGCCAAAAGTAACAGGCACTCTCTTACGCGTGCAACGTAGAAAAAAAACTCAGTTTTTTGGTCCATAACTTTGTTCAATATGGTCAGACATATTGAACCAAGTTATGGAACACTGCGAAATTTTTTAACATACAGACTGGGTACAGAAATTGCAATTATCCATTAGATTGTACTTAAATGTTTTAATTATGAAATAGCAACAATTATTCTTTCTCATTAAAGAGTCTAACTTTATTGTGAACTTGACACAGGCATGATGGAAATTACATAAAGCATTTCAACATAGTTCAGATGAGTTGCAACGTAATACGTACATACTGCAATGTTGTATTAAAATATTGCAGCTAGTGTGTTTTTGATACGTTTGCTTGCTATAATCATAATAAAATTTGTCATTAAGCTATTTTTATTTAAATAAAACGTAAAGGCGGAAATCAGGACCGATCAACGTTACCCTAATTTTCATAATAAATTCGAGTAATAAAATACAAGAATTTTCCCAACAACAATTGATACGGACATGTTTACCTACTTTACAACATTTATCCGACACTTTCATATTGTTTGTGGGTGGTGATTATGAATATTAATCGATGCCTGATTTATAATATACATGTTACCACCCGGGGTGTTAAACTTAACGGTGTAAATATACCCATAACCCATTAAATTCACCTACGCTTTACGATTTAAAGCTATCACCAGGAGTTAAATCGTCGAGTTCTATTTGTGGTTATGCTTCGCAAGCTTCGAGCTTCGAGCAGCGGTAGCCTAATAGTTGAAACTTGCCCTCTCGATCGGGAGGTCCGAGGTTAAAACCCAGGCACGCACCACTGATTTTTCAAAACTTATTTGCGTATTAGAAATTAATTATCACTGCATTCCGGTGAAGGAAAACATCGTGAGGAAACCTACACACCCTAGAGTGCTTTTAAAAAAAAGTTCTCGGAGGTGTGTGAGTCCACCAATTCGCACTAGGCCAGCGCGGTGGTCCATGGCCTCTCTCTCTCTCTCATTCCGAGAGAAGACCCGTGCCCAGCAGGAGAACAATAATGAGTTGACGACGCTTCGCAAGCACCACTGTCACACTTATTTTTGTCGAATACCAGCAGTATTAAGCTGCTGTTTTACACTATGGGGTGTATTAAGGAACGCATATTTATTCGAGGGGTCCCAAGGGGTAGCCCTCAGGGGAGCAACGCCAGTGCCTAACCTCAGATACTCTATCGTCTATGACTTACCTATGCTTTAAGGTCTGCTGTATTATACAAGGCATTTCACTGTACTGTACTATACAAGGTACTGCACTTTTTACAGGTAGTCTTTTTTGCGCGGCAGTCCCTTTACATCTGACGTCATAGCAAATAAGGAATATTTCACAAGTCAGATACCGTGGTAATTACATTAAAAGGAGGTACGTATCCAACAAAAATATCGCTAAACGCTCGCCCGCCTCACGCCTAATCTTGTAACAAAGCGATGTCGGGACATTTTGGCGCGAAAATAATGAAGTGCACGTGCCTTGCTACCCTCAACTTGGCTGGCTTTGTTCCCGAGCCCGATCTGGCTTGGCTTCAGGCACAAAGAGCACGTGTCGATTGCTATCAATGGGCAACAAAACGAATGCTGACGTCCGCGCAAAACATTACCAGATAAATGAAAGCATAGGAAATACGCGCTGTCGTTTGATCGTGACAGATAATATTTTATGCAAATCAATGTTGTTGTTCCCACGTAATTAATATGATTTGGTGCGTTGTTGATATCCCATTTAATGTGTATGGCACATTTAATGTGTGTAATATTATGAATTAAAAGTATTAGTATGTGAAATATTGGTCAAATTGAATCGACACGGGTTTGTATTATGTAGTTACAAATTTATATATTTTGCAAGATATAGGTATCAAATTCGCCAATTCGCACTTGGCCAGCGCGGTGGACCATGGCCTAAAACTCTCTCATTCTGAGAGAAGATCCGTGCCCAGCAGTGGGATAATAATGGGTTGAAGAGAGAGGTAGCAAATTATCATGCCGTCCCCTTAATGGTAAGTGGTCACTGGCGTCCGTGAACATCTGTAAACTCCATAAAGGACAAGGGTTATAGGAACAGACGCGTTGTTACTCCCTAATGCTAAAATGGTTGCCTTGTGTAAAAATGAGCGAAATCTTCCCAACGAAACACATGAACCGCTTTACGCTCCAGGTGGTAGAACCAGTGTAGTTCGAACGGGGAAGTACCATCGCAACACCTATTTGTAGCGTGAGCGTAGCATTTCTTGCGTCTCGATGGTTGATACTTTTACATGAGGCGACCATCTCAGTCCTCGGGAGTAGCGACGCATTTGTGTTTGACTTCAGATAGAACGTATGTTCTGTATGAAGTTGCTTACAGATGTCCATGGGCGGCAGTGACTACTTACCATCAGGCGGATTGCATGTTCGTTTGCTACTTCAATATTATTCATAAAAAAAACGCTAGAAATAGGTGTGGCTCCCCGGACGAACCATATATGTTCTACCACCTTGCAAATAAAAATAAATATGTATGTATAAATGTAATTGAAACGTGGTTTAACTTAACTGAACTTTATCCTTAACTTATCTATAGGTTACACGGCTATTGCTATTTACCATTATACGCATTTTATTTATACTTTACAATTATTTTTTATCTTTAAATATCTCAATTGGAATAGAATCGTATGGAGAGTAAGGAATAAAAACGTATTTCATTATCTGTACTTGTGGCCAGCTGGATCAAAGATTCAGATAAATAAATGATTATAAAGGTAGTTGACCCCGAAATATACGGCATTAAACATGTGTTCTGAGATACAAAAGTAAGTAAGGGTCGAAACTTTCCGATATATCGCTTTTTGGATTGAGAACCTCGCAACTTAAAATGCAAAGTAGTAAGCAAATAACCATGTTATATATAGTTAAATCACCTTTATTTTACGCACTTATTAGATGCAACTATATCTTTACTAAAGTTGATTAAAAATTAGTCGAAGGAAAAGAAATAAGGGTGTCACCGCGGCTAGTATAAGGTTTTGCATCTGCAATACCAAAGAAAAAAAGACCATCAACCCAATTATAGCATAAGTATAAACATATAGATCTATATACATATAATAAAAATGAAAGTTAAAATTTTAAGTTTCATATATTTGCAAAAAATAATTGTCGGACTGATAATAAGTAAAATCTCTAACATTTGTTTTTTAACAAATTTGTTTGAAATCTGTTTGTCTCTGTTTTTATAATAATATCAAATCAATACTACTGAATTTAATTTAAATTGTTAAAATATATTTGTAGGTATACATTGATTTTGAGGTAACTACATGTCCACCAATTCGCACTTGGCCAGCGCGATGGACTATGGCCTAAACTCTCTCATTCTGAGAGAAGACCCGTGCCCAGCAGTGGGACAATAATGGGTTGACGACACATGTACCTACTCTATCAGATTAATTTAAACTAATCTTAGACATTTAATGCTTGCTTGTTGCTTTGCGGGTATAACCGCGGAGCAGGACTAGTATATAAGCAACGCAGCACACAACCTTTCAAAAAACGCAAACCACAACTCGAAACGCAGCGAAGAACAAAAAAGCTGCATTCAAACACGAGCGATCATGACTTGCATTCGGATCGCAGGCAATAAAATAATAATTATACACATGTGACTTATTAGCCGTACACATTTCATTGATGGGATACGAAACATACAAATCATCGTACTAAATTCACACTAAACTAACCTCTGTGATGCCATCATAAAGATTCAAATTGAAAATAATAATCGGGATAGTTCTGACTTTTTGTGAATAGGAAGTATACAGTAAGAGCAAAATAACAAAAGGTTTAACAATAGAAGTACGTCGTATCATTTGTTAAACGTCCCTTTTGATGACGACCACTATTATTTTATGAATGATGGGAGGGAAGACATGAGGGATAAAATAAAATACTTTGCAGTGCAGGGAGCGTTGCAACTCACTTGTCTCACCATCACCGGTAAACTATAAACTATTAATCCACGAGTTTCTAGATGTAGGCATGAAACTCAGTTTGCAAGCAGTTTATACGGTGACTTCAGAACTTCGTACTTCACCGATTCTTTATGAATGATAAGGCAGACGAGCTACCTGATGGAAAGTAGTCATCGTGGTATATATACACTTCAAACACCAGAAGAGTTTCCAATGTGTTACCGGCTTTGGAGTGGTGCTTTTTTGCACCTTTCTTAAAAGTCTCGTACCACTGTGCTCCGAGAATATCTCAAGAGGAAAATCATTCCGCATCTTCTTATTCATGGTAAAAAAGAGCATACGAACTTATGATTAAACTATTTTACGGTATATCACTAATAAAATAGTTTTATATATATAAAAAAGAAACATCTCTAGTGACTTAGATGCTAGCGCTAAAGTGATTAAGGATTTGAAAATTAAGTAGATATATTTTTTATAAGCTCAAGAAATTATGAATTATCCATTAAGCTTAGGAACTCAGTCAATAGCAGGTAATGAAATACTGTGTCATCGCATCACATTTCTCGCTTCATCGTTAATGGTGAGACAAGCGGTTATTTGCATATTATGATTCCATGTTCTCATTTTACGGTACCAGTAAATAGTTAGTAAGTAATAGCGCTATTCCCGCTGGAGTAATTACATCTATTATGATACGTGTGTAAATTACGTCATAGACTGCCTAATTTTGCTATTACGCATATGTGTGCATGATTAATAGTTTAAAATAATATTGAGATCATATTAAATTGATTGACATGTTTTATATTTGATGTAAATTTTGCTAAACTTATTTTGTTTTACAATAATGTAAATATACAGAAAAAGTTATATTAAAATAAAAAATAGGAAACCCAACTGGGATTATGTTGTAGATCCAGTATAGATAACAGTCACATTATTTCTAACATTGTAGTTAGAAAAACAATTGACTTGCTTAGTTGTTGTAGTTAGAAATAATGTGAAGTGCTTGTGCACTTCGAAGCTTTTTTACATGAGGCGACCAAGTTAGCCATCGGGAGTAGAGACGTATTTTGTCATTAACTTCATATAGAACCCTGTTCTATATAAAGATATTTACAGATGTTCATAATTAGCAGTGACCACATAAAATCTGGTGAAAAGAAGGGTTTTTGGGTAGGATAAATACTAGTTTGAAGGTGGTAGAACCAGCGTAGTTCGACCCGGGAAGTACCACCGCCACACCTATTTCAAACGTGAAGCATTTCTTGCGTTTCGATGGAAGGGTGTGGTTGCCGGCACTTCTGTATGAAGTCGATTACAGACATCCATGGGCGGCAGTGGCCACTTACTTTTCGCAGGCAGATATAGCAGTGTTATGGAATATACGAGATTTTGATATTCAAATGCTTGTTATATAAGCCGAACTGTATCGATTGCCATAAATGTCAATGAGAGATTTAAAATTTATCATTATTACATGTTTATTGTTTACAGTTTATGTGTATTAAATATTCTTACTAACAATGAGGACGTAAAATTTGCTCGTAAAACAATTCGCAAAATTGCTGAAATAATTTATTAATGTAGGGCACCGTCGTCACACGACAACCCCATTCATAATTTTTTTATCACTGACTTCATAACATGTAAGGGTTTTACGTATCCCACAACACAGTTAAACTTAAACCGTATATTGTACGCACAGAGTTTACTTTCCTTTATCAATGTGGAAGTAATATGGTTAAATTTTGACTAACTATTGTCATTTGACTAACGATACCTTAATGCTGAGTATTTAGTCAGGGCGGAATGGTTTTATTGTAGTAGAGCAATGTATCGAAAAGTTTTAATTTTGGTTTATGGTGCGAGTGTAATGGCCCCTTCGGTACGTTTACCCTCTGTGCGACTTTTCTTGTTAAGCATTTGGACGAGTTAAGGATACTTGAACACTTGGAAAGGTTTGCTGGTAAACTTAAATTTTGCTTGTTTGACTCATTTTAGCTACGTTACATACTATTTACAGAAATCTTCTAATTTTATCTACACTTGACGAATAGCCGTTAAGTAGCCGTCCACAATTATACTGACATTTGAACTTCAGGAAGGTTCAATCGGGGAGATATCATCTTCACACCTATTTCTAGTGTGAACTACCTCTTCCGTTTCGTCGGATGGATGTGAGGTGTGTGTAATGTGGTATGTGTGGAGTAGCAACGCATCTGAGTTTGACTTTAGACATAATCCTAGTTTTTTTTTATCTAATTGAAGTAGCAAACGAGCATGCAGTCCACCTGATGGTAAGTGGTCACTGCCGCCCTGCGACATATGGAAGCAACTTCATATGGAACATGTGTTCTATCTGTCAATCACAAATGCGTTGCTACTCCCGAGAACTATGATGGTCGCCTCACATAAAATTGTGCCGGCAACCACAACCTTCCATCGAAACGCAAGAACTGCTTCACGCTAGAAATAGGTGGGGCGGTAGTACTTCCCCGGTCGAATTACACAGGTTGTACTACCTGTAAAACCTAGTTATATATAAAGTAACTTACAGGTGTTCATGACCACCGCTGAAGAGCATGAAGTTCACTTGTTAGTAAGTGGTTACCACCAGGTGGACATCGTGTTTCTGGATATTAAAAAGAACTGATTTCCGTTGTTTAATAAAGTTTAAGTAGATTTACTATAATCACTTTAATAAATATATGTATTGAAATAAGACAAAAAATATTACAAAAAATACCATCAGGATTTTCCCATTGCTTGGAACTCATCCTTTCTCATTTGAGAATGATTAAGACCTAACATGGTAGCTAAATGCAGATTGATGAACTTCGCAACATTTTGGATTTAATATAGAGGAACTGCTTTTTAAACGATTTTCAACAATATTGTATTTAATAGTAATTATTTCCTTGTATATCTTGAGTATTTATTATTGCCAGTGCCAAGCTTTATGCCAAGTTTCAATATAATAAGGAAGCATATTAAAAGTATTTAAAGTATTACAAAGTATTAAAAGTATTTATGAAACAATAGGAACAATAACTAAAAAATATAAATCGCGGCAGCTAAATGATTTGGATTTATTTAAAGACTTTCAGAGAAAAGAAATACACATACACATACCATAATTACGTAGTGTGTCGAAAAACTTAACAAATAGGGCCTATGGCGGTAGGGTAAAGGTGTCGGTGATCGTACACAATGGCGACCGTAGCGACACCTCGGGGAGTCTGTGGACACCAATAAAATGGTACAATGGCGCCCCGCCGTGACCTCAGCGGAGCCCCTGACTGGCTCGTTCTTTATGGCATTAGAACAGTTAATCTTCCGAGGGTGTCTTTATTGCTTTTTACTAGCGCTCATTTGGAAACGTGTGCGAGTAAGCACCATCATGAGATTACTACTTAGCTAATAGAAGAGAATTATTTAGTGCGGTCCACAGCACTGAGGGAGAAAAATGTTACTGATACAGGTGATGTCTCTAAAAAAAGTTAGATTTGTGTTTTTTTGTTGCAAAAACGAATTGCATCGACGTAATGCATGTACAAAACGAAAGGAAATACAAAAAAAAAACAAAAGATTTGGTACTTCATTTAAATGTTTCTTTGTAATTGGTTGAATTTACTTTATTTAATATAATCACTACATACTTTTTTTCAGAGATGCTAAGCTACTCTTAGTATTTGTAACAAATAGCTTGCCTGTCACTTGTAACACACGAGTAGCTCTAGATACAAAGAGATGAAACTGGTAGAGCCCCCTTATACCCATTTTGTCTATATCTTGTACCGGTTTTCATACTAAATATTTAAAAAATACTTTTATCCAACACGTTTTATTTACGTCTTTACAAAAACAAGTGGTCCTGCAGTCTTCGTTATAATATACGTATGATAATTAAATTACTTATTCACACGTATAATTTGTTTACCTACTTTAGAAAGTTACGTACTCTGCAATCCCTTCAATCTCGATTACATTTATGACTTTAAGTTTCTATTGTGTTACTCTAGATATAGCGCATAGACCAGTGATAGCCTAATGGTTGAAATTTACCCTATCAATCGGGAGGTCCAAGGTTCAAACCCAGGCACGCATCACTGATTTTTCTAAATTATGTGCGTATTAGACATTAATTATCACTACTTTTCGATGAGAAAACACCGTCAGGAAACCTGCACATCCGAGCGTTCTTTAAAGAACAAAAAAAAACTCGGAGGTGTGTGAAGTCCACCAATTCGCACTTGGCCAGCGCAGTGGATCATGGCCTAAAACTCTCTATTCTGAGAGAAGACCCAGCAGTGGGACAATAATGGATTGGCTGATGGTCTTTAATTATATATGTCTAGAGTGGTCTCTAGACATATATAATTAAAGAGTACTTTACGATACTAATCAAATCATTGATTTTAATTTATACCCACGTTGGGTTTTGACATAAAACCACTTACAGAATACAAGATAGAGTCGTTAAATCGCGAGTTGTACGTTTCCTAACCCTTTTATATTTTATTAACTAAATTGTATTACGGTTAAGTTAACTGGCAATGATCGAGAGAGGCCTCAGGCTACTGATATTGTTATTCCCTGATAACCCTTCAGCGTCGCCTCTTGAGCTCGTGAGGGTTTGTGCCACTTGACGAAAACATGTAATGCTATTGTTGCTAATAGTGCGAAATATTGATCAAAATTCTATTCAAGTAATATTATTAACAATATGTAAAGATGTTTTGAGAAAATGTTGTCAACTCATTATTGTCCCATTACTGGACACTGGATCTATCAGAATAGCAGTGGTTTAGGCCATAGCTAACCAAGCTTGTGAAGTGCAAATTGGTAGACATCTAATCTAAAATAATAATGATTTCGTAAATATGTACGATTAGTGAAAACTTTGTATTTTTATATTACCGTGCTCTTAGTACGAGTTTATTACGTTTTCTCAACACAATCATCGTTAATTTTTTTGCTCATCAGTGCAATGTACATTTTAAGATATGATCAGAAACGGAAACGTAAACGTGCAATGCATGTAGCAATATATGCGCAAAAAGGTAAATAACAATTTACTATTTTGAGGAAACGCAAGAAACCCGAAAGAGTTCTGTTTACGTGTAAACAGAACTCTTTCGAGTTCTTGTGGTCCACCAATTCGCTTGGCCAGCGCGGTGGACTATGTCCTAAAACTCGATCATTCCGAGATAAGACCAGATAAGACCCGTGCCCAGCAGTGGAACAATAATAGGTTGACATGTTAAATAATAAGGTCCTCGAGTGGCGACCACGTTTAGGCAAAAGGAGTACAGGTCGCCCCCCCTACCAGGTGGACCGATGACCTGAAGAAGACAGCGGGAAACCGTTGGATTCAGAGGGCACAGGACCGGTTGGAGTGGCGTCATTTAGAGAAGGCCTATGTTCAGCAGTGGACATCAAAAGGCTGATGGATGGATGGATGGTTGTTAAATAAATCCAAATCCATTCATAAATCACGGAGTAATATACATAAAGATAAAAAAGCAATTAATTAGTAATATCTTCTTTTGTCAAGCCGGTGATGAAACATCTAATTATAATTCTATGAAATTTAATGTACCTATTTATCTATTCCATCATCATTTAGTAGGTACTCTATCTATGCTTGATATTTAACTCAAAATATAATGTGATGGGAAAATTCTTCCTTATTAGTCATCGTTACGACTAAATACGATAAAAGTCACAATAATAATAAATTATTGATAAAGCTAATCCGTGTTCCGCTGATTAGATTAACGTTTTTATTAAAATCTGAGTTTTAATTTTCCTGTTATTATAGTACATATAATATATAACATGTCAACTATATATGACAACAGCAAAAACGATTATACATACTTAGTGGTACTATGCGACTACAGCTTGTATAGAATTATTTCGACACTCATAATACAAGCAGAGTGGCGCAGTGGAAGCGTGCTGGGCCCATAACCCAGAGGTCCGTGGATCGAAACCACGCTCTGCTATACCAAGCATAAAATCAATCTGTTTTTTTTTAATTGTAGACTATATTTTTTATATTTTTATGAAGTAAAAAACTATTTTTTTACATTGTCTAACCCTTAAATATTGTTTTAAGATTTTTTTTATAGATAGAATTTTTGTCACTTATCTTCAATAAATGATGGACACATTGCACTTACAACAAGGATTTAAAGTGTTTACCGAGTTTTTTTCCTGTTATCGGATACTTGTTAAAATAACTATGAAAGCAAGGCATCGGTTATCGTTCTATTTGAGTCATCGCTTGGCAGCCGCGTGGCGGCTCCTGCCAAATAGGACATAACGGCTCATTCAAATATAAACGTCAATACTGAGTTATTGAACCTTACAAATTGATGATGTCATTATTATTTTCTTTGCTATTACTCGAATAAAATGTGTTTTCCACTTAGTAAGATGCTTACATAGACATAAACAGCGTTTGTAATTATGCACAAACATATTTGTACATTATAATAAAAATGGCTTGTTAAATATAATCGGTGTATGTAGTATTAATACAATATTTTTTTTCGGTTTACGTTTTTTTGGTTAATCAGCACATAACAAACCACTTTCTTTCTTTATGTTTATTTTTTTTTAACTTTATTTTTTTCAATATAAAATGCATTTGATTTCCATTTTTTTTTATTTTAATTGAGTTATAAATTTAGGGCATAGTAACACAAAACACTTGTAATAAAACTAATTGTAAGTATGAAAGTGTTTACCTCAATCATATTATGATGACGTATGGAAGTCTGTTATCCTTTCATCTTCGAAAAAGATTTTCAAACTATAAACATTAACTCCAGCTTTTCACAATCACACAAAACCACAGTTTACATCTCCATAAATAAGTAAATATAATAGGATAATTGTACTATCTGGTGGTATATAAACAAACTAGCTGAACCTCGCAGCTTTGCCCGCGTTAAAAAAAATCGATGTATCGATTGCCCCGTGAGAATAAAATATTTTTCCACACTAAAAAGTAGCCTAAATGCTGATCCAAGGTGTCAGCCAACTTCCTGCCAAATTTAACAAAAATGGCTCCAGCTGTTTAGACGTGAAGAAGTAACAAACATACATACTCACAAACTTTCGCCTTTATAATATTAGTTTAATGTACATGCAGTGTATCTAGTACAAGATGCTCTACAACTCTATAAATTAATAAATATACGGTAATTGTAGTCTTTGGTATGTAAACAGATGTTTATGCAGTGTACCTAGTACAAGTTGCTCTGCTTCCCCAAGCTATCCAACTGTGTAATGTATCCGACGTGGCTGCCAGAGTTTTGTTTAAAAACAACCGGGCAGCACAAACACCGCCCGTTTGTTTTATCATGGGATATTGATAATTTACAGCACGTGGCGCCCGCCCGATGTTTTTTTAAACGTCCACGGTCTACGCTCGGCTTTATTTTAACAAGGTAGCCATTGAGGTTATGACCACAGACTATCTAAGCGTGTTTTTTGAGCACTTTTTGTGTTTTTTTGTTCTAATGTGTGTTTGTGAAATATCATTACAAAAATTTTGTTTTTCGTTTATTTTATGTAGTAGGTAAACATAGAAATTGAAAAATACTTAAAACTGTTTAATAAATGTAGTAGTTCTTGTTTTTCAAATAGAATATATTTAGTTTAAATTAATAAGTAAATTGAAGATATTTGGACCAAAAGTGAGGTACGTTTCATTTCAAGACGATTGTAACAGTGTCGTGCTCACATACAGCCTGTAGAACGCACCACGCACCCTTGCAACGCGATTAAACCACCCCAACCCGTGCATTATTATGTAAATTCCAATTTTAAACCACTTGTTATCTAGTTAGCGTCGAAAAATACCTAGCCGTCCCCGCTAGCCGCCGGCGACCAACTCCACCGTGAATAATCGATAGAAATTGACAAACGAAGCATTCGCCTGTCAAATTCTAGTTTTCAGACTAACAAAAGAGATGACAATCTCGTCTGACCTTGATATAACATTACTGTTCAACCTTACCCAGTCGGCTTAAGGTCGGGAGAATTTTTGGGGGTGTTGTAAGTTAAATTGGTGATGCTATGCTGTGCCGTAATGGGGGCTTGTTATGGTAATCGGTGCCCTGAGGCTCCAGGGGTGAGTTAAGACGTGTTCGATGATGGAGTGGCGATTGGATGTGTTAATAGCCAGCCATTGTTGCAAGTGCCAGCATTAGTTCGCAAGGGAACCTCGCCAATCGCTGTATGAGTGATTTACAAGTAGTTTTCAATTTTGTAAGTGGGTACTACAATAAAATAATTAAATTAATATATTTTTCAAATTTTGTTACAGCATTTTGTTTATGTGATTTTGGGGGCTGTGATATTTTCTCGATAACAATAAAACGGAATTCTATATTAAAACTATTAAATTTATATAGAAATAATAATTCTAATTTAGGATTTGCGTGGTTGCCGGCACACTTTTACATGAGGCGACCATAATAGTCCTCGGGAATAGCAGTGCATCTGTGATTGACTTCACATGGAACCCATGTTCTATATGAAGTTGATTACAGATGTCAATGGGCGGCAGTGACCACTTATCATCAGGTGGACCATATGCTCGCTTGCTACTTCAGTCAAATAAACAATATTAAATAAAATCGTGTTAACGTTATAAATTGATTAAAATCGTGTTTTTAATTGCGCTGAAAACATTTGCCATTTAAAAGCTGTTTCTGCTTTCGTAACACGTTTCATAACACTAAAAACCGAAAACTTTTAAATTGATGTTTTCCCATTTCACCTTCAGTTAAATGCAATAGCTTTACAGTTCTACTACTTATCATCTTTAATATTTGTACATTAATGTGTAGTTAATATGTGTACATAATATGTAGTTAATACATTTTAATATAGTTTAGTTAATACCTATATATTAACTTGGTCCTTTAAAAAAAATGTGACGACGATGACTGACTTATTGAATTATAATCACAAAGAGTTCTAGTAGTAAAAAATCCACTTAAATCTCTTGATTAAAGTAGAAAACTAGCATACCACCTGATGGTATGGTATGGTGGTCACTGCCGGCCATAAGCATCTGTAAGCAATTTTATACAGACAATATCTGCCTGAAGTCCGTCAGTTATGTCTTTTTATGTGAGTTTATTAAAAATGAGTTACGAAGCTATTTTATGTATGAACATTATAACCAAACCACTATATTTTTAAGGAGAAAATAAAAGATTTATAATTTGTTTACGAGGTCGTTGGCACCGTTACCTTATCATGAATACGAGTGATAATCCCTAATCAAATGGAATCGAATATTCAAAAATCGAAGGATTTGAACTCTTAACGTCGGAAGAAAGCTTCATAGACTTCATGTACCCTAAATGAAGTGTATTGAAGTTTAGCAAACCGCAATATTTATGTAGCACAGCACACCCCGCAAGGGTAGAAGGGTGGGACGCCTAATGACTGAGAATTATTCTCGCGCCGAGTGCTTCATTAACTGACAGTTCGTGGTTCCCAGATTATTGATATAAATGTTGCAATTTATGTTTTATGTGTGGGTGTTTGGAAAATTGATAAGTATATTGATTTATATGTTTTTTATTACTAATATTTATAAATTTTGATATTTGCTAATTGCTGATTTTAAAATTTATTTTTGTACACACAAACAAATATTAGCATTCCTACCGCACATACTTTAAACACACGCTTTCTACACTCATAGGCCAACAGTGTCGTGGGTACCATGGACACACACAAGATGAATACACAAACACCCAGACCCAGAACAGGAATCTAAACTCATCATTCAGATACCTGTCCCCGGGAATCGAACCCGGGACCCATTGCGCGTCAGACCAGTATGGTAACCGCTGCGCCACGCGGGTCGTCAATAAAGAACAATTCTTTTAAACAACATCTTCAAAAAAATCAATACGAGCAATTCCATTATAATGTAAACATGCTGAGACGGCTGCTACGTTAACGGTGTCAATTTTTGTACCTACTAATATTTTACAAAGTAATTAACTAATTGAATCAGTATTGGCATATATTTTGGAAGCCTGAGAATAGTATGAATGAAGAAGAATATTATGAATGAAACTATGCTTACTACGCTCGACAAAAGCGCAATGTAAGGCAATATCTTCGCTCTAGAAAAGGTAACCAAGCTCTATCCTTGGATCCTACGATTTTAAAAATGACACAGAACAAAACCTTGGCACAATTTTAATTTAATTACGGACCACTTTCATTTAATAAGTAGCTTTTAATTTTCAAACTCGTGTGAGTGACTACACATGAGTTATCTCGTCGTTATGGCCTACTCAATACACAAAGGAACCAATTTAAAACTTTATTATTTTCTATGATATCTTAATCTTGACTGATTTGCTGATAAAACTTGTGACGTTTTGATACGCACTTTACTGGCTGGTCACATAGCGAAAGATAAGCGTAAAAATATTATCTCGATTGGTAACATTTTAATTTCACTTTCGACATGCAACTTTTAAATGTTTATTGAATTTTATTGCCGATATTTCGACTTATTCACATAAATCGTAGTTGCTGCGAAAACATTTTATTTTTAAAGATTTAGACAAAATGTATTAAAATATGTTAAACATGCAAGTATGTCTAATGCTATCCAAAGACATCTGAAGGCGGCGTAAATGCTGCATGGTATTCTAACAAATAAGACTTAGTACAATTTTAAATTGACAATGAGCATGTATCACCTAATCTAGAACAAGGACTGCATTTGTCGTTCAGTGTTGACCAACTTCTAATAAAAACCAAAAAATCACGCACGTATAAATAAAATCCTTACGATGCCATTACGCAAAAAAACACTAGTTCGCAAAAATAAATTTGCGAAATAGTGTTTGATAATGAATAAATAAAAAATGCGTTTTTTATTACGAGGGCAGCACTGTCGTCAATAGTGCTGCCCTATATGTATATTTCTCGCTTACGTAGCTTCTCTATCATCGCATGCGGTTGTACAAGACAAAATCTTACTCAGGCTTGCGATACGCACAGATAACGGGGTTTAAAATAGACCGTCCAGTAACTATGGAAATGTCGTAGCAACGTGACTATGATATAACAATATCGCAGTACAACAACAATGCTGGTAATTTGTCTTGCTATTGTTGTAATGAAAATAATCAAATGATATTTATCGCTCATTTATCTATTTATATTGAATTATATTCGGACTTGCTTATATTGTCATACAAGTACATAATTCTATTAGTTTGTAGGTATGGAATTTGTATGTAGAATATTTGAACAATGTGCATGGTGATCCTGATAAAATATAGTAACGTTGTGTGACTATTTGGCGCATTACATTTTTAACCCTTGCTGAGTAACTAATACGACTAATAACTATATGCTATATATATTTGTAAAACACAGTCAATAATTTATAAACGAATACAATTCAACATGAATGAACATTACTGTCTCCCTTGGGCTCGGGACTTTCAGAATGAGAGTACTTAGGGCAAGTCCATGGCGCCTGCCAAGTACGAGTTGATAAACTTCACACACATTTAAACTTTTTAATGAAGTCTCAGGTGTGTTGGTTTCTAAATGACGTTTTACTTTCACCGTGCAGAAGTGATAATTAATTAGTAATACACACAATATTTTACGAGAATCAGGATGCCTGGGATTTAAACTTCGGACCCTCTATTAAGAGCCCACTTCAACTATTAGGCTATCGCTGCCATATGTTTCCATGTCTACTGAAATTTATAGTACTTAACCTAGAATCCTTTGCGTGTGAGACTTTATTGATGACCGCTACGTACCTCTACGGATTAAGGACTGTGAAAACCTTAAACGTATTGTTTACCAAGTCTGTTCTCAAAAGTTTTTAAATGTTTAATATAGTGTCTTAATGCGAGGTAAAATATATTTATGTGTGCTATTTCTAGCATGAAATAATTCTTGCGTTTCGGTGAAAAGGAGAGGTTGCTTATATACTTAGATTCATTATATGATGCAACCATCTTAGTCCTCAGGACCAACACACCTGATTGACTTTGTATAGAACTCTCGTTCTGTATGAAGTTGCTTATAGATGTCCATAAGCGGCAGTTTCCACTTACCATCAAGGACTGCATGCTTGTATGCTACTTCTGTCGTATAAAAATATTTAGCGTAAGTTATCTTTTGCTTCAACGGACTCTGCAGTTTGATAGCGAGAAAGAGGGTGGTAAATTATGTTACTACTACTCTTAATTTACGTTTCATATATTTGAAATTATGTGTCAAATATATGAGACGTAAATTAACTTGTAATGTAATAACAGTATCTGTCACGTGTACAGCGCAGCGTACGGTAAGTGGGACGGCGCAGCGTCACGTCGCAGTCGCAACGCATTCCTGCGCTGGCATTTGATGAGGTCACTCCGCGAAATTAATATACCTCCACACCCGGACAACTATGCCTAGCGATCGTGTCACATGCTAGAGTAATACACAATGATCCTACTGATCGTTATAATACTTGTATATGATGTAGGAAATGATCCTACGGTTATTTTTTTACTGCTAGGATATAGTTTGTTATCGGTATTTGCACGTGTTTTCTTAAACAACAAATACGAGCAATACATACTTCTGTTGTTTAACTTGTAGGGTTACGTTTTTATGTAGACCCGAATTGAAGTTAGTTACATACAATGCTTTCTTTGTATATACAAAATCCTCTATTAATTACCAACGGCTTGTAAAACCTTAAGTAGTTCGTTTGATTAAAATATGTATGACATTGCCCATGTGGCGTAGGTGGCCTTGATTCCTACAGAGATTAGGATTCCCAGCCTAATGGTTATAAAGGTTTCAATGAAGTGGAAGTATAGGTAGATCGCGTGTCATCTATTACTAGCGTAACCACTACTTACATTTCAGTGGAAGGATGTGTTTTCAGCTCAGTTTTATATGAGGCGACCATCTTTACCCTAAGAAGTAGCAAACCTTATGTGACTTCAAGTAGGACCCCTTTTTTCTGTTCTCGAGGTGGAAACTTTCAAAAAGTACCCGACGCCGTGGGCTGCAACGCAGGGTTATGTGGGATTTTTACCGCACTAAAATCCCCCGGTGGCCGTCCTCGGCGCTATAAAGAGGACTCCGGGATCTCCAAAGGAATGCAACGGGAAATCTCTGAGCGCGTTGCACCATTGCTCCTCCCAGATCGATTATAGGTATCGAATTTTGTTTTATCTTGTGTGATTTTCAGAAATGTTCGTCGATATTTTGTAAATCATGATCTAGTGTCATAAATGAAATGAAATGAAGTGCATATAACTAGATTTTTAAGCGTAGCAACGCATCTGTGTTCGATATCAGCCTTAATTCTGCATTGAGTCTATGAGTAATGGTGACTACTTAATATCAAGTAAGTCACATGTTTCTTTACTACGGCCAGCTTAATTGATAGTAAATATATTTAAAATATATATAAAAAATACTAAGTTTTAGGTGTAATAACGCACGCTATTTAAAAAAATGAAAATACTAGTTTACTAACAAATAAAGTTAAATGTATGAAACATTGCACACAGACATAAAACATGCAACCAGCTTTGACGTTTGTTTACTTACGCATAGGCCGTCTCTTTCCCGCGCTGTCACTATGACATATCGTTTTGACGTAATTCGCGTCGTAACATAGGCAACGGTTACACCGGTATACTCTTTGTTTTTAATGTAAACTGTGTTTTTTTCGTATTTTCCGCATCGTAGAGAAGCGGTTTCGCTGAAAGACGTGGCAACACTGGCTGCGTCGCGTCTCGCCAGCGAAATTTTCAATTCAAACAGGGTCTTTATAAGGGTAGTGGAGCTGTACAAAATTTACATATCGACGTAATAAAGCAACCGGGCGCTGATTTGAATTCGCCGGGCGTCTGCAGACTCTTGTTAAGTAAGGTTTTATAATAATTGTGCCGTGTGGGTTCTAATTAGAAAACTGTGCTGGATTTTAGTAGGAAAAACATTGTGCCATACGCGGTTTGTGATACAATCGTTCAAAATATTTGTTTCTTTTTTACTGATGACGTACAAACGTCATCAGTAAAAAAGAAACAAATATTTTTATGACAGTATCTATTTAAAATAATTTATTAAATATATATAATTCATTTATTTAAGTTATATTGTTGGAATTCCTTATTGTTAGCTTAAGACTTGGCATACATATATGTATGCATATGAAATAATAAGAAATGATTATGATTTAATTTTAATAAAAACAAATTGTAGTGAAGTGTAATAAAAGGTAGAGAGGCATCAACATTTTTTTTTATTTTGACCTACCAATTCTATGCATCAACAGACTAACAGGAAAATAAATTTCGTATTGAGAGACTATTTAAGAATCAATTGAGTAAAATTAATGTGTCAACTTTTTCTATTAATTACGCAATTTATTTTAATTGACGTCATAAATTTGCTATTAATTGTGCTCTGCGTATAATATATGGTTAATGTGAAACTAGATTCCTTCTTATCTATAAATCTTGCAATATTGCGGATAAAGGCAATTAGCCTGTAATTATGTTGGATGATTGCTTTATGTACGACTCTTCAACGAGTATAGCTATTAATAGATGTTGCTTATGACGGTTTCATTATTACTTATTTTATATTTATAACTACTTGTGTCTATGGTTACACCCGATTTCAGAATCAACCATGATACATTTTGTTATCTCATAGTTCTAAAATAATAAGTAACTTATGTGCTATTCCAGGCTATATTTATCCCTGTGCCAAATAACATAAAGATTTGTTCAGCAAATTTGGCGTGATTGAGACACTCACATTCAAACTCTCACATTTATAAAAGCAGGAAGAAGTATCATCAATAAACAAAAGTAAATAGCAATAAGAAATAAAGGAATGAGACTATTAAGGAAGGATTTAAATTATTTTCTAACTGAACTAGAGAACGCTCGAGGATTGTCTTTAATACATTATAGTAGACTTTTTTTTTTTTTAATATACCTACTGTATGAAATCTATAACGATGGTCATATTAATGAGCATTGGATTGAGCAATGAAAATTTGGCGTCGAAATGTGAACCTAGGTTTCTTGAAACTTGGACTTGATGGCCTGGACTACTAGTATCAAAGCTGTAAAACTGAACATATCACGCGTAACATGAATGGAATTGAAAAATTCAAATTGAGATACAGATTACGGAAGACAAGCCTGATGGAGCTGGCGGCCGGTATCGATTTTTGTGCCCCCAACTTTGTTGACAAAGGCAGGTTCTTAGCAAAATGAGATGCACCCCAAAGAATATTATGGGCAGACATCGCTCCACTATCGGTATATATCGTAGCTATGCCGCTCATATCGCCGGCTTATTGATCTTTTAGCCGGGCGGTTCATTTGCTCGATTGAATGCTTGTAGTTAGCCGGTATAGTTTCGGTGTGTAATGGTTATTGTTTTAACCAAAATATATGCTTATGGGATACTACAGCTGTAAGTAATATAGCTAATATCATGAAGTCCAAATGATGACCTGGTGGTGCGGTCACCATAGTAGTATTCACGGAGGAAATCATTATTTTAGTTTTCTATTCTAGGCTGATTTTGTCTCGTGGCAGGCATCCACGCCATAAGAAATTTAATTGTGCAAGAAAAAGTATTAAAATGATGTTCATATTTCTGTTAAACAACGAGTTTCTTAACTTTAATCACGGTTCACAAAATGATTAAGAAGAAAATGTTTCGAAACTTTGACTTTGAGCAGAATTAAATAGTTTGTTTGGGTTTGTGGGAATGTAAAGGTTATCGAACCTTGAATTTGTTGACATGGACTGTAGTTTAATCGCCCCGAATCATTAAAATTCCGGAGAATATCATATTGGAGACAAGAATGTCTGCTCTGAAGATTCGAGGATCTATTCACACGGACACTTAAAAAGTTCTATTAACATATTGTAAATACAGATGTAGATGCAGGGTATCCTACTTGTAGTGAAAGTAGAAGATAGTAAGGTATCTTTCATAACATTATTTTCAAAAGCATATAACATATATCATGATATTGCTAGCTCAATTTTTGGTGGAATAATATTAATCAACAAACGAATCATTTCAGAAATTCCCTCAAATTAGATAAATAATATCTATTAATTATTTCCTGACATACATCTTGTTAGCAAATAATTCATGGTTTAGCTCTAAGAATTATTAATTACCTAATTCTAAGAACTCAATTATTTCAAAGGTGGTAGCGCTCTTTGTGGTACGACTACAGAAACACTATTATGAGCAGCAGATGAGAGCAATATTATGTGCTGCTATATTCTGGTTGAAAGGGTGTTGTAAGGGAGATATAATATTCTAAGGCGTTTCAAATTAGTAATCTGAAGTAGTGTATCATCTTTGCCTCATCTTAGACAAGACTTTATCGGGGATTGCTTAAAAATGCCTATGTTCAGCAGTGACCACTTACCATCGGGTGAAATGCATGCTCGTTTTTTACTTCAACCTTATAAAAAATGGTTCTGTCTTTAAGGTTACCTTACCGTAGTCGCATTTGGCTGCATGTTTGTATACTTAGCTTAAACGCTGCTGGCCATTTCTATTGTTCTTCATGTCCAACACAAGAAGAAGCGGGTTTATGATTGAAACCCCACTATATCAGTGTGAACAAACATTTATAATGAAATATATATTGTGAGCTCTTCGCAGGACGCAATGATCGCAGATAGGTTATTAAAATCAGTATTCATAATTTGATATGTCATCTCATTTATAAAACAGTATGGTTCACACCACTGTTGCAAGGCATTAATAGGAATGGGCTTGCCTCAGTCCAACCACGACAAACCACCTCGTTTTCTATTCAACGTGACCTTCACAAATAAAAACTCGTATAATCATCGATAGTCAATAGAGGTCACTAGTGCGGCTTAGTGGCGTGACACCACCGATATCGACACGGTCAGGTCAGTGCCAGATTAAGCTAGCGTGGGGCCTGTAGCAAATTTTGACCGAAGGCCCATAGTTTTCCTTAAGTATGGGTAATAAATAAAACAAAACTGTTACTAGTAAACTTTTCTGGATTTAATCTGGGAAAATTTAGAGATGACACTTTCTATTGTTATGTGTTGGGCCGCGGGGTACCGCTAGTCGCGGGGCCCGTAGCATTTGGTATTCTTGCTATATGGCTAATCCGGCATTGGGTCTGGTGGTGAATCGATAAAAAGATTACTCTTCTGCGTATGATTCGCGCGTGAAACTTCGGTACATTTTCAGCCAACATCGCCCAATTTTGGCCGAAGCCAAAGGATTTGCCAAAGGTTCGGCTAAAGCCGAAGTCGAAGCCGAAGCTTCCATTGGACACAATTTTTTATAGACTTGAATATTCTTACCTAGTTACTTATATAGTAAAATATATGGTAATTTATGTATAAACTTTAGATTAATTATCATTTTACTGTTTTACATGTACATCTCCATCGACAACTAAGCACAAGCTGGCCATGTCCTTTCTATTCAACGTGACCTTCACAAATAAAAACCCGTAAAATCATCGATAGTCAATAGAGGTCACTAGTGCGGCTTAGTGACGTGACACCGCCGACATCGACACGGCTTTGTGCGCGGTGCGTCGATAAAAAGATTACTCGTTTGCGTACGATTCGCGCGTGACGCGGCATATTAATGGCTCTCCCCTTTCACACCACTAATAGATTTTAATCGGCCGCGACCAGACAGAGCTTTGTTTGTGATTGACGTTTTTTTTTTGTTGCTTATTTCTGATTTATTTTTTGTTATTTTGTACCTAAATGTTGTTAAAGCTAATAAGTGGTCCGAACTATTAGATTATCAAAAAATATAGGTAGGTTTAAGCTATGAAACTGCTTTTATCTTGAATAATGAAAACGGTTAGTATTATTTGTAAGTAGTAAGGTACTTAAACATTTCTTATAGGTCTGATAAAATAGTTAATCTATTTAATAAAATGCTAAAGCGTAAGGTTAAAAATACTAAGGTACAAAAAAGGGTAGAAAATACTGCTTATTAAACTAAAGTACTTTCCAAAAGTTTTACGTAGTCAAATAAATAAATATAAACGAAAAGCTCTAAATCATTAAATATACGCCAATTATTCAAAGAAATGATGCAAGAAACTTTATATAAAGACACGCTATGTCATTTTACGAGATATGTTTTAACAGATGAAACAATATCATTGCGACGCCTAAAACACGAGAGCAGTTCGCAGGCACGCGTTCCCAGATAAAGCAGTTCTTCAAACAGCTTAGCCGGAGTGGCTGCGATTTGAATATTTTTATCGAGTTTATTTCAAATATTAATGGCGTTTTCAGCATTAAGAGCATTTGGACACCCTTGTTTTTGTTCGAATTTGCATGTCGGGGGTAGTACGGATCAAAGAGATGCATTATGGCAATGTATTCGCTAACACGTAAATAAATAAAGATAAACATTGCACGGAGTTTGCTGGGAATTATCGATGCGTTAAAAATATTTACGTTTCGCCCCGTGTCGTTATTTTAACATTTTGTGCACGTCACTATTGTATCGTTTTGTGGGAAAATACATAGGTGGTAATTAGAGACATTTACTTACGTGCAAATAACATTTATTGTTATAGGTATTATCTTTCAATATTTATCTTATGGAAAGATGAGATATAATATGACCTATATACCAATATTTCTGACTTATCAGCTGCTATATTAGGATATAAGACCCAGGAATATCAAAATGATATTAGGAATTAGTAGAAGTAACAAAGTACACGTGATTAATGAAAGTTTTTTTATAAGATTAAAGTCGCAATCAAGTTTGTAAACCGCCCACTGATAAGTGGTCACTGGCTCACTGTCCATGGACAGCTGTGACCACCTTCTTACGGAACAAGAGTCTTATCTGAAGTCAATCATGTATGATGGTCGACTCATGTCTCATATAATAGGTGTGACGGTGGTACCTCCCCGGTTGATTCTACCACGTTTTGGAGGCTCGACGTCAGCCTTATCTTTTAATATATATTTTGATCTATGAAAACTTCACACTAGGCCTACGCCCTGTAGTTCCGGGATCAGAATAGGGCTACGGCATCCCCTGCCTGTCGTAAGAGGCGACTAAAAGGGGCTTCCGGGGTTGCAGACGGCTAGAGTGGGAGCTCGAACCGTTCGGTCAGGCAATCCCGGGAAGGACGGCGGTATGTGTGGTCGCATACCGTCGTAAAGACTAGACGGAGCGGTGGGTCCAGCCGCCCATCTGGGAGGAGCCCGATGGGGCAACGCGCTCGGAGGATTTCGGTTGAAGTCGTTTCGAGATCCCGGAGTCCTCCTTTTCAGCGCCGAGGACGGCCACCGGGGGGGTTTTAGTGCGGTAAAAATCCCACATAACCCGGCGTCGCTCCCACGGCGTCGGGTACCTTTTGAAGGTTTCCCCCTCGAAAACAAAAAAAAAAAAAAAAAAAAAAAAAAAAGGCCTGCGATGAACTACGGCCTACTCTTACTTCGAAAGTAAGCTCGTGCCGAAGACAAAGTAAGATCATATCCAATTACTAATTAACTCCAAAACAAACTCGGCTGGCAAATACGTGTATAATTAGAGGCGGGTATAACACAAGTTGGCGGGATATCCGCAGATCCGCCGACCAACTTGTCGCCTTCACAGAACCTACAGGGTTTACGTACGTAATGCAGGTACGCGTTGTCGCTTATAGGTGACGACACGATGCTCAGCTGCAATGATTAAATAATAAGGAAAGATTATTGAGATGTGTACCTACATTAGGTAATTAATAAATATATTATTGCTTATAACGTATGACGTGTAAATAACGTGGTTTCTAATAATATGCATGTTGCAGATGACGGTAATGTAAATAGCATACGGATATTTTAATTATTTGTTATGTTGTCATGATTAAACTTTAATTTCTTCAAAATATATCAAATATAATACCACATTTATTACATAAAGCCTAACACTGAGGTACCGAGGAAGTTATTTTATTTACAGGCACTTAAATAACGCAATGAATAACATAATTGATATACAAAAATTCTTTTGTAGAAAAATCTTTTGTAGTGTATTAAAAATCTAGTCAATGAAAAAAATCTATTTTTACATAATTTAGTAAATAAATATTTTAACCCCTTTCATTCAACCCTTCGATATATTAAATTTCATAATTCTAAAATATACGAATCTATGTAATAGTAGTTATTAATATGATAATACAATTGTTGCATTTTTTATTAACTTGCCTAAATAAATACGAAACATTCACCATATTATTCATTCAACCAATTTCAGTATACTTCACGAGTATTAATGATTTTTTTAAATCATATGATTCATGTTTTTTTAAATGTAATAATAATCGTGTTGTGATCTCTAAAAAACTTAGAAGTTGTCGCCAGCGCTTCAAATAGAATAACTTAGAGGCGAACTCGATTAGATTCGACTCAGCGTTATACATAGCCCATTCAATACGGAATATTATGTACTTACAGGTATATATAGCTGCGAGTACAAGGTGGGTTCATATTATAACATAACTCGTATATAGTGTAGTAGTTTGCTTGTACAAAGTTTGTTTGTTCTAGTTTAGAACAAATGGTTTAGTGAGTGTTCTTATGGGTTTTAGTATAAATGTCTAAGGTTTATTTGTTACGATTAGTGACATCTAACTGGTATTGATTTGCTACAAGATTGGACACCCTTCGTACACTTTTTACATTTTTTAATAATTCACAATTAATGTACCTACTAAATTATCTAGTTCTTGCACCAAAGCGTAAAAAATATATTGTAAATCAATACCAAAAATCTGAATGTATTATTTAAAAACTTAAAGAGTTATAATGTTTTTTTTGGAAAAAGATATATGTATAAAGGCCGTGTGGGGTGCATCCAACGCGTTGCTGTTGCGAGGACTTCAGTTAGAGACTCAAACTTGCTTACAGATGTCCATAGACATCATGGACCTTCAGCATATTCGTTTGCTACTTTAATTTTAGAAATCATATAAGTATATATTTTAGTAATTATGTAACAAACTACAAGGCTAATAAATATCTATTTGTCTATGTTTTTAAAAAATGTGTCCCAGATGTCATTCAAACTACATCTGTGTGAGGTCCGAGCTACGGAGGAAGTCGGGGCGGGGCGCAGTGTCCGCCGGAAGCGACCTCGCTGACCCTTCCTTCCCCTATTGTTGCCCAATTGTACTTTGTGTTGATCTTATGTCGTTTACGTTGTACTATATTGTTGTGGAAATTTTGGGTTGTATTTTTACAGTAATTTTCAAAAATTTTTGCTGTACCTTTCCAGCTTGTAATATGATTAATGTACATCTAACACCAGTTAGGCAATATTAGTTCTATTCAGTTGGCATATTGGTTATGAGTTCGTAGTAGGCAAATCAATTGGATTTCTAGACGTCGGCATTGAAGTTTACAGATGTTACTTGTGTTATCTTCAAGTTCTAGATATCTAATAAT
>OX453060.1:2500-42500 GCA_949699795.1 Spicauda simplicius
AACCTAACCTAACCTAACCTAACCTAACCTAACCTAACCTAACCTAACCTAACCTAACCTAACCTAACCTAACCTAACCTAACCTAACCTAACCTAACCTAACCTAACCTAACCTAACCTAACCTAACCTAACCTAACCTAACCTAACCTAACCTAACCTAACCTAACCTAACCTAACCTAACCTAACCTAACCTAACCTAACCTAACCTAACCTAACCTAACCTAACCTAACCTAACCTAACCTAACCTAACCTAACCTAACCTAACCTAACCTAACCTAACCTAACCTAACCTAACCTAACCTAACCTAACCTAACCTAACCTAACCTAACCTAACCTAACCTAACCTAACCTAACCTAACCTAACCTAACCTAACCTAACCTAACCTAACCTAACCTAACCTAACCTAACCTAACCTAACCTAACCTAACCTAACCTAACCTAACCTAACCTAACCTAACCTAACCTAACCTAACCTAACCTAACCTAACCTAACCTAACCTAACCTAACCTAACCTAACCTAACCTAACCTAACCTAACCTAACCTAACCTAACCTAACCTAACCTAACCTAACCTAACCTAACCTAACCTAACCTAACCTAACCTAACCTAACCTAACCTAACCTAACCTAACCTAACCTAACCTAACCTAACCTAACCTAACCTAACCTAACCTAACCTAACCTAACCTAACCTAACCTAACCTAACCTAACCTAACCTAACCTAACCTAACCTAACCTAACCTAACCTAACCTAACCTAACCTAACCTAACCTAACCTAACCTAACCTAACCTAACCTAACCTAACCTAACCTAACCTAACCTAACCTAACCTAACCTAACCTAACCTAACCTAACCTAACCTAACCTAACCTAACCTAACCTAACCTAACCTAACCTAACCTAACCTAACCTAACCTAACCTAACCTAACCTAACCTAACCTAACCTAACCTAACCTAACCTAACCTAACCTAACCTAACCTAACCTAACCTAACCTAACCTAACCTAACCTAACCTAACCTAACCTAACCTAACCTAACCTAACCTAACCTAACCTAACCTAACCTAACCTAACCTAACCTAACCTAACCTAACCTAACCTAACCTAACCTAACCTAACCTAACCTAACCTAACCTAACCTAACCTAACCTAACCTAACCTAACCTAACCTAACCTAACCTAACCTAACCTAACCTAACCTAACCTAACCTAACCTAACCTAACCTAACCTAACCTAACCTAACCTAACCTAACCTAACCTAACCTAACCTAACCTAACCTAACCTAACCTAACCTAACCTAACCTAACCTAACCTAACCTAACCTAACCTAACCTAACCTAACCTAACCTAACCTAACCTAACCTAACCTAACCTAACCTAACCTAACCTAACCTAACCTAACCTAACCTAACCTAACCTAACCTAACCTAACCTAACCTAACCTAACCTAACCTAACCTAACCTAACCTAACCTAACCTAACCTAACCTAACCTAACCTAACCTAACCTAACCTAACCTAACCTAACCTAACCTAACCTAACCTAACCTAACCTAACCTAACCTAACCTAACCTAACCTAACCTAACCTAACCTAACCTAACCTAACCTAACCTAACCTAACCTAACCTAACCTAACCTAACCTAACCTAACCTAACCTAACCTAACCTAACCTAACCTAACCTAACCTAACCTAACCTAACCTAACCTAACCTAACCTAACCTAACCTAACCTAACCTAACCTAACCTAACCTAACCTAACCTAACCTAACCTAACCTAACCTAACCTAACCTAACCTAACCTAACCTAACCTAACCTAACCTAACCTAACCTAACCTAACCTAACCTAACCTAACCTAACCTAACCTAACCTAACCTAACCTAACCTAACCTAACCTAACCTAACCTAACCTAACCTAACCTAACCTAACCTAACCTAACCTAACCTAACCTAACCTAACCTAACCTAACCTAACCTAACCTAACCTAACCTAACCTAACCTAACCTAACCTAACCTAACCTAACCTAACCTAACCTAACCTAACCTAACCTAACCTAACCTAACCTAACCTAACCTAACCTAACCTAACCTAACCTAACCTAACCTAACCTAACCTAACCTAACCTAACCTAACCTAACCTAACCTAACCTAACCTAACCTAACCTAACCTAACCTAACCTAACCTAACCTAACCTAACCTAACCTAACCTAACCTAACCTAACCTAACCTAACCTAACCTAACCTAACCTAACCTAACCTAACCTAACCTAACCTAACCTAACCTAACCTAACCTAACCTAACCTAACCTAACCTAACCTAACCTAACCTAACCTAACCTAACCTAACCTAACCTAACCTAACCTAACCTAACCTAACCTAACCTAACCTAACCTAACCTAACCTAACCTAACCTAACCTAACCTAACCTAACCTAACCTAACCTAACCTAACCTAACCTAACCTAACCTAACCTAACCTAACCTAACCTAACCTAACCTAACCTAACCTAACCTAACCTAACCTAACCTAACCTAACCTAACCTAACCTAACCTAACCTAACCTAACCTAACCTAACCTAACCTAACCTAACCTAACCTAACCTAACCTAACCTAACCTAACCTAACCTAACCTAACCTAACCTAACCGATCTTGTCTAAATATTCAACCCAACATTCCCAAGTCGCCCTTTGGTCGATCTTGGCGATTGATACCTTGTTTAAATCAGCTCTCCAGCGCCTACCCAATTACCTGAAATTCAAGAAAAAATATTAATTAGTTTATTTTATATATATTTTTATAACTTCAATTTTCGTAAAACTCACCACCTTCACTGTTTCGCCGTCTGGGCACCTACCGTCCCAATTCTAGTATCCATAGTTGCAGCTCGTCGAGCCCGTTAATTTGACACCTTCCCCGTTCAAATCCGATCACTGGATTCAGAGATATTCCCTGTTTTAGGATTCGAAAGCCCGCCCACCCGCCCTTTATTTGCACTGCTTAGCTGCGATAGTAAAAATTTCAATTTTACACTAGAAATACGAAATTTTTCCAAATTTTTTTATTGTCGTTTTAAATACTTCTCATCAATTTATACTCATTCCCACACCCCTTTTTGATTATTTTCTGCTTCTCGACCTGTAATTTACCATAATGCCGCCGAAAAAGGTCGAGCCACCTATTGACTTGCCTTTTAAAGCATCCGACGTCACCTCGGTACAAAAATACCACGAGGTAGTGCGAGGTCTGACGGACATAATTAACACCGCGGTTTTTGAAGGGAAGAGCGTGACGGGTCCCAACAAACGGCTGATATACGCGGCCTCGACGGAAATCCAAAGGTCCGCCGAGGTTCTCGATAGGGTCATAGTAGACAACTACGAGCATACGGGACGCTGGCGTGCAAACCAGGACGCGGCCGCGGGGGAGGCACGTAGCATTTACTCAGACCCCCCGGAGCTCTATGGTTTTGAGCTAAAGCAGGTGTTCGTGGAATGTGTGCGCGAAGAACTGAACAAATTTGCGAAGCAAATTTCGAGCACACAGCCGGGAGACCAACCCCGTGCAACTCCACGCCCCAGTTACGCCCAAGCGGTCGCATCCACCATCCCGGCAGACGACCGTCTAGCTGCCTACAAAACCCTACCTGAGACCAAACCCGCGATCATCGTGACCCCAAAGGCCCCAACCAAGTCCACGCAAGAAACGCTGGAGGCTTGGCGAAAAAGCGTGTCATTTAGGACGTCCAATTTCGCACCCGAGCGAGTCGAATTCGTCTCTAAGAATAAACTTAGAGTCGAATTCGAAACGGACAAACAGAGGGCAGACGTCTTAAAACGACTTGAGGGAGCCCAGCTGGTGTCCGCCGAACCGGCACGTCACATCTTGCCAATGGTGGAGTTGAAGGGGATCTCGAACATCCTGTCCGGCGAGGAGCTTGTTGATGTCCTCATCAAGCAAAACCCGGACGTCGCAAAACGCATTGCCGATAACAAAAAGGAGTCCCCACCCACTATTAGGTTCCTTAGAAACAACCGAAACCCAAATCTGTACAATGCGGTGCTGCAGACGACTCCTCGAGTGTGGCGTACTCTGATGAGGATGGGGCGTGTACACCTCGACCATCAGCGGGTACACGTGGCAGAGTTTAGCCCATTTATACAGTGCCGTAAGTGCCTAGCCTTCGGACATACAAAGGCCAAATGCCCATCAGAAAACATCCATTGCGCGCACTGTGCGGAAACACACTCGACGGATCAATGCCCGAATAAGGCACAGCCCAGCAAATGTTACCACTGTGACAGAAGAAATCAGTCCCTCAAAACAGATAGACCTACCACCCACGACGCCACATCCGTTTCATGCCCAATACTTTGCGCTATGAAACGCAGAATAGAGGCCAGAGTCGATTATGGGTATTGCTAGATCCCCCCCCCCCATCAGCTGTGCAAATAAATAAATTTCATTTCATATAAAAATACATTTCATATAACCTAAAGTAAATAACATCAATTTCGAACTTTAACACTAAATATAAAACAAAAAAAAAAAGGAAACTTACATCTATCATCTGTTCTATCCATATAAATATACTTATAATATATATCTCTAAATTTACATATATATATCATATATTTTATACAGTATATCGTCAAGAATATATAAAAAGAATATTACCTTCAACAATCTCGCTCATTCGCAGTCACATACAAATCGCGACTCCCTGTAAACAAGTTAAATACAAATTATACAAAATACATTAAATAAAAAATAGAAACAAACAGAGATAAAACACAATCAAATAAACATTAACTCCATGGAAAACCAAAACGTCTGCGAGCCGCCCGTACCAAATAGCGAGGACTCGTAGATGATCAAATAGATTATCACGCAAAAAAAAAAAAAAAAAAAAAAAAAAAAAAAAAAAAAAAAAAAAAAAAAAAACCTAACCTAACCTAACCTAACCTAACCTAACCTAACCTAACCTAACCTAACCTAACCTAACCTAACCTAACCTAACCTAACCTAACCTAACCTAACCTAACCTAACCTAACCTAACCTAACCTAACCTAACCTAACCTAACCTAACCTAACCTAACCTAACCTAACCTAACCTAACCTAACCTAACCTAACCTAACCATATCTCAACAAAATTAAATCATTAATAACTTCGCCATCTTTCGGCCAATTTCTTTCAAATTTTCAGCATATATTTGCCCCATCTAGACCTAACTAGCCCCCCTAATTTTAATTTAAAATTGTTATTAGTTTATTTTATATTAATTTTCTTTTTTCCGAATTTCATTGCTTTATAGTTTTGTGCTCCGTGCACCCTTATCCAGTTTTCTTACTTCCATAGGTGCGTCTAGACGAGACGATTCCATAGACACCTCTCCCACATAAATCAGACCAATAGTTTTAGAGTTATTCACGATTTTAGTTTTTTTCTATAAATTTCATAAAGTACTTTAAAACGTTAATTTCTTCCCGAAATACTAATTATAGCCCCATACCCCCATACAATAAATTCATTGTAGTATATCCGCGTACCTAATTCCATTAAATTTGCTTAAGAAATCGAAACTTTAAATTTTAAAGGGAACCGAACCATAGTGGTTAAGTCCGTATTTTCATATAAATTATATCTCAACAAAATTAAATCATTAATAACTTCGCCATCTTTCGGCCAATTTCTTTCAAATTTTCAGCATATATTTGCCCCATCTAGACCTAACTAGCCCCCCTAATTTTAATTTAAAATTGTTATTAGTTTATTTTATATTAATTTTCTTTTTTCCGAATTTCATTGCTTTATAGTTTTGTGCTCCGTGCACCCTTATCCAGTTTTCTTACTTCCATAGGTGCGTCTAGACGAGACGATTCCATAGACACCTCTCCCACATAAATCAGACCAATAGTTTTAGAGTTATTCACGATTTTAGTTTTTTTCTATAAATTTCATAAAGTACTTTAAAACGTTAATTTCTTCCCGAAATACTAATTATAGCCCCATACCCCCATACAATAAATTCATTGTAGTATATCCGCGTACCTAATTCCATTAAATTTGCTTAAGAAATCGAAACTTTAAATTTTAAAGGGAACCGAACCATAGTGGTTAAGTCCGTATTTTCATATAAATTATATCTCAACAAAATTAAATCATTAATAACTTCGCCATCTTTCGGCCAATTTCTTTCAAATTTTCAGCATATATTTGCCCCATCTAGACCTAACTAGCCCCCCTAATTTTAATTTAAAATTGTTATTAGTTTATTTTATATTAATTTTCTTTTTTCCGAATTTCATTGCTTTATAGTTTTGTGCTCCGTGCACCCTTATCCAGTTTTCTTACTTCCATAGGTGCGTCTAGACGAGACGATTCCATAGACACCTCTCCCACATAAATCAGACCAATAGTTTTAGAGTTATTCACGATTTTAGTTTTTTTCTATAAATTTCATAAAGTACTTTAAAACGTTAATTTCTTCCCGAAATACTAATTATAGCCCCATACCCCCATACAATAAATTCATTGTAGTATATCCGCGTACCTAATTCCATTAAATTTGCTTAAGAAATCGAAACTTTAAATTTTAAAGGGAACCGAACCATAGTGGTTAAGTCCGTATTTTCATATAAATTATATCTCAACAAAATTAAATCATTAATAACTTCGCCATCTTTCGGCCAATTTCTTTCAAATTTTCAGCATATATTTGCCCCATCTAGACCTAACTAGCCCCCCTAATTTTAATTTAAAATTGTTATTAGTTTATTTTATATTAATTTTCTTTTTTCCGAATTTCATTGCTTTATAGTTTTGTGCTCCGTGCACCCTTATCCAGTTTTCTTACTTCCATAGGTGCGTCTAGACGAGACGATTCCATAGACACCTCTCCCACATAAATCAGACCAATAGTTTTAGAGTTATTCACGATTTTAGTTTTTTTCTATAAATTTCATAAAGTACTTTAAAACGTTAATTTCTTCCCGAAATACTAATTATAGCCCCATACCCCCATACAATAAATTCATTGTAGTATATCCGCGTACCTAATTCCATTAAATTTGCTTAAGAAATCGAAACTTTAAATTTTAAAGGGAACCGAACCATAGTGGTTAAGTCCGTATTTTCATATAAATTATATCTCAACAAAATTAAATCATTAATAACTTCGCCATCTTTCGGCCAATTTCTTTCAAATTTTCAGCATATATTTGCCCCATCTAGACCTAACTAGCCCCCCTAATTTTAATTTAAAATTGTTATTAGTTTATTTTATATTAATTTTCTTTTTTCCGAATTTCATTGCTTTATAGTTTTGTGCTCCGTGCACCCTTATCCAGTTTTCTTACTTCCATAGGTGCGTCTAGACGAGACGATTCCATAGACACCTCTCCCACATAAATCAGACCAATAGTTTTAGAGTTATTCACGATTTTAGTTTTTTTCTATAAATTTCATAAAGTACTTTAAAACGTTAATTTCTTCCCGAAATACTAATTATAGCCCCATACCCCCATACAATAAATTCATTGTAGTATATCCGCGTACCTAATTCCATTAAATTTGCTTAAGAAATCGAAACTTTAAATTTTAAAGGGAACCGAACCATAGTGGTTAAGTCCGTATTTTCATATAAATTATATCTCAACAAAATTAAATCATTAATAACTTCGCCATCTTTCGGCCAATTTCTTTCAAATTTTCAGCATATATTTGCCCCATCTAGACCTAACTAGCCCCCCTAATTTTAATTTAAAATTGTTATTAGTTTATTTTATATTAATTTTCTTTTTTCCGAATTTCATTGCTTTATAGTTTTGTGCTCCGTGCACCCTTATCCAGTTTTCTTACTTCCATAGGTGCGTCTAGACGAGACGATTCCATAGACACCTCTCCCACATAAATCAGACCAATAGTTTTAGAGTTATTCACGATTTTAGTTTTTTTCTATAAATTTCATAAAGTACTTTAAAACGTTAATTTCTTCCCGAAATACTAATTATAGCCCCATACCCCCATACAATAAATTCATTGTAGTATATCCGCGTACCTAATTCCATTAAATTTGCTTAAGAAATCGAAACTTTAAATTTTAAAGGGAACCGAACCATAGTGGTTAAGTCCGTATTTTCATATAAATTATATCTCAACAAAATTAAATCATTAATAACTTCGCCATCTTTCGGCCAATTTCTTTCAAATTTTCAGCATATATTTGCCCCATCTAGACCTAACTAGCCCCCCTAATTTTAATTTAAAATTGTTATTAGTTTATTTTATATTAATTTTCTTTTTTCCGAATTTCATTGCTTTATAGTTTTGTGCTCCGTGCACCCTTATCCAGTTTTCTTACTTCCATAGGTGCGTCTAGACGAGACGATTCCATAGACACCTCTCCCACATAAATCAGACCAATAGTTTTAGAGTTATTCACGATTTTAGTTTTTTTCTATAAATTTCATAAAGTACTTTAAAACGTTAATTTCTTCCCGAAATACTAATTATAGCCCCATACCCCCATACAATAAATTCATTGTAGTATATCCGCGTACCTAATTCCATTAAATTTGCTTAAGAAATCGAAACTTTAAATTTTAAAGGGAACCGAACCATAGTGGTTAAGTCCGTATTTTCATATAAATTATATCTCAACAAAATTAAATCATTAATAACTTCGCCATCTTTCGGCCAATTTCTTTCAAATTTTCAGCATATATTTGCCCCATCTAGACCTAACTAGCCCCCCTAATTTTAATTTAAAATTGTTATTAGTTTATTTTATATTAATTTTCTTTTTTCCGAATTTCATTGCTTTATAGTTTTGTGCTCCGTGCACCCTTATCCAGTTTTCTTACTTCCATAGGTGCGTCTAGACGAGACGATTCCATAGACACCTCTCCCACATAAATCAGACCAATAGTTTTAGAGTTATTCACGATTTTAGTTTTTTTCTATAAATTTCATAAAGTACTTTAAAACGTTAATTTCTTCCCGAAATACTAATTATAGCCCCATACCCCCATACAATAAATTCATTGTAGTATATCCGCGTACCTAATTCCATTAAATTTGCTTAAGAAATCGAAACTTTAAATTTTAAAGGGAACCGAACCATAGTGGTTAAGTCCGTATTTTCATATAAATTATATCTCAACAAAATTAAATCATTAATAACTTCGCCATCTTTCGGCCAATTTCTTTCAAATTTTCAGCATATATTTGCCCCATCTAGACCTAACTAGCCCCCCTAATTTTAATTTAAAATTGTTATTAGTTTATTTTATATTAATTTTCTTTTTTCCGAATTTCATTGCTTTATAGTTTTGTGCTCCGTGCACCCTTATCCAGTTTTCTTACTTCCATAGGTGCGTCTAGACGAGACGATTCCATAGACACCTCTCCCACATAAATCAGACCAATAGTTTTAGAGTTATTCACGATTTTAGTTTTTTTCTATAAATTTCATAAAGTACTTTAAAACGTTAATTTCTTCCCGAAATACTAATTATAGCCCCATACCCCCATACAATAAATTCATTGTAGTATATCCGCGTACCTAATTCCATTAAATTTGCTTAAGAAATCGAAACTTTAAATTTTAAAGGGAACCGAACCATAGTGGTTAAGTCCGTATTTTCATATAAATTATATCTCAACAAAATTAAATCATTAATAACTTCGCCATCTTTCGGCCAATTTCTTTCAAATTTTCAGCATATATTTGCCCCATCTAGACCTAACTAGCCCCCCTAATTTTAATTTAAAATTGTTATTAGTTTATTTTATATTAATTTTCTTTTTTCCGAATTTCATTGCTTTATAGTTTTGTGCTCCGTGCACCCTTATCCAGTTTTCTTACTTCCATAGGTGCGTCTAGACGAGACGATTCCATAGACACCTCTCCCACATAAATCAGACCAATAGTTTTAGAGTTATTCACGATTTTAGTTTTTTTCTATAAATTTCATAAAGTACTTTAAAACGTTAATTTCTTCCCGAAATACTAATTATAGCCCCATACCCCCATACAATAAATTCATTGTAGTATATCCGCGTACCTAATTCCATTAAATTTGCTTAAGAAATCGAAACTTTAAATTTTAAAGGGAACCGAACCATAGTGGTTAAGTCCGTATTTTCATATAAATTATATCTCAACAAAATTAAATCATTAATAACTTCGCCATCTTTCGGCCAATTTCTTTCAAATTTTCAGCATATATTTGCCCCATCTAGACCTAACTAGCCCCCCTAATTTTAATTTAAAATTGTTATTAGTTTATTTTATATTAATTTTCTTTTTTCCGAATTTCATTGCTTTATAGTTTTGTGCTCCGTGCACCCTTATCCAGTTTTCTTACTTCCATAGGTGCGTCTAGACGAGACGATTCCATAGACACCTCTCCCACATAAATCAGACCAATAGTTTTAGAGTTATTCACGATTTTAGTTTTTTTCTATAAATTTCATAAAGTACTTTAAAACGTTAATTTCTTCCCGAAATACTAATTATAGCCCCATACCCCCATACAATAAATTCATTGTAGTATATCCGCGTACCTAATTCCATTAAATTTGCTTAAGAAATCGAAACTTTAAATTTTAAAGGGAACCGAACCATAGTGGTTAAGTCCGTATTTTCATATAAATTATATCTCAACAAAATTAAATCATTAATAACTTCGCCATCTTTCGGCCAATTTCTTTCAAATTTTCAGCATATATTTGCCCCATCTAGACCTAACTAGCCCCCCTAATTTTAATTTAAAATTGTTATTAGTTTATTTTATATTAATTTTCTTTTTTCCGAATTTCATTGCTTTATAGTTTTGTGCTCCGTGCACCCTTATCCAGTTTTCTTACTTCCATAGGTGCGTCTAGACGAGACGATTCCATAGACACCTCTCCCACATAAATCAGACCAATAGTTTTAGAGTTATTCACGATTTTAGTTTTTTTCTATAAATTTCATAAAGTACTTTAAAACGTTAATTTCTTCCCGAAATACTAATTATAGCCCCATACCCCCATACAATAAATTCATTGTAGTATATCCGCGTACCTAATTCCATTAAATTTGCTTAAGAAATCGAAACTTTAAATTTTAAAGGGAACCGAACCATAGTGGTTAAGTCCGTATTTTCATATAAATTATATCTCAACAAAATTAAATCATTAATAACTTCGCCATCTTTCGGCCAATTTCTTTCAAATTTTCAGCATATATTTGCCCCATCTAGACCTAACTAGCCCCCCTAATTTTAATTTAAAATTGTTATTAGTTTATTTTATATTAATTTTCTTTTTTCCGAATTTCATTGCTTTATAGTTTTGTGCTCCGTGCACCCTTATCCAGTTTTCTTACTTCCATAGGTGCGTCTAGACGAGACGATTCCATAGACACCTCTCCCACATAAATCAGACCAATAGTTTTAGAGTTATTCACGATTTTAGTTTTTTTCTATAAATTTCATAAAGTACTTTAAAACGTTAATTTCTTCCCGAAATACTAATTATAGCCCCATACCCCCATACAATAAATTCATTGTAGTATATCCGCGTACCTAATTCCATTAAATTTGCTTAAGAAATCGAAACTTTAAATTTTAAAGGGAACCGAACCATAGTGGTTAAGTCCGTATTTTCATATAAATTATATCTCAACAAAATTAAATCATTAATAACTTCGCCATCTTTCGGCCAATTTCTTTCAAATTTTCAGCATATATTTGCCCCATCTAGACCTAACTAGCCCCCCTAATTTTAATTTAAAATTGTTATTAGTTTATTTTATATTAATTTTCTTTTTTCCGAATTTCATTGCTTTATAGTTTTGTGCTCCGTGCACCCTTATCCAGTTTTCTTACTTCCATAGGTGCGTCTAGACGAGACGATTCCATAGACACCTCTCCCACATAAATCAGACCAATAGTTTTAGAGTTATTCACGATTTTAGTTTTTTTCTATAAATTTCATAAAGTACTTTAAAACGTTAATTTCTTCCCGAAATACTAATTATAGCCCCATACCCCCATACAATAAATTCATTGTAGTATATCCGCGTACCTAATTCCATTAAATTTGCTTAAGAAATCGAAACTTTAAATTTTAAAGGGAACCGAACCATAGTGGTTAAGTCCGTATTTTCATATAAATTATATCTCAACAAAATTAAATCATTAATAACTTCGCCATCTTTCGGCCAATTTCTTTCAAATTTTCAGCATATATTTGCCCCATCTAGACCTAACTAGCCCCCCTAATTTTAATTTAAAATTGTTATTAGTTTATTTTATATTAATTTTCTTTTTTCCGAATTTCATTGCTTTATAGTTTTGTGCTCCGTGCACCCTTATCCAGTTTTCTTACTTCCATAGGTGCGTCTAGACGAGACGATTCCATAGACACCTCTCCCACATAAATCAGACCAATAGTTTTAGAGTTATTCACGATTTTAGTTTTCGAAAGCCCGCCCACCCGCCCTCTTTTGATTTACTAAGGTAGATTCCTAGAAATTCTGCTTACATAGTAATATAATAAATATTTTCTTACCCTTTACTTTCTCTCCTTTCCTTTCCTTTGGCTTTTCCCGTTGAATTGTTGCCTCCCGTCGTCTTCTCGCCGTCCTCGTTCCTCTCCCCCCCCCCCCCGGAAACGCCATACCTGCAAAAAAAAAAAAAAAATTAATAAAATAAAACAAAATTAAAAATTAATAAATAAAAATAAATATAAAATACAATAAAATAAGATCGTTACTCCGAAGCTGTAGAGCAATTCCATCTTGATTCATCCTAACATAAATAACATAAATTAATACCGGTTAATTTCCTCATTAAAATGGCCAGCAACTTAGAACTCACACCTGAAACTATAATAACGGACACACACGAGCAGCAGACCTCGCAACCGCTACAGAGCACTGCACCTAGAGAAACTCCAAGAACGAACGCCGATAGATTTCTGGAGATACAGGAGCGGTGCCGGAACATCGCAACAGCAATTGATGAAGGCAAAAACGTGTCTAAGGTAAACAAAGATGCCATCAAAAAGTGGGCCACTGAGATAGAGTCGCTAGCCCGGGAAACTAGAAACCATAATTTCGCACTGGAGAGCGTCACGGCTACCATACAAAGCACCATAAAATCTGAGATTTCCAAACTAACTCAAACAATACCTAACAAAAATACTCCTGCTACTTACGCTCAAATCGCTTCCTCCAGCAGCTCATACCCGCCGCCAGCCGCACCACCTAAAAGTAAACCCTCGTTAATAATACACTCGTCCTCAGAAAATAATAATAGAAAACAGGTCGCTGAAAAATGGAGGAAGAGTATCAATTTCAAAACGGTCACTTATGCGCCGGCTGGTATCCAACCAGTCGGTAAAAATCAACTCCGAGTAGAGTTTGACACAGCAGAGCAACGAGATGAAACGCTGAAGCGTCTTGAAAATTGCACGGACATCAGAGCAGAACCATCTAGGAAATTAAAACCGATGATCATCCTCAAAGGAGTTTCTAAAGAGACACCGACCGACGAACTCACAACCTTAATTATGCAGCAAAACCCGGAAATCGGATTATTGAGACCGAACACAGACGACCTGCAATTTAGATTCGCCAGACGCAACAGAAATGATAAGCTGTATAATGCCGTGCTTATAACCTCCCCCCCCATCTGGAAAAAGATAATAGAGCTGACGAGACTAAACATAGACCATCAGAAAGTCCATGCAGAAGAATTTGTGCCCCTCCTACAGTGTTACAGATGCTCCCAATTCGGACATTTAAGAAAGCATTGCTCCAAAGAAGAATGTCGGTGCACACACTGCGGCTCGGGGGAGCACATATTCGACTCTTGTCCCTCCAAGAATAACAAAGACGACGCAAACTGCAGCAATTGTTGCAATAGGAATAAAAGCCCAAACTCTACTCCCCATACCAAACATTCAGCCACCTCCATTAACTGCCCAGTGAGAGAAGTCATGCGGAACAAAGTCATTGCAAGAATTGATTATGGAATATAGCAATTACTGCATATCATCCAAGGCAATGTGGATAGGAGCTATAATAGTTACCACGAGTTCATAAATTACTTCATTTCAAAGGATTACAGTATAGGTTTAATAAGCGAACCCTATGTAGGTAATATAAATACTATTAAACATATAGCCGGATACGAAATTCATCAGTTCCCTAATAACAATAGAGTCAAAGCTTGTATAATTATCAAATCTGGCATAGCTGCAACGTTAGGTATGTCAGAATATTCAACACCTAACCTCTGCATCGTACAACTGTCCACGAAAGGGCGTAAACTGTTCCTCATTTCACTATATATTGAACCAAAAATAGACGAAAATAATACCCTCAACCGCCTGGAAATGTTTTTAAGAGCTAACGACAGGGCCCAGATTATAATAGGCGGAGACTTTAACGGCTGGCACCCAATATGGGGATCACCCAAAGCCAACAAAAGAGGCACGGAGGTCAATGCTCTGATGGTCTCACATGATCTGGTCCTCGCTAACGACGGTACCTCTCCAACATTTACGACTATCACCCACGGCGCCCAGCGCAGCTCAATAATAGACCTGACAATGTATTCCGACTCACTTAATAATAAAATTTCGAATTGGAAACTTAACACTGAGGCATGTCCATCGAGCCAACATGAGGCAATAGACTTCATAGTAAATCTAGGAAATACTCAACTTAAAAGGAAAAAGAAGCAGTCCACACATAAATACGTCATCAGCGACTCCAGTTGGGACGAGTTTAAAAATAACCTGAAAAAAGAAGTAGAAAATAGTAAAATTAAAGAAATAAATATAGAATCATTAAACAAACAAAAATTAGAACAATATGTAGCTAAAATCACTAAAACAATACAAAGCACATGTGACAAAACATTTAAAAAGAAAAACAGTAAATATACTCACATTCCATGGTGGACATCCGAATTAGATAACCTGAAAAAAGAAGTGATAAAAATGCACCATAGACTGCAGGATTTAGTAAGATCAGGGAAACCAATTCAAAACGTGATAGCTGAACGAAATGAGATAAAAGACAAATACGCGCAGTGTATTAGGAAAACATCTACGGAGCATTTCCGGCAGTTCTGCTGCATGCAGGGAAAGGAAAACGTGTGGTCCTTGACAAATCGTTTGTTAAAAAATGCGCCCCAACCGAAACCCTGCATGACAGTCTCTGCCGGGGATGACTCAAGCCACACAACATCTCCTCTTGACACAGCAACAACATTAATTAATAAATTTTACCCAGATGATACAGAGGATGCAACAGAAATTCAGAAACAACTTAGATCCCAAATGTATAACGTGCCAAACACACCGGATGATCCTCCATTTACTGAATACGAAGTCCTAGGTTGCCTTCAATCGATGAGTGCCAAAAAGGCACCAGGAATTGACCACTTGACCGCCGATATATGCCTAGCATTTGCCATCGAATACATTGATACCATCACAAAAATCATGAACAAATGTCTGGCAATGTCACATTTTCCTACGGAATGGAAGGTAGCGCAAGTTATCATTCTACCCAAGCCAAGTAAATCAAATTACACAGACATATCATCTTATAGACCAATAGGCCTTATAAATATACTAGGAAAACTTTTAGAAAAACTGATGTGTAAAAGACTTACTTACCATTTAGATATAACCAACCGTTCGAATCCATTACAATTTGGTTTTAAAGAAGGAACATCCACTACAGATGCATTAAATAAAGCAATTAACGTAATTCATTCAGCAAAAAACGATAAAAAATTAGTAATAGCCATATCCCTAGACATTCAAGCCGCATTTGACAACGCCTGGTGGCCGGCGCTATTTAAAAGATTAAGTAACATCAGATGCCCTAAAAACTTGTATAAAATAATACTCAACTATGTACAAAATCGCAAAATCATTTTAAACTACGCGGACGTAACCGTCAGTAAGATTATGAGCAGAGGGTGCATACAGGGGTCTGTGTGTGGTCCCCTATTCTGGAATCTAATTTTAGATGATTTATTTGATATTCCACTTCCAGAGGGGTGCCACATACAGGCCTTTGCGGACGATGTTCTTCTTATAATTAATAGCAAAAAATGTGCAGACCTACAGATAGCAGCCAACAAAGCTCTAGATATTATCATAAAATGGGGTTCCGAAGTTAAATTAAACTTCGGTCCAAGCAAGACCCAAATGATTGCTTTCACGCCTAAAGCAAAAGCCATCCAAGTCAAATTTAATAATATAGAACTAAAATTCATAGATAGTATTAAAGTATTAGGAATAATTATAGATAAAAATTTAAAATTCATTAAGCACGCAAAATATATCATAGACAAATCACTAATAATATTTAAAAAGCTAGCTAAATACGTAAGACCTACGTGGGGTGCGAACCCTGAAAATATAAAAATAATCTACAAACAGGTCATCGAACCCATTATCACGTATGCGGCAGGAATTTGGGGGTCCGCAACAAAGTATGCATTGGTAAGGAATCAGCTAAGATCTTTACAGAGAGGATTCGCTATCAAAATAATTAGAGCATTCAGAACGGTATCAGCCACAGCAGCTATCGCCTTGGCACAACTGACTCCGCTACATCTAAAAGTCGAACAAGTCGCAGCGATAGAAGTTGCTAAAATCACAGGCACAACACCGCTGCTTCCTAATGATATCACTATGGAAAGACCGGCAACCAATAGCGAGCTTTTACATCCTGCTGAAAGAAGGTATATAGACTTCGATTATGCCACAAACCTGGACGAAATTAATAAACTCTGCCCTGCTGATTGCACGAAAATATACACCGATGGAAGCAAGCACAATGAAAATAAAGTCGGCGCCGCTTTTGTAGCATTCAAACCCGATGGCTCAAAAGTCACTAGAAAAATTAAGCTTCACGATAGCTGCTCGGTTTTTCAGGCGGAATTACTCGCAATCCGAAACGCAGGTATATGGGCTGTTCAACATAACATCACCAATGTAGCAATTTTAACAGATTCCCTCTCCAGCCTGTATGCGATTAAAGATAAAGATAGTAATAATAAAGCAGTTGCGAATATCCATAGAACTATACAGTTAATTAATAATAAGAATGGAAAGGTAACATTCGTATGGGTTAAAGCACATGCCGGGCTGGAAGGCAATGAAGAAGCAGATGAACTAGCCAAAGCAGCAGCAGTATCCCACAACCCGTACGAATATACTGAATTCCCGGTGAGCTATCTGAAACAGAAAATTAAAGAAATTAATAAAATAAAATCCGTTGAAATTTTTAATTTGACCACTCAGGGTGAACACACGAGAAAAGTTTGCCAGAACCTGGACACGATACACAAACTTTTTGAATCCACAACACCATCGTTTGAGCTTACACAAATACTGACGGGCCACGGTTACCACCTGTCGTATTTGTGTAGGTTCAAAATCAAGAATTCAGACTCATGCCCATGCGATTTTACAACACCACAAACTGTAAAACACCTTCTAGAAGATTGCCCGAAATTCCACCTATCTAGATACGAACACACATCCACATGTAATATGGAAAATATCGATGATCCGTATAACATCGCAGACTTAGTTCAGAACGAAAAATGTATCGCAACGTTCGAAAAACATGCGAAGGAAATCGTGAACACCTTAAAAGATTTCAATAAAGACGTCGTTTGAGTAATATTAAGTAAATATTTTAAAAGAAATATATATATATATTATACATATATACTTATATATATACATACATATAGATAACAATAAAAGAAAAGAGAAAAAATATACAAATAACTAAAATTAAAAATTATAAATATATTACTAACAAACTCAGAGCGATGAGCCGCCCGTATATCAAAGCGAGGACTCAAAGCTTAAGAAAACGATTGTGGAAAAAAAAAAAAAAAAAAAAAAAAAACCTAACCTAACCTAACCTAACCTAACCTAACCTAACCTAACCTAACCTAACCTAACCTAACCTAACCTAACCTAACCTAACCTAACCTAACCTAACCTAACCTAACCTAACCTAACCTAACCTAACCTAACCTAACCTAACCTAACCTAACCTAACCTAACCTAACCTAACCTAACCTAACCTAACCTAACCTAACCTAACCTAACCTAACCAAAAATTATATCTCAACAAAATTAAATCATTAATAACTTCGCCATCTTTCGGCCAATTTCTTTCAAATTTTCAGCATATATTTGCCCCATCTAGACCTAACTAGCCCCCCTAATTTTAATTTAAAATTGTTATTAGTTTATTTTATATTAATTTTCTTTTTTCCGAATTTCATTGCTTTATAGTTTTGTGCTCCGTGCACCCTTATCCAGTTTTCTTACTTCCATAGGTGCGTCTAGACGAGACGATTCCATAGACACCTCTCCCACATAAATCAGACCAATAGTTTTAGAGTTATTCACGATTTTAGTTTTTTTCTATAAATTTCATAAAGTACTTTAAAACGTTAATTTCTTCCCGAAATACTAATTATAGCCCCATACCCCCATACAATAAATTCATTGTAGTATATCCGCGTACCTAATTCCATTAAATTTGCTTAAGAAATCGAAACTTTAAATTTTAAAGGGAACCGAACCATAGTGGTTAAGTCCGTATTTTCATATAAATTATATCTCAACAAAATTAAATCATTAATAACTTCGCCATCTTTCGGCCAATTTCTTTCAAATTTTCAGCATATATTTGCCCCATCTAGACCTAACTAGCCCCCCTAATTTTAATTTAAAATTGTTATTAGTTTATTTTATATTAATTTTCTTTTTTCCGAATTTCATTGCTTTATAGTTTTGTGCTCCGTGCACCCTTATCCAGTTTTCTTACTTCCATAGGTGCGTCTAGACGAGACGATTCCATAGACACCTCTCCCACATAAATCAGACCAATAGTTTTAGAGTTATTCACGATTTTAGTTTTCGAAAGCCCGCCCACCCGCCCTCTTTTGATTTACTAAGGTAGATTCCTAGAAATTCTGCTTACATAGTAATATAATAAATATTTTCTTACCCTTTACTTTCTCTCCTTTCCTTTCCTTTGGCTTTTCCCGTTGAATTGTTGCCTCCCGTCGTCTTCTCGCCGTCCTCGTTCCTCTCCCCCCCCCCCCCGGAAACGCCATACCTGCAAAAAAAAAAAAAAAATTAATAAAATAAAACAAAATTAAAAATTAATAAATAAAAATAAATATAAAATACAATAAAATAAGATCGTTACTCCGAAGCTGTAGAGCAATTCCATCTTGATTCATCCTAACATAAATAACATAAATTAATACCGGTTAATTTCCTCATTAAAATGGCCAGCAACTTAGAACTCACACCTGAAACTATAATAACGGACACACACGAGCAGCAGACCTCGCAACCGCTACAGAGCACTGCACCTAGAGAAACTCCAAGAACGAACGCCGATAGATTTCTGGAGATACAGGAGCGGTGCCGGAACATCGCAACAGCAATTGATGAAGGCAAAAACGTGTCTAAGGTAAACAAAGATGCCATCAAAAAGTGGGCCACTGAGATAGAGTCGCTAGCCCGGGAAACTAGAAACCATAATTTCGCACTGGAGAGCGTCACGGCTACCATACAAAGCACCATAAAATCTGAGATTTCCAAACTAACTCAAACAATACCTAACAAAAATACTCCTGCTACTTACGCTCAAATCGCTTCCTCCAGCAGCTCATACCCGCCGCCAGCCGCACCACCTAAAAGTAAACCCTCGTTAATAATACACTCGTCCTCAGAAAATAATAATAGAAAACAGGTCGCTGAAAAATGGAGGAAGAGTATCAATTTCAAAACGGTCACTTATGCGCCGGCTGGTATCCAACCAGTCGGTAAAAATCAACTCCGAGTAGAGTTTGACACAGCAGAGCAACGAGATGAAACGCTGAAGCGTCTTGAAAATTGCACGGACATCAGAGCAGAACCATCTAGGAAATTAAAACCGATGATCATCCTCAAAGGAGTTTCTAAAGAGACACCGACCGACGAACTCACAACCTTAATTATGCAGCAAAACCCGGAAATCGGATTATTGAGACCGAACACAGACGACCTGCAATTTAGATTCGCCAGACGCAACAGAAATGATAAGCTGTATAATGCCGTGCTTATAACCTCCCCCCCCATCTGGAAAAAGATAATAGAGCTGACGAGACTAAACATAGACCATCAGAAAGTCCATGCAGAAGAATTTGTGCCCCTCCTACAGTGTTACAGATGCTCCCAATTCGGACATTTAAGAAAGCATTGCTCCAAAGAAGAATGTCGGTGCACACACTGCGGCTCGGGGGAGCACATATTCGACTCTTGTCCCTCCAAGAATAACAAAGACGACGCAAACTGCAGCAATTGTTGCAATAGGAATAAAAGCCCAAACTCTACTCCCCATACCAAACATTCAGCCACCTCCATTAACTGCCCAGTGAGAGAAGTCATGCGGAACAAAGTCATTGCAAGAATTGATTATGGAATATAGCAATTACTGCATATCATCCAAGGCAATGTGGATAGGAGCTATAATAGTTACCACGAGTTCATAAATTACTTCATTTCAAAGGATTACAGTATAGGTTTAATAAGCGAACCCTATGTAGGTAATATAAATACTATTAAACATATAGCCGGATACGAAATTCATCAGTTCCCTAATAACAATAGAGTCAAAGCTTGTATAATTATCAAATCTGGCATAGCTGCAACGTTAGGTATGTCAGAATATTCAACACCTAACCTCTGCATCGTACAACTGTCCACGAAAGGGCGTAAACTGTTCCTCATTTCACTATATATTGAACCAAAAATAGACGAAAATAATACCCTCAACCGCCTGGAAATGTTTTTAAGAGCTAACGACAGGGCCCAGATTATAATAGGCGGAGACTTTAACGGCTGGCACCCAATATGGGGATCACCCAAAGCCAACAAAAGAGGCACGGAGGTCAATGCTCTGATGGTCTCACATGATCTGGTCCTCGCTAACGACGGTACCTCTCCAACATTTACGACTATCACCCACGGCGCCCAGCGCAGCTCAATAATAGACCTGACAATGTATTCCGACTCACTTAATAATAAAATTTCGAATTGGAAACTTAACACTGAGGCATGTCCATCGAGCCAACATGAGGCAATAGACTTCATAGTAAATCTAGGAAATACTCAACTTAAAAGGAAAAAGAAGCAGTCCACACATAAATACGTCATCAGCGACTCCAGTTGGGACGAGTTTAAAAATAACCTGAAAAAAGAAGTAGAAAATAGTAAAATTAAAGAAATAAATATAGAATCATTAAACAAACAAAAATTAGAACAATATGTAGCTAAAATCACTAAAACAATACAAAGCACATGTGACAAAACATTTAAAAAGAAAAACAGTAAATATACTCACATTCCATGGTGGACATCCGAATTAGATAACCTGAAAAAAGAAGTGATAAAAATGCACCATAGACTGCAGGATTTAGTAAGATCAGGGAAACCAATTCAAAACGTGATAGCTGAACGAAATGAGATAAAAGACAAATACGCGCAGTGTATTAGGAAAACATCTACGGAGCATTTCCGGCAGTTCTGCTGCATGCAGGGAAAGGAAAACGTGTGGTCCTTGACAAATCGTTTGTTAAAAAATGCGCCCCAACCGAAACCCTGCATGACAGTCTCTGCCGGGGATGACTCAAGCCACACAACATCTCCTCTTGACACAGCAACAACATTAATTAATAAATTTTACCCAGATGATACAGAGGATGCAACAGAAATTCAGAAACAACTTAGATCCCAAATGTATAACGTGCCAAACACACCGGATGATCCTCCATTTACTGAATACGAAGTCCTAGGTTGCCTTCAATCGATGAGTGCCAAAAAGGCACCAGGAATTGACCACTTGACCGCCGATATATGCCTAGCATTTGCCATCGAATACATTGATACCATCACAAAAATCATGAACAAATGTCTGGCAATGTCACATTTTCCTACGGAATGGAAGGTAGCGCAAGTTATCATTCTACCCAAGCCAAGTAAATCAAATTACACAGACATATCATCTTATAGACCAATAGGCCTTATAAATATACTAGGAAAACTTTTAGAAAAACTGATGTGTAAAAGACTTACTTACCATTTAGATATAACCAACCGTTCGAATCCATTACAATTTGGTTTTAAAGAAGGAACATCCACTACAGATGCATTAAATAAAGCAATTAACGTAATTCATTCAGCAAAAAACGATAAAAAATTAGTAATAGCCATATCCCTAGACATTCAAGCCGCATTTGACAACGCCTGGTGGCCGGCGCTATTTAAAAGATTAAGTAACATCAGATGCCCTAAAAACTTGTATAAAATAATACTCAACTATGTACAAAATCGCAAAATCATTTTAAACTACGCGGACGTAACCGTCAGTAAGATTATGAGCAGAGGGTGCATACAGGGGTCTGTGTGTGGTCCCCTATTCTGGAATCTAATTTTAGATGATTTATTTGATATTCCACTTCCAGAGGGGTGCCACATACAGGCCTTTGCGGACGATGTTCTTCTTATAATTAATAGCAAAAAATGTGCAGACCTACAGATAGCAGCCAACAAAGCTCTAGATATTATCATAAAATGGGGTTCCGAAGTTAAATTAAACTTCGGTCCAAGCAAGACCCAAATGATTGCTTTCACGCCTAAAGCAAAAGCCATCCAAGTCAAATTTAATAATATAGAACTAAAATTCATAGATAGTATTAAAGTATTAGGAATAATTATAGATAAAAATTTAAAATTCATTAAGCACGCAAAATATATCATAGACAAATCACTAATAATATTTAAAAAGCTAGCTAAATACGTAAGACCTACGTGGGGTGCGAACCCTGAAAATATAAAAATAATCTACAAACAGGTCATCGAACCCATTATCACGTATGCGGCAGGAATTTGGGGGTCCGCAACAAAGTATGCATTGGTAAGGAATCAGCTAAGATCTTTACAGAGAGGATTCGCTATCAAAATAATTAGAGCATTCAGAACGGTATCAGCCACAGCAGCTATCGCCTTGGCACAACTGACTCCGCTACATCTAAAAGTCGAACAAGTCGCAGCGATAGAAGTTGCTAAAATCACAGGCACAACACCGCTGCTTCCTAATGATATCACTATGGAAAGACCGGCAACCAATAGCGAGCTTTTACATCCTGCTGAAAGAAGGTATATAGACTTCGATTATGCCACAAACCTGGACGAAATTAATAAACTCTGCCCTGCTGATTGCACGAAAATATACACCGATGGAAGCAAGCACAATGAAAATAAAGTCGGCGCCGCTTTTGTAGCATTCAAACCCGATGGCTCAAAAGTCACTAGAAAAATTAAGCTTCACGATAGCTGCTCGGTTTTTCAGGCGGAATTACTCGCAATCCGAAACGCAGGTATATGGGCTGTTCAACATAACATCACCAATGTAGCAATTTTAACAGATTCCCTCTCCAGCCTGTATGCGATTAAAGATAAAGATAGTAATAATAAAGCAGTTGCGAATATCCATAGAACTATACAGTTAATTAATAATAAGAATGGAAAGGTAACATTCGTATGGGTTAAAGCACATGCCGGGCTGGAAGGCAATGAAGAAGCAGATGAACTAGCCAAAGCAGCAGCAGTATCCCACAACCCGTACGAATATACTGAATTCCCGGTGAGCTATCTGAAACAGAAAATTAAAGAAATTAATAAAATAAAATCCGTTGAAATTTTTAATTTGACCACTCAGGGTGAACACACGAGAAAAGTTTGCCAGAACCTGGACACGATACACAAACTTTTTGAATCCACAACACCATCGTTTGAGCTTACACAAATACTGACGGGCCACGGTTACCACCTGTCGTATTTGTGTAGGTTCAAAATCAAGAATTCAGACTCATGCCCATGCGATTTTACAACACCACAAACTGTAAAACACCTTCTAGAAGATTGCCCGAAATTCCACCTATCTAGATACGAACACACATCCACATGTAATATGGAAAATATCGATGATCCGTATAACATCGCAGACTTAGTTCAGAACGAAAAATGTATCGCAACGTTCGAAAAACATGCGAAGGAAATCGTGAACACCTTAAAAGATTTCAATAAAGACGTCGTTTGAGTAATATTAAGTAAATATTTTAAAAGAAATATATATATATATTATACATATATACTTATATATATACATACATATAGATAACAATAAAAGAAAAGAGAAAAAATATACAAATAACTAAAATTAAAAATTATAAATATATTACTAACAAACTCAGAGCGATGAGCCGCCCGTATATCAAAGCGAGGACTCAAAGCTTAAGAAAACGATTGTGGAAAAAAAAAAAAAAAAAAAAAAAAAACCTAACCTAACCTAACCTAACCTAACCTAACCTAACCTAACCTAACCTAACCTAACCTAACCTAACCTAACCTAACCTAACCTAACCTAACCTAACCTAACCTAACCTAACCTAACCTAACCTAACCTAACCTAACCTAACCTAACCTAACCTAACCTAACCTAACCTAACCTAACCTAACCTAACCTAACCTAACCTAACCTAACCAAAAATTATATCTCAACAAAATTAAATCATTAATAACTTCGCCATCTTTCGGCCAATTTCTTTCAAATTTTCAGCATATATTTGCCCCATCTAGACCTAACTAGCCCCCCTAATTTTAATTTAAAATTGTTATTAGTTTATTTTATATTAATTTTCTTTTTTCCGAATTTCATTGCTTTATAGTTTTGTGCTCCGTGCACCCTTATCCAGTTTTCTTACTTCCATAGGTGCGTCTAGACGAGACGATTCCATAGACACCTCTCCCACATAAATCAGACCAATAGTTTTAGAGTTATTCACGATTTTAGTTTTCGAAAGCCCGCCCACCCGCCCTCTTTTGATTTACTAAGGTAGATTCCTAGAAATTCTGCTTACATAGTAATATAATAAATATTTTCTTACCCTTTACTTTCTCTCCTTTCCTTTCCTTTGGCTTTTCCCGTTGAATTGTTGCCTCCCGTCGTCTTCTCGTCGTCCTCGTTCCTCTCCCCCCCCCCGGAAACGCCATACCTGCAAAAAAAAAAAAAAAAAAATTAATAAAATAAAACAAAATTAATAAATAAAAATAAATATAAAATACAATAAAATAAGGTCGTTACTCCGAAGCTGTAAAGCAATTCCATCTTGATTCATCCTAACATAAATAACATAAATTAATACCGGTTAATTTCCTCATTAAAATGGCCAGCAATTTAGAACTCACACCTGAAACTATAATAACGGACACACACGAGCAGCAGACCTCGCAACCGCTACAGAGCGCTGCACCTAGAGAAACTCCAAGAACGAACGCCGATAGATTTCTGGAGATACAGGAGCGGTGCCGGAACATCGCAACAGCAATTGATGAAGGCAAAAACGTTTCTAAGGTAAATAAAGATGCCATCAAAAAGTGGGCCACTGAGATAGAGTCACTAGCCCGGGAAACTAGAAACCATAATTTCGCACTGGAGAACGTCACGGCTACCATACAAAGCACCATAAAATCTGAGATATCCAAACTAACTCAAACAATACCTAACAAAAATACTCCTGCTACTTACGCTCAAATCGCTTCCTCCAGCAGCTCATACCCGCCGCCAGCCGCACCACCTAAAAGTAAACCCTCGTTAATAATACACTCGTCCTCAGAAAATAATAATAGAAAACAGGTCGCTGAAAAATGGAGGAAGAGTATCAATTTCAAAACGGTCACTTATGCGCCGGCTGGTATCCAACCAGTCGGTAAAAATCAACTCCGAGTAGAGTTTGACACAGCAGAGCAACGAGATGAAACGCTGAAGCGTCTTGAAAATTGCACGGACATCAGAGCGGAACCATCTAAGAAATTAAAACCGATGATCATCCTCAAAGGAGTTTCTAAAGAGACACCGACCGACGAACTCACAACCTTAATTATGCAGCAAAACCCGGAAATCGGATTATTGAGACCGAACACAGACGACCTGCAATTTAGATTCGCCAGACGCAACAGAAATGATAAGCTGTATAATGCCGTGCTTATAACCTCCCCCCCCATCTGGAAAAAGATAATTGAGCTGACGAGACTAAACATAGACCATCAGAAAGTCCATGCAGAAGAATTTGTGCCCCTCCTACAGTGTTACAGATGCTCCCAATTCGGACATTTAAGAAAGCATTGCTCCAAAGAAGAATGTCGGTGCACACACTGCGGCTCGGGGGAGCACATATTCGACTCTTGTCCCTCCAAAAATAACAAAGACGACGCAAACTGCAGCAATTGTTGCAATAGGAATAAAAGCCCAAACTCTACTCCCCATACCAAACATTCAGCCACCTCCATTAACTGCCCAGTGAGAGAAGTCATGCGGAACAAAGTCATTGCAAGAATTGATTATGGAATATAGCAATTACTGCATATCATCCAAGGCAATGTGGATAGGAGCTATAATAGTTACCACGAGTTCATAAATTACTTCATTTCAAAGGATTACAGTATAGGTTTAATAAGCGAACCCTATGTAGGTAATATAAATACTGTTAAACATATAGCCGGATACGAAATTCATCAGTTCCCCAATAACAATAGAGTCAAAGCTTGTATAATTATTAAATCTGGCATAGCTGCAACGTTAGGTATGTCAGAATATTCAACACCTAACCTCTGCATCGTACAACTGTCCACGAAAGGGCGTAAACTGTTCCTCATTTCACTATATATTGAACCAAAAATAGACGAAAATAATACCCTTAACCGCCTGGAAATGTTTTTAAGAGCTAACGACAGGGCCCAGATTATAATAGGCGGAGACTTTAACGGCTGGCACCCAATATGGGGATCACCCAAAGCCAACAAAAGAGGCACAGAGGTCATTGCTCTGATGGTCTCACATGATCTGGTCCTAGCTAACGACGGTACCTCTCCAACATTTACGACTATCACCCACGGCGCCCAGCGCAGCTCAATAATAGACCTGACAATGTATTCCGACACACTTAATAATAAAATTTCGAATTGGAAACTTAACACTGAGGCATGTCCATCGAGCCAACATGAGGCAATAGACTTCATAGTAAATCTAGGAAATACTCAACTCAGAAGGAAAAAGAAGCAGTCCACACATAAATACGTAATCAGCGACTCCAGTTGGGACGAGTTCAAAAATAACCTGAAAAAAGAAGTAGAAAATAGTAAAATTAAAGAAATAAATATAGAATCATTAAATAAACAAAAATTAGAACAATATGTAGCTAAAATCACTAAAACAATACAAAGCACATGTGACAAAACATTTAAAAAGAAAAACAGTAAATATACTCACATTCCATGGTGGACATCCGAATTAGATAACCTGAAAAAAGAAGTGATAAAAATGCACCATAGACTGCAGGATTTAGTAAGATCAGGGAAACCAATTCAAAATGTGATAGCTGAACGAAATGAGATAAAAGACAAATACGCGCAGTGTATTAGGAAAACATCTACGGAGCATTTCCGGCAGTTCTGCTGCATGCAGGGAAAGGAAAACGTGTGGTCCTTGACAAATCGTTTGTTAAAAAATGCGCCCCAACCGAAACCCTGCATGACAGTCTCTGCCGGGGATGACTCAAGCCACACAACATCTCCTCTTGACACAGCAACAACATTAATTAATAAATTTTACCCAGATGATACAGAGGATGCAACAGAAAGTCAGAAACAACTTAGATCCCAAATGTATAACGTGCCAAACACACCGGATGATCCTCCATTTACTGAATACGAAGTCCTAGGTTGCCTTCAATCGATGAGTGCCAAAAAGGCACCAGGAATTGACCACTTGACCGCCGATATATGCCTAGCATTTGCCATCGAATACATTGATACCATCACAAAAATCATGAACAAATGTCTGGCAATGTCACATTTTCCTACGGAATGGAAGGTAGCGCAAGTTATCATTCTACCCAAGCCAAGCAAATCAAATTACACAGACATATCATCTTATAGACCAATAGGTCTTATAAATATACTAGGAAAACTTTTAGAAAAACTGATGTGTAAAAGACTTACTTACCATTTAGATATAACCAACCGTTCGAATCCATTACAATTTGGTTTTAAAGAAGGAACATCCACTACAGATGCATTAAATAAAGCAATTAACGTAATTCATTCAGCAAAAAACGATAAAAAATTAGTAATAGCCATATCCCTAGACATTCAAGCCGCATTTGACAACGCCTGGTGGCCGGCGCTATTTAAAAGATTAAGTAACATCAGATGCCCTAAAAACTTGTATAAAATAATACTCAACTATGTACAAAATCGCAAAATCATTTTAAACTACGCGGACGTAACCGTCAGTAAGATTATGAGCAGAGGGTGCATACAGGGGTCTGTGTGTGGTCCCCTATTCTGGAATCTAATTTTAGATGATTTATTTGATATTCCACTTCCAGAGGGGTGCCACATACAGGCCTTTGCGGACGATGTTCTTCTTATAATTAATAGCAAAAAATGTGCAGACCTACAGATAGCAGCCAACAAAGCTCTAGATATTATCATAAAATGGGGTTCCGAAGTTAAATTAAACTTCGGTCCAAGCAAGACCCAAATGATTGCTTTCACGCCTAAAGCAAAAGCCATCCAAGTCAAATTTAATAATATAGAACTAAAATTCATAGATAGTATCAAAGTATTAGGAATAATTATAGATAAAAATTTAAAATTCATTAAGCATGCAAAATATATCATAGACAAATCACTAATAATATTTAAAAAGCTAGCTAAATACGTAAGACCTACGTGGGGTGCGAACCCTGAAAATATAAAAATAATCTACAAACAGGTCATCGAACCCATTATCACGTATGCGGCAGGAATTTGGGGGTCCGCAACAAAGTATGCATTGGTAAGGAATCAGCTAAGATCTTTACAGAGAGGATTCGCGATCAAAATAATTAGAGCATTCAGAACGGTATCAGCCACAGCAGCTATCGCCTTGGCACAACTGACTCCGCTACATCTAAAAGTCGAACAAGTCGCAGCGATAGAAGTTGCTAAAATCACAGGCACAACACCGCTGCTTCCTAATGATATCACTATGGAAAGACCGGCAACCAATAGCGAGCTTTTACATCCTGCTGAAAGAAGGTATATAGACTTCGATTATGCCACAAACCTGGACGAAATTAATAAACTCTGCCCTGCTGATTGCACGAAAATATACACCGATGGAAGCAAGCACAATGAAAATAAAGTCGGCGCCGCTTTTGTAGCATTCAAACCCGATGGCTCAAAAGTCACTAGAAAAATTAAGCTTCACGATAGCTGCTCGGTTTTTCAGGCGGAATTACTCGCAATCCGAAACGCAGGTATATGGGCTGTTCAACATAACATCACCAATGTAGCAATTTTAACAGATTCCCTCTCCAGCCTGTATGCGATTAAAGATAAAGATAGTAATAATAAAGCAGTCGCGAATATCCATAGAACTATACAGTTAATTAATAATAAGAATGGAAAGGTAACATTCGTATGGGTTAAAGCACATGCCGGGCTGGAAGGCAATGAAGAAGCAGATGAACTAGCCAAAGCAGCAGCAGTATCCCACAACCCGTACGAATATACTGAATTCCCGGTGAGCTATCTGAAACAGAAAATTAAAGAAATTAATAAAATAAAATCCGTTGAAATTTTTAATTTGACCACTCAGGGTGAACACACGAGAAAAGTTTGCCAGAACCTGGACACGATACACAAACTTTTTGAATCCACAACACCATCGTTTGAGCTTACACAAATACTGACGGGCCACGGTTACCACCTGTCGTATTTGTGTAGGTTCAAAATCAAGAATTCAGACTCATGCCCATGCGATTTTACAACATCACAAACTGTAAAACACCTTCTAGAAGATTGCCCGAAATTCCACCTATCTAGATACGAACACACATCCACATGTAATATGGAAAATATCGATGATCCGTATAACATCGCAGACTTAGTTCAGAACGAAAAATGTATCGCAACGTTCGGAAAACATGCGAAGGAAATCGTGAACACCTTAAAAGATTTCAATAAAGACGTCGTTTGAGTAATATTAAGTAAATATTTTAAAAGAAATATATATATTATACATATATACTTATATATATACATACATATAGATAACAATAAAAGAAAAGAGAAAAAATATACAAATAACTAAAATTCAAATTATAAATTATAAATATATTACTAACAAACTCAGAGCGATGAGCCGCCCGTATATCAAAGCGAGGACTCAAAGCTTAAGAAAACGATTGTGGAAAAAAAAAAAAAAAAAAAAAACCTAACCTAACCTAACCTAACCTAACCTAACCTAACCTAACCTAACCTAACCTAACCTAACCTAACCTAACCTAACCTAACCTAACCTAACCTAACCTAACCTAACCTAACCTAACCTAACCTAACCTAACCTAACCTAACCTAACCTAACCTAACCTAACCTAACCTAACCTAACCTAACCTAACCTAACCTAACCTAACCTAACCTAACCTAACCTAACCTAACCTAACCTAACCTAACCTAACCTAACCTAACCTAACCTAACCTAACCTAACCTAACCTAACCTAACCTAACCTAACCTAACCTAACCTAACCTAACCTAACCTAACCTAACCTAACCTAACCTAACCTAACCTAACCTAACCTAACCTAACCTAACCTAACCTAACCTAACCTAACCTAACCTAACCTAACCTAACCTAACCTAACCTAACCTAACCTAACCTAACCTAACCTAACCTAACCTAACCTAACCTAACCTAACCTAACCTAACCTAACCTAACCTAACCTAACCTAACCTAACCTAACCTAACCTAACCTAACCTAACCTAACCTAACCTAACCTAACCTAACCTAACCTAACCTAACCTAACCTAACCTAACCTAACCTAACCTAACCTAACCTAACCGACATTTGTGAGAACGCCATAGAGAGCGACCCAGCGCTCTTCTTGGGCATCATCAACAAATGTCTCGAATTGAAGCACTTCCCCAAACTTTGGAAGGAGGCGACGGTGATCATACTTAGAAAACCTAACAAGGAGTCATATGATACGCCGAAGTCCCTCCGGCCAATAGGGCTACTGCCCATTTTGGGGAAGATATACGAGAAGCTGTTAGTGGCGCGAGTCAAGTTCTACATTATACCTAGGCTGAGCACGCGCCAGTATGGCTTCATGCCACAAAGGAGCACCGAGGACTCCCTCTATGATCTACTAACTTACATCAGAAGGAAACTGGCGGACAAAAAGATTATAACACTAATTTCGCTGGACATAGAGGGAGCCTTCGACAGTGCTTGGTGGCCCAGGATCAGGACGAGGCTCGCTGAAGAAAGGTGTCCGCTGAACTTGCGTCGCGCCATTGACAGTTACCTCGAAGACCGCTTCATAAATCTGAGATACGCTGGAAAACAACATCGCAGAGGAACAAGCAAGGGCTGCGTGCAGGGCTCAATTGGCGGGCCGGTGCTGTGGAATGTAGTCCTGGACCCGCTTCTCAAAGGCCTGGAACAGAGGGCTGACCATAGCCAAGCCTTCGCGGACGATGTTGCCCTACTGTTCCATGGAGACACGGCCCGAGAGATAGAGGGAAAAGCCAACTCTACCCTAGAATATGTTCGAGCGTGGGGTGTCGCAAACAAACTAAAGTTTGCTCCGCATAAAACAAGCGCAATAGTAATTACCAAGAAGACCAAGTACGACACCCCACGCTTAAGCATGGGAGGAGTAGAGATAAAAACCGGCAGGGAGTTAAAGCTCCTAGGAGTCACCATCGATGATAAACTCACCTTCAACTCACACGTCACCAAAGTGAGCAACAAGGCAATAGCGATTCACAAACAACTAACGCGAGCTGCGAAGGTGAGTTGGGGACTCCATCCCGAGGTGTTGAGGACTATATACACAGCGACCGTAGAGCCAGTTGTCATGTACGCAGCCAGTGTTTGGGCCCCTGCATCCAGGAAGCTGGGAATCCGTAAGAAACTAGGAGGCATCCAACGGTCCTTCCTACAGAAGATCTGTAAGGCGTATAGAACGGTGTCGCTGAACTCAGCGCTGGCTCTGGCTGGGATACTTCCACTCGACCTCCGCGTACAGGAGGCAGCCGCTCTGTACGAGGCGAAGAGGGGTGTGCCCCTGCCCGAGCTAGCCGGAAGAGAGATCGAGCGTAGGGCTCCAACAGCCGAGGCCCCTCACCCAGCGGAACAAATGGACATTGAGTTCATACGCCTGGTAGACCAGGAACAACTAGATTCAAACAGAGGGTATGATCTGATGATCTATACGGACGGCAGCAAGATTGACGGCCGGGTCGGCGCCGCGCTGTCCCTATGGAAAGGCGACGGCGAAGTCAGGGCCGTTAAGCTCGCTTTGCCGCCCTACTGCACCGTCTACCAGGCCGAACTCCTGGCCATTTGGAAAGCAAGTGAGGTGGCGCTTAATCGAAAAGAGACCAGCTGCGCTATATATAGTGATTCGATGGCTGCCCTCCAATCCTTGACAGCGGAAAACTGCACCCACTCCCTGGCAGTAAAAACCAACAAGAACATAAGGAGCATAATCCAGCAGAACAGAACGATAGCTCTGTTCTGGATTAAGGCGCATGTAGGAATGCCGGGGAATGAGCGTGCGGATCAGCTGGCTAGAGAGGCGGCGCTAAATGCTAAGGTCGCCCCAACATACGACCTGTGCCCCGTCTCATTCGTCAAGCGATGCCTGCGTAAGCGGTCGATCGACGAATGGGACGTAAGGTACAGAGCCGAGACAACAGCCAGTGTCACCAAAATCTTTCTTCCGGACGCCGTCTCAGCCTTCAGGGTAGTCAAAAATCTGGGAATAACTGGATTGCGGACGCAAATACTGACAGGCCATGGCGGGTTCTCCGAGTACCTGACTAGATTCAGATGCAAGGAGAACTCATCATGTACTTGCGAACCCGGAGTGGTCGAGTCCGTCCCGCACATCCTGTTTGACTGCCCTATCTTCGCGTACAAGAGACTCGAATTAGAACTAAAAATCGGAACACAACTGACACCACACAGCACATCACAAATTATGTGTAGCGATAACCTACAAACTTTCATTAAGTACTGCGAACAAGTTGCAGAGACAGTAATAAAAAGAAATAGTTCTTAAAAATATGTTGACTAAATATTGATTGTATATTTACGTGCAACATATACATAACGTGAAATGTAAATAAATATAAGAAAGTAATGTAGAATATAAGATAATATGTAACAAAATAAAATAGCATAGAAATAAGTTAGTTTAGACAAAATGTATTAGAATTAGAAAATAGAAAAATAAATATTGAAAAATCCCGTGTAAGCCCCATCCCGGAGTAGAACTTAAGAAAAATACATATATAGATCAATAGTAATAGGGAACCGGCAACCCCAGCCGGAAAGTGTAAAAGAGACGAATGCGAGAAAGAACCAGTATGAGGAATGACAGTACGAGAAGCATACAAGCGAGAACTGGAATGAAAGGGTTTTCGATAGACACAGTCTGCGGCAACTATGAGCCGCAGGAGTAGCCTAGGAAAAAAAAAAAAAAAAAAAAAAAAAAAAAAAAAAAAAAAAAAAAAAAAAAAAAAAAAAAAAAAAAAAAAAAAACCTAACCTAACCTAACCTAACCTAACCTAACCTAACCTAACCTAACCTAACCTAACCTAACCTAACCTAACCTAACCTAACCTAACCTAACCTAACCTAACCTAACCGACCAGTTGAAGGAGGCTTTAGAAGGACAAAAGGAAATCCTTGAGAAGACAACTTACGCGAGTGTAGTTGCGGCGGGCCGCGATCCAGTGCCCAAAATGCAGAAAGCACTGCACTCGGTGGTTGTGTCCTCAACGAATGAGGAAGAGACTGGTGAGGAAATACTGGAGAGGGTACGAAAGACAGTAGACGCCAAAGAAGGATGGATACAAGTCGAGAGAGTAAGAAAAGGAAAAGACCGTAAAATAATTATGGGATGCAGAACCCAAGAAGACAGGCAGAAGGTCAGGGAAAGACTAGAGGCGGCTGGTGAACATCTTGTAGTGGAAGAAGTAAAAAACAAAGACCCGCTCCTGGTCTTGAAAGACGTGCTTACCGTACACAGTGATGAAGAAGTCATCAAGGCTTTCAGAAACCAAAATAAGGATATCTTCCATGGTCTGGACGAGGAAGAAAGCCGAGCCACAATAAAATATCGGAAGAAGGCGCGAAACCCCTGCTGCGGTCATATTGTCATAAGCGTATCGCCCACCGTCTGGAGACGCTCGATTGACCAGGTTAAGGTTAAAATTGACCTACAGGCGGTCTATGTGATGGATCACTCGCCATTAGTACAGTGTACCCGATGCTTGGGATATGGGCATAGTCGGCGGCTCTGCAAGGAGCCTGCCGACCTGTGTAGCCACTGCGGTGATCCTCACATGGCGGCCGAATGCCCCAAGCGGTTGATCGGAGAAGCACCCGCCTGCACCAACTGCGTCCGTGCTAAGCTGGAACATGGGCAACATAACGCATTCAGCAACGATTGTCCCATTAGGAAAAAGAGAGATGCACTTGCCCGGATGTCCATTGCGTATTGCTAAAGGCACCTCAACAGAATTAACTCAGTATAAAATCCTCCAAGCCAACCTGCAGAGGAGTAAACTGGCTACCAACGAATTATTGCTGGAAGCCGGGAAACGCAAAGCAGCAGTCGCTTTGCTCCAAGAGCCGTACGTGGGTGCCGTAAAGAGTATGAGGAGTCACCGTGGCGTTAGAATCTTCCAGAGTTCTGATGTAGGGGAGGGTACTGTCAAGGCAGCAATAGCTGTATTCGACAGCGACTTAGACGTTCTACAGTACCCGGAACTCACCACAAACAATATCGTCGTGGTGGGGATCCGAACTAGAGCCTGGGAGATCACACTCGTCTCTTACTATTTTGAGCCAAATTTGCCCTTGGAGCCGTATCTGGCACACTTTAAAACTATCCAGCGAAGCAAGGGGCCAGGCAGGTTGGTATTTGGGGGTGACTCAAATGCAAAGTCCACTTGGTGGGGTAGTAGCCAGGAGGACTTAAGAGGAGAGGAGATGTGCGGTGCCTTAGACGAGATGGGCTTACATGTTCTCAACGTAGGAAACATCCCAACGTTTGACGTCATAAGAGGGGGCAAAAGATACTGCAGCCACGTGGACGTCACGGCCTGCACAATGGACATCTTAAACATCGTAGAAAACTGGCGAGTGATCGAGAGTCTTACGAGTTCGGATCACCAGGGAATTACATTTAGCCTAAACTTAGAAAAGTCTAAAGGTATAAATATAGAGAGGACAACGAGAATCTACAATACTAAAAAAGCATGCTGGGACCAGTTCCATAATAAACTAAATCAAAATATAAAAGACAATAATTTAACTTTAGAAGAACTACATAAAATAGATGACGTAGAATATTTAGAAAAAACAATAGAAACATATACAAAAGCTATTACCGAAACATGTAGACAGACTATACCTATTAAAAGTAAAAAAGAGACACTTACCTTTCCTTGGTGGTCCAAAAAACTCGAAGACCTGAAGAAGAAAGTGGACACGAAGAGACGACGCATCAGAAACGCAGCACCGGTTCGAAGACAGCACGTAGTCAGCATGTACCTGGAAGAAAAAGAAAATTATGAGATTGAAGTGCAACTGGCAATAACAAATAGTTGGAAGGAGTTTTGTGGGAAGCAGGATAGGGAGGGAATGTGGGAAGGAATTTATCGAGTTATTGCCAGATCTGCAAAAAGGGAAGAGGACATACCACTGCAAGAAGGAGGCAGAACATTGGATGCGAGGCAATCGGTGAGGCTTCTAGCTGAAACCTTTTATCCAGAAGATAATAGCGAGAATGACGATGCAGACCATCAACAAACTCGAAAGCTAGCAGAATCCGTAAATTCGTGGAGTCAGGGTGAGCGGTATGACCTGCCGTTTACCCTGAACGAGCTCGAAGTGTCTGTAAAGTCATTCAACCCCAAAAAGGCCCCGGGAGCCGATGGCTTCACCGCTGACATATGTATGAGAGCCATAAACAGTGACCCCACTTACTTTCTAACCCTGATAAATAAATGTATGACGCTCGGATACTTCCCTAAGATCTGGAAGGAAGCCACGGTGGTTGTATTGAGAAAACCAGGGAAAAGCTCGTACACTGAGCCCAAATCGTACAGGCCCATTGGTCTCTTGCCAGTACTGGGTAAGGTTTATGAAAAAATGCTGGTGGCTCGCCTCAAATACCATCTGTTACCGAGGATTAGTACTCGCCAATACGGATTCATGCCCCAAAAAAGCACTGAAGACTCGCTTTACACACTAATGCAGCACATCAGTGATAATTTAAGCAGGAAAAAGATTGTAACATTAGTGTCACTAGATATCGAGGGAGCATTTGATAGTGCTTGGTGGCCAGCTATACGAGTCCGGTTGGCTGAGGAAAACTGCCCGATCAATTTGAGGCGAGTCATCGACAGTTACTTAAGCGACCGGAAAGTGACAGTGAGGTACGCGGGCCAGCAGCACGAACGGAGGACTAACAAAGGCTGTGTTCAGGGATCCATAGGTGGTCCTCTCCTCTGGAACGTTCTGCTCGATCCGCTCCTCAAGCTGCTCGAAAACAAGGGCTATTACAGTCAGGCGTTCGCTGATGATGTCGTGATGGTATTCTGTGGTGAGACGGCACGAGATATCGAGGGACAAGCCAATGCCGCACTTGGCCATGTTCGGGCGTGGGGTGTCCGAAATAAGCTCAGATTCGCTCCGCAAAAAACTTGCGCGATGGTACTGACGCGAAAGCTTAAATATGACACACCACGCTTGAGCATGGGCGGGATCGACATTGCAATGTCCAAGGAGATAAAACTGCTGGGTCTCACCATAGACGATAAACTCACGTTTAATTCCCACATCGCGAAAGTCTGTAACAAAGCCATCGGGGTGTATAAGCAGTTAATAAGAACCGCCCGGGTGAGCTGGGGTCTAAACCCTGAAGTGCTCCGAACAATTTACACGGCGGCAGTTGAGCCCATTATACTTTATGCCGCAAGTGTATGGGCGCCGGCCGCGACAAAAATCGGAGTGCGCAAGCAGCTTAATGCGGTTCAGCGGGGTTTTGCACAGAAAATATGCAAAGCGTATCGAACGGTGTCATTGAATTCGGCACTGGTGCTGACTGGAATCCTCCCACTGGATCTTCGTATAAAAGAGGCGGCACTTTTGTACGAGGCTAAGAAGGGGGTACCCCAGCCCGCACTAGGTGACCGAGAGGTGGAGGTAATGATACCGTTCACTGAAGCCCTACATCCGGCCGAAAAGCAGCAACTGAAGCTCAAATGCCTGATTGATCAGGAGCAGTACGACGGCAATAGCGATTTCGAGGTGCGCATTTTTACCGACGGCAGTAAAATAGAGAGCAAAGTCGGGGCAGCGCTGTCCATTTGGGAGGGTGCCGTCGAGACACGAGCCCGCAAATTCGCTCTGCCGTCGTACTGTACCGTTTATCAGGCAGAACTCCTGGCAATTTGTAGGGCGGCCGAAGAAGCGCTGAAAATGAAAAAATGTACATTCGGTATATACAGCGACTCCAGAGCGGCCCTTGAGACTGTAGCGAACCCGAACTCGACCCATCCATTGGCGGCGGAAACGAGAGCCACCATAAGACGGTGTGAGCTCCAGAACAAGCAAGTCTCCTTGTTCTGGATAAAAGCACACGCCGGTCTGGATGGGAACGAGAAAGCCGACCAACTGGCTAAGGAGGCCGCTCTGGGGTCAAAAAAGCGCCCTGATTATGACCGATGCCCTATCTCATTCGTCAAACGTATGATCCGACTGCGTACTATTGACGAATGGGATAGCAGATACAAGTCCAGCGAAACTGCAAAGGTGACAAAAATGTTTCTTCCGGATGTCCTCTCGGCCCACAGAGTAATTAAGAAGTTTGAACCAACGAGTATCACCACACAAGTTATGACGGGGCATGGTGGGTTCTCCTCATACTTGAAAAGGTTTAAGTGTAAGGAGAACTCATCTTGTGTTTGTGACATGGGAGCCGACGAGGACATACCTCACCTACTATTTGATTGCCCAATATTCGGCCGGAGGAGATACAGTCTAGAGCAGGAGTTAGAAATTGTTTTAAGTCCCGCAAGCCTGCCAGAAATAATGGCAGGCAAAAATAGAGAAAAAATAATAAAATATTGCACTGATATTGCAAGTATAGTAATAGATAGGAACAAGACAGAAACTTTGTAATAAAATATGCATGTATAAAAGAAAATATGAGTACCAAAATATTTTTATATATATATTTATGTATGTATTATACCACGTTATATTATATTGTAAAGGCAAAGAAAATGAAAAAATGAGTATAAAAAAACAAAATGAAAAGCAAACAAAGGCCTTATCTATGATAGGGGATTTCAGAAACAAAAAAAAAAAAAAAAAAAAAAAAAAAAAAAAACCTAACCTAACCTAACCTAACCTAACCTAACCTAACCTAACCTAACCTAACCTAACCTAACCTAACCTAACCTAACCTAACCTAACCTAACCTAACCTAACCTAACCTAACCTAACCTAACCTAACCTAACCTAACCTAACCTAACCTAACCTAACCTAACCTAACCTAACCTAACCTAACCTAACCTAACCTAACCTAACCTAACCTAACCTAACCTAACCTAACCTAACCTAACCTAACCTAACCTAACCTAACCTAACCTAACCCAACCCAACCCAACCCAACCCAACCCAACCCAACCCAACCCAACCCAACCCAACCCAACCCAACCCAACCCAACCCAACCCAACCCAACCCAACCCAACCCAACCCAACCCTTTTTTTTTTTTTTTTTTTTCGTGGGGAAACCCATCATGGGTTCCTCTCTGCGCGGGGGCAGCTGAGAGGATATGCCGGACTCCTACCGGCTAAAACCCCACGGTGTTCCTCAGTACGCCCTTTGCCGGGACTGCGGGTAAGCTAGAAGCAGTCGTCCGTGGTCCCGGCGGCGTCTGCCCTCGGCAGGGCCCTTCTCTTGTAGGGATGGAGCTGGAGCTTCTCCATCCCTCCGTCTTGAGGTGCGCGCGGGAACACCGCGCGCGCCACCTCGAGGCATGTCAATTTGGCACAGGATACCCCCGTATCCTGCACCAAAGCCTCCGTTATGGGGGTAGGAGAAGGGCGTGAGGAACCCTTCCCCTACGCCCGGTTTTCCGGCTGCGGATAGGGAGGTCTGAGGTTTTCTCTCGCTCCCTCTCCGCAGCCTCCTTCTGCGAGATGACTTCCTCGCAGAAGGATTTCACAGCTTTCCAGGACCTCTCGCTCTCCACCATGGCTTTTACTACGGCCGGGAGCGAGAGGTCTGGCCCCACTGCAGCGACGAGGACACGGCGCTGACTATCCCAGGCAGGACATACTTCCAGTGTGTGCTGCGCCGTGTCTTCGTCGCAGCTACAATGGTGGCACTGGGTGGTTGGCTCCCTTCCGGCTGTGCGGCACAGATACCTCCCGAAACACCCGTGTCCCGAGAGCACCTGCACCAGCCGGAAGGTCAGTGACCCATGCCGCCTGTCCGTCCAGTCTTCGAGCACTGGGCGGACAGCCTCCACAGTCCTGAGGCCAGCCGTAGGTTCGGCCAGCCTCTCCTTCCACTTAGCAGTCATGGACTGTAGAGCGTGGAACTTCCGCGCTTCCTCCTCCTTGGGCGTAGGGTGTTCCTCCCGGAGCCGGAGGTCTCTGCGCCATCGATACATCGCAGCATAGACCTCCGCCTCCAGATCCCAAGGAGGGCACCCAGCCAGTAAGCAC
>OX453060.1:45000-52500 GCA_949699795.1 Spicauda simplicius
ACCAACCAACCAACCAACCAACCAACCAACCAACCAACCAACCAACCAACCAACCAACCAACCAACCAACCAACCAACCAACCAACCAACCAACCAACCAACCAACCAACCAACCAACCAACCAACCAACCAACCAACCAACCAACCAACCAACCAACCAACCAACCAACCAACCAACCAACCAACCAACCAACCAACCAACCAACCAACCAACCAACCAACCAACCAACCAACCAACCAACCAACCAACCAACCAACCAACCAACCAACCAACCAACCAACCAACCAACCAACCAACCAACCAACCAACCAACCAACCAACCAACCAACCAACCAACCAACCAACCAACCAACCAACCAACCAACCAACCAACCAACCAACCAACCAACCAACCAACCAACCAACCAACCAACCAACCAACCAACCAACCAACCAACCAACCAACCAACCAACCAACCAACCAACCAACCAACCAACCAACCAACCAACCAACCAACCAACCAACCAACCAACCAACCAACCAACCAACCAACCAACCAACCAACCAACCAACCAACCAACCAACCAACCAACCAACCAACCAACCAACCAACCAACCAACCAACCAACCAACCAACCAACCAACCAACCAACCAACCAACCAACCAACCAACCAACCAACCAACCAACCAACCAACCAACCAACCAACCAACCAACCAACCAACCAACCAACCAACCAACCAACCAACCAACCAACCAACCAACCAACCAACCAACCAACCAACCAACCAACCAACCAACCAACCAACCAACCAACCAACCAACCAACCAACCAACCAACCAACCAACCAACCAACCAACCAACCAACCAACCAACCAACCAACCAACCAACCAACCAACCAACCAACCAACCAACCAACCAACCAACCAACCAACCAACCAACCAACCAACCAACCAACCAACCAACCAACCAACCAACCAACCAACCAACCAACCAACCAACCAACCAACCAACCAACCAACCAACCAACCAACCAACCAACCAACCAACCAACCAACCAACCAACCAACCAACCAACCAACCAACCAACCAACCAACCAACCAACCAACCAACCAACCAACCAACCAACCAACCAACCAACCAACCAACCAACCAACCAACCAACCAACCAACCAACCAACCAACCAACCAACCAACCAACCAACCAACCAACCAACCAACCAACCAACCAACCAACCAACCAACCAACCAACCAACCAACCAACCAACCAACCAACCAACCAACCAACCAACCAACCAACCAACCAACCAACCAACCAACCAACCAACCAACCAACCAACCAACCAACCAACCAACCAACCAACCAACCAACCAACCAACCAACCAACCAACCAACCAACCAACCAACCAACCAACCAACCAACCAACCAACCAACCAACCAACCAACCAACCAACCAACCAACCAACCAACCAACCAACCAACCAACCAACCAACCAACCAACCAACCAACCAACCAACCAACCAACCAACCAACCAACCAACCAACCAACCAACCAACCAACCAACCAACCAACCAACCAACCAACCAACCAACCAACCAACCAACCAACCAACCAACCAACCAACCAACCAACCAACCAACCAACCAACCAACCAACCAACCAACCAACCAACCAACCAACCAACCAACCAACCAACCAACCAACCAACCAACCAACCAACCAACCAACCAACCAACCAACCAACCAACCAACCAACCAACCAACCAACCAACCAACCAACCAACCAACCAACCAACCAACCAACCAACCAACCAACCAACCAACCAACCAACCAACCAACCAACCAACCAACCAACCAACCAACCAACCAACCAACCAACCAACCAACCAACCAACCAACCAACCAACCAACCAACCAACCAACCAACCAACCAACCAACCAACCAACCAACCAACCAACCAACCAACCAACCAACCAACCAACCAACCAACCAACCAACCAACCAACCAACCAACCAACCAACCAACCAACCAACCAACCAACCAACCAACCAACCAACCAACCAACCAACCAACCAACCAACCAACCAACCAACCAACCAACCAACCAACCAACCAACCAACCAACCAACCAACCAACCAACCAACCAACCAACCAACCAACCAACCAACCAACCAACCAACCAACCAACCAACCAACCAACCAACCAACCAACCAACCAACCAACCAACCAACCAACCAACCAACCAACCAACCAACCAACCAACCAACCAACCAACCAACCAACCAACCAACCAACCAACCAACCAACCAACCAACCAACCAACCAACCAACCAACCAACCAACCAACCAACCAACCAACCAACCAACCAACCAACCAACCAACCAACCAACCAACCAACCAACCAACCAACCAACCAACCAACCAACCAACCAACCAACCAACCAACCAACCAACCAACCAACCAACCAACCAACCAACCAACCAACCAACCAACCAACCAACCAACCAACCAACCAACCAACCAACCAACCAACCAACCAACCAACCAACCAACCAACCAACCAACCAACCAACCAACCAACCAACCAACCAACCAACCAACCAACCAACCAACCAACCAACCAACCAACCAACCAACCAACCAACCAACCAACCAACCAACCAACCAACCAACCAACCAACCAACCAACCAACCAACCAACCAACCAACCAACCAACCAACCAACCAACCAACCAACCAACCAACCAACCAACCAACCAACCAACCAACCAACCAACCAACCAACCAACCAACCAACCAACCAACCAACCAACCAACCAACCAACCAACCAACCAACCAACCAACCAACCAACCAACCAACCAACCAACCAACCAACCAACCAACCAACCAACCAACCAACCAACCAACCAACCAACCAACCAACCAACCAACCAACCAACCAACCAACCAACCAACCAACCAACCAACCAACCAACCAACCAACCAACCAACCAACCAACCAACCAACCAACCAACCAACCAACCAACCAACCAACCAACCAACCAACCAACCAACCAACCAACCAACCAACCAACCAACCAACCAACCAACCAACCAACCAACCAACCAACCAACCAACCAACCAACCAACCAACCAACCAACCAACCAACCAACCAACCAACCAACCAACCAACCAACCAACCAACCAACCAACCAACCAACCAACCAACCAACCAACCAACCAACCAACCAACCAACCAACCAACCAACCAACCAACCAACCAACCAACCAACCAACCAACCAACCAACCAACCAACCAACCAACCAACCAACCAACCAACCAACCAACCAACCAACCAACCAACCAACCAACCAACCAACCAACCAACCAACCAACCAACCAACCAACCAACCAACCAACCAACCAACCAACCAACCAACCAACCAACCAACCAACCAACCAACCAACCAACCAACCAACCAACCAACCAACCAACCAACCAACCAACCAACCAACCAACCAACCAACCAACCAACCAACCAACCAACCAACCAACCAACCAACCAACCAACCAACCAACCAACCAACCAACCAACCAACCAACCAACCAACCAACCAACCAACCAACCAACCAACCAACCAACCAACCAACCAACCAACCAACCAACCAACCAACCAACCAACCAACCAACCAACCAACCAACCAACCAACCAACCAACCAACCAACCAACCAACCAACCAACCAACCAACCAACCAACCAACCAACCAACCAACCAACCAACCAACCAACCAACCAACCAACCAACCAACCAACCAACCAACCAACCAACCAACCAACCAACCAACCAACCAACCAACCAACCAACCAACCAACCAACCAACCAACCAACCAACCAACCAACCAACCAACCAACCAACCAACCAACCAACCAACCAACCAACCAACCAACCAACCAACCAACCAACCAACCAACCAACCAACCAACCAACCAACCAACCAACCAACCAACCAACCAACCAACCAACCAACCAACCAACCAACCAACCAACCAACCAACCAACCAACCAACCAACCAACCAACCAACCAACCAACCAACCAACCAACCAACCAACCAACCAACCAACCAACCAACCAACCAACCAACCAACCAACCAACCAACCAACCAACCAACCAACCAACCAACCAACCAACCAACCAACCAACCAACCAACCAACCAACCAACCAACCAACCAACCAACCAACCAACCAACCAACCAACCAACCAACCAACCAACCAACCAACCAACCAACCAACCAACCAACCAACCAACCAACCAACCAACCAACCAACCAACCAACCAACCAACCAACCAACCAACCAACCAACCAACCAACCAACCAACCAACCAACCAACCAACCAACCAACCAACCAACCAACCAACCAACCAACCAACCAACCAACCAACCAACCAACCAACCAACCAACCAACCTATTGACAACATAATTCAGGAAAGAAACGAAGCAAAGGAAAAGTACGCTCTAGCTATACGTCAAACATCAACAAAACACTTCAGAGAATTTTGCAATAGACAGGGGAAGGAGAACGTCTGGTCTTTGACCAACAGATTGCTAAAAAACGCCCCACAAGCCAAACCCTGTTTAACAGTTTGCACAAATGACTCACAATTCACCTCAACAACAACCGACACTGCCTTCTCCCTGCTAAATAAATTCTACCCTGAAGATGGAAGCGATGACACTGACTCACAAAAACTCCTACGGGCTCAGATGACTATAACACCCGACACCTATGACGATAAGCCATTCACTGAAGAGGAAGTGATTGGATGCCTCGAGTCAATGAGCACCAGGAAAGCACCAGGAGTGGATCATCTCACCGCGGACATCTGTTTGGCCTTCACTAAGAAATATACCAAAATCATCACTAACATAATGAACAGATGCCTCGAAATATCCCATTTCCCTAATGATTGGAAAATAGCACAAGTTAAAATTTTACCCAAGCCAAATAGAACAAACTATACAGACACGTCAGCATATAGACCAATCGGACTCATTAATATATTTGGAAAACTATTAGAAAAATTAATTAGTAAGAGACTAACCTATCACCTAGAAAGCTCTAACTTCACAAACCCATTACAATATGGCTTTAAAGAGCAAACATCGACAACTGACGCTCTGAGGAAAGCAATAGATACTATTAAAAACGCAAAAGCAAACAAAGACTTAGTGATCGCAATTTCTTTGGACATCCAGGCTGCGTTCGATAACGCTTGGTGGCCTGTTCTCTTTAAAAGGCTCAAGCAGTCTGGCTGTCCAAAGAATCTGTATAAGCTGATCTTAAATTATGTCACGGATCGCAAAGTGGCGCTGAACTTTGCAGACACCACAATTAGTAAAGGTATGAGTAAAGGTTGTATCCAGGGCTCTGTGTGTGGCCCCCTGTTCTGGAATATAATTTTAGACGACTTATTCGATGTTGAGCTGCCACAGGGGTGCCACGTGCAGGCCTTTGCAGACGATGTCCTGCTTATAGTTCAAAGTAAAAAAACAACGGACTTACAGATAAAAGCTAATAATGCCCTAAAAATCATAGTCGAATGGGGTGAAGAAGCAAAGCTAAAATTCGGACCAAACAAGACTCAAATAATAGCGTTCACACCCAAAGCCAAAGCAGCGAAAATAGTATTCAACAATTTAGAACTTCAATATGTAGATAGTATTAAACTTTTAGGCATAAAGATAGATAAAAACCTTAAATTCATAGAACACGTAAAATATGTAATAAATAAGTCGTTGATGATTTACCATAAACTGTCCAAATTTGTAAGACCGACGTGGGGAGCCCAGCCAGAAAATATAAGAATCATCTACAAACAAGTAATAGAGCCAACAGTTACGTATGCGGCAGGCGTATGGGGATCCGCCACCAAATACGAGACAGTAAAAAACCAGCTCAGGTCCCTACAAAGGAATTTTGCAATAAAAATTATTAAATCCTTCCGAACAGTTTCAGCCACAGCAGCTATAGCACTCGCAAGACTCACCCCACTTCATCTCAAAATTATGGAAATAGCTACAATAGAAAACACAAAAACTGTTGGCATCACCTCATTCCTACCAGATGACATCTCACTGGATAGACCTATAAAAACTCGTGAGCGGTTACATCCGGCTGAAAGAATAAGCGTGGCGTTCTCCCACGCAAATACTCAAGAGGAAATTAGTCAACTTTGCTCCGAAGAATGCACTCAAATCTACACGGATGGGAGCAAGCACGATGATAACAAGGTTGGCGCTGCTTTTGTTGCGTACAAGCTGGACGGAAATAAAATAGTCAGAAAGTATAAACTATACCACAGTTGCTCTGTATACCAAGCGGAACTTCTCGCAATACAACAGGCCTGTCTCTGGGTAACTCAGAATAACATCTCCAATTCAGCCATCCTAACCGATTCCCTCTCAAGCTTGAACGAGTTAAGCAACAGAGACAGCACAAACCCAGCAGTCGCAAACATCCACAAATACATCAAAATCATCAATGACAAAAAATACAGAATAATATTCATCTGGGTTAGATCACATGTGGGCATCGAGGGAAATGAGGAAGCGGATATTGCAGCGAAAGCAGCTGCCACAGTCCACAAGCCTTTTGAATTCACCAAATTTCCGCTAAGTCTAGTAAAGTATAAAATAAAAGCACAAAATATTACGCTCTCTAACGAAATATACACCTCTGCATCTACAGGAGCACACACCAGACAACTCTGCTCCACCCTCGATAGTATACATAAATTATTTACAGTTACAGAACCCACATTTGAACTAACCCAAATTTTAACCGGTCATGGATACAATCTAACTTACTTATATCGATTTAAAATAAAGACAACTGACAAATGCCCTTGTGACTCACTGACTTCACAAACTATAAAACATCTGCTAGAAGAATGCCCTAGATACCATTCAACCAGACTCGATCATACGTCTAACTGTGACTTTGTAAATATCGATCCCTTCAATCTAGAACAATTAATAGAAAATAAATCATGTATAGACAGTTATGTAAAACATGTAAAACGTATAATATCCACATTAAAAGAATTTAATAAGGATGTAACTTAAAATATTATATATTTAAATTAGTATTTATTTAATTGTATATTTATTGCATATGTATTGAAATTGAACACAATTTCAAAAATAATGAAACACACATAATAAAATTAAAAAAAAAAAAATAATAATAATAATAAAAAAAAAAAAATAATAAACAAAAACACACAAAGTTTGGATCGCCCGTATCTCTTGGCGAGGGTCCAATACTTTCAAGCATAGATTATATAAAAAAAAAAAAAAAAAACCAACCAACCAACCAACCAACCAACCAACCAACCAACCAACCAACCAACCAACCAACCAACCAACCAACCAACCAACCAACCAACCAACCAACCAACCAACCAACCAACCAACCAACCAACCAACCAACCAACCAACCAACCAA